>CM060833.1:38267500-38770000 GCA_030762175.1 Metallyticus violacea
AAAGCATATATTTAGCTCAGCATTTGAATGTCAAATGTTATAATCCATTATGTGCAGCAATTGACTGAAATGAGACAATGATTTAAGTTTATTCTACACCGCAATTACACATAACAATATACTTTAATATATACCAAAATAATGCTAGTAACAACTGGTTGAAAAACATAATATAATCATAACAGTATGAAAGTTTTACATTTCCTGATATAATTCATAACATTTCGGCTGAATTTCAAAAAATAACAGAAAGAAATCTGACATTGCAGATGATTGTAAATTTTGAACTATTCAAAATTTATTTTAACAGCATAGTTAAACAAAGCCATGAAAACACATTATATAAAATGTATACATCAATGCCTCTATATTTTGCAAATACCATTAAGACAATCATGTTATCTTGAGGATTAAATGCAGCTTTAAGTTAAAATTTGTGCATTTAAAATTTTAATAAATCTTAACGAGCCACCTTATGCCTAATGCTATCAGTATAAAGATTTCCATTGACATTTTAATAATAATAATAATAATAATAATAATAATAATAATAATAATAATAATAATAATAACAATAATAATAATATATTTATCTATTTACTGCCAATAGACTCATTACAAGTGTCTGACATTGTCAAAAATGATCACAAAGTATAAATGATTTACAAAATACATACAAAAAATTGTAACATTACATTACTATAGTTTGTCTTACGTATTTATACATCTATATTACACAATCCCTTGTTACATTACTATTTATAGTCCATCTCACCTATACATATATCTATATTTTTTTTAACTCACATTTAAATTTATTTCCTATATGTGTCTCAATTGGCATTGGTAATTTATTATACAGTATCAAACCTTTTATTAATGCATTTTTATAAGTTGTTTTAAATTTTATGTGAATTCTATGGAGGTTATCCTTACCTCTATTATACATGCCACTATCTATTATCAATTTCCTTCTTCAAGGCTATTAAAATTAACCTATATACATACAATCCAAGCACTGTAAGGATATTTTTTTCCCTAAAAACATTTTTGCATGACTCCATGCTAACTAATCCATATATACATCATAGACATTTATTTTTTAAAACTAAAATGCTATTTATATTGGCAATATCAGAACTCCCCCATACTTCTCTACCATATGATAAAAATGGATAAACTATGCCATAATATGATAATGTATATCTAGGTGATATACATTAAAAAAAGATAAATATCTCAACACACATAAGCTTGAGCTAATTTTTTTTACATATATATTTGACATGGGAAACCCAAGTAGTTGGTCATCCAAGTGCATTCCTGAGGAATTGTAGCTAATGACCTTTTCTATTTTGAATTATTTAAGTACATGATGTGCCAAACTGCTAGTAATTTTAAGATAGATGTACCATTTAATATAGTTTAAATAATTTAAGTGAAGTAAATTTCAATTTAACATTTAAAAAATGTAACCATAATGAATCTATGCTGAACAAAATATCTTCATGCTCACCTTGAGATCTCTATGTATTATTGGAGGCTGCTGTGCATGCATGTGCTGGACGGCTCTGCAAGTTTGCCAGAAAACTCTACATATCACATCTAATGGCAATGGGATAGTCCGGCTTGTCAGCACATCAACCAAAGAACCACCTGCAATTTATGCACATAGTATATAAGCTGACTTTGTTCTGAATTGTATCATCTAAAATAAAACACTGGAAGATATGAGCATAGCTTACCTACGCAAAGTTCCATCACCAGGAGATACTCCCCACCTCCATGGGTAGATTTTGTTTTGTCTATATAACTAGCTGATAAGTACTGGATGATATTTGGATGGCCTGAAAGTTTTCTCTGAGCTTTAGCTAAGGGGCAAAGTTTTCTAAGAACAATGTTTTATATATTACCTTAGCACAAAATAATCATATTAAACATAAATAACAGCACTTAAACTATTAGAGAATAATGATATTGAATTATTAAAAAATATTAAACATTTAAAAATTATATATGGAACTAAACACATTGAAGCTAATTATTTGATTTAATTTTATGTCATCTAAACACTCTTAATGCTTCACTTACTTGTCATAAAATGTGGTACATGTTTCGAAGACGAAATTAAATTATATGAAACATTTTAACTAAACAAAACCTTACTATGAAATTTTTTTAAATAAGAAACTACAGGCAAAAAAGTGCATTTTTGTTAAACAGCAGGTCTACTACAGATGTGTTATGATTACATCAGTACATAATTTTGAACATCATAGCACTTTTCATCAAACTGCTTTAAACCTAACCCACATGTCAAGTGCACACGGACTTTTTTAAAGTTTTGTGAATAATTAGTTGAGATTTAGACAGTGAGAATGAGCAAATAGAGTATTACTTTTAATTATAGTAAATGACAAATCTGTAATACATTCCTTTCATCTTTCTCCCATCAGTCACATAATTAGTTGTGATGTAATAAGTTATGTGATTTCATACATCCAGGGTTGCTTTGGTTTTTAATTGGTTTCAATTTTATCGCTGGCTTTTAGAGGATTGTACATGCATCCAAAATGTCAGTGATTCTATAGTTATAGGAGCAAATTTGGTCCCTTTCTTAATTCAGAAGAAGCAAGCACTAAACATTGTGTATTTATGCTGTTTTATGCTCTAGGAAGAATAGTTCTAAAGAACAGCATAAGGTTCTCACTTTCACTTCTTGTGTATATTGGCAATGTTAATGTAACCAATATTAAAAATAAATTGAAATTTGTATCAGAATTAATTTGAAAAGCATAAAATGAGTTTCGTTATAGCTTATAGATTTATTTATTGCTGGTGTTGTACGTGAATTCTATTAAATTCTGAGAATTATGGTGGGATAGTGCAAATTGCAAAGTGATGCAACAAGGCTTACATCACAGTAGTTAACAATGTGCATCTGCTCAAAAGCAGAATTAATTTATTTGCTTGTGAAAGGACAATGCTTCCACATTTCCTTTATCTAAGTATTATCAAGACAGAAATATCAGAGTGATGTCACTGGTGCTGGATTTTGGTACACACGCACACATATAGGATGAGGCATTTATAGTGTCGCAGCTATTTTACTCCAAAACGAAGAGAAAAATAAAATAATATTCAGACAAAATTTGAAGTGCTCTTAGGGGGACATAAGATAGTGATCTTAACTCATCCTTGAAATGCCATTCTTAAGGTCATTTCAAGATCAAATTGATATTTTCAAATGAAATGGTGAATTTTTTTCCCAGGAATGGAAAGATTTTTTTTTTTATTGATTTATTTATGGACGCTCTTTAACATCTTAGGTCATCAGCGTCCTATTCAACTCAGGGCGTGAAACGGCCGACAAATTTTGCTCAGAGGCCTCTCTTTCAGGCTTGAGGTTCTTTTTCGTGCCGTAAATGTACGACACAGGACCCACGGCTTTACTTCCTTTCCGAAGGAAGCCATACTTAGAATTTTTACGCCCGAAAAAATCCATCGGTCCTGGCCGGGTTCGAACCCACGTTCTTGGGTGTAGGAAGCAAGTATGGTAACCACTACACCACCAGGACCGACAGGAATGGAAAGAGCATTCAATGTCAGTATAAAAGTTCTAGTACATCTATCAGTTAGGGATGATAGAAGATGAGATATTGGACAAATAAGACAGCAAATGTTTTTCGCTCATTTTCACTTTACTGGCTTCCATTTATGTATAGTACAGTACAGTTATAACCATAATTGAAACAATGTTATGTTCACATTACAAACAATTTCAACTGAGTAAATGCTGAAAAGTATGACCATTAACTTTGATGCACTTACAAAAACGTGCTTCAAAAGGTCAATGAACACATCTCAACATTTCTTAACTGATTCTTGCATAGACATTCCTAATTTGTTGACGTAGTTTATCAGGTGTAGTTGGTACTTCTTCATAAACTTTACCTTTAATGAATCCTATAAGAAAAAGTCAGGAGAAGTGTGTGGGAAACAGATAGGCCAATGGACAGGTCCTTTGCATCCTATTCATTGACCAGGATCCTCTCTGTTTAATATTTCTCGAGCTACAGCTGAGTAATGAGATGGACAACCATTGTGTTGATACCATATTGCAGCCCGGTCCACAAGGTGCACGTCTTCAAGCAATGCTGGAAGTTCTTGGTTCAAAAAGTTTCTGTATTTCTGCCAATTAAGTTTACCTTCAATGAGGTACGGTCCAATTATATGGAATCCCAAAATGCCATATCAAATGTTCATGCTCTATTGCCACTGATGCTCTACTTTCAATAACCATCTTGGATTTTCCACTGCCCAATAATGCATGTTATATCAATTTACTTTAGCATGATTGGTGAATGTTGTGTCATCAGAAAATAAAATGTTGGAAAAGCTACAGTTTTGAATTTGTAGTAGAGCCCATTGGCAAAATATAACACACTTCTGAAAATCACTCCAATGAAAGGCTGGGTGTAAGATAATGTGATATGGCTGCTATTTATGATGCTGAAGTATTCGATGAACACTCCTTTGAGAGATTCCTGAATCATGTTCCATTTGATGGGAACTTGTGTGAGGATTAGCTGCAGTTGCTAATACAATAGGCTAATACGACTTCCAAATTTTTCCCAGTAGCACTGCTCATTCAATGGTGTTTTCTTGATGTGACACCTCCAGTTTCAAAGAATAAGTTTGCAAGTTGTTAAAATTTTCTAACAGATGGCTGCCTCCTTTCAGGATATCGATCTCCGTATATGTTGCAAGCTGTTCTAGCATTCTTGTGAGCTTTGCCTTAAATGTAAACCATATCAATCCTTTCATTGATTGTGTATTGAACATCCATAATTGAAAACGAAGTGGAACTGACTGAGGTTTGAATTGGCAATGATGAGTACTTGTTTGTGTACCAATGTCAACAAATGAGCATGTGTGTATAAACAAATGAGTTTCCTTCATAGCAACAACAAAACAAATGAGAGAGAAGTGAAAGTAAGTGAATAATATTTGCTGTCTTATTTGTCCAATATCTCATCATCTATCACTCCTTGCTGATTGATGTACTAGAACTTTTAAACTGAAAATTGAATGCTCTTTCCATTCCTGGGGAACAAAATACACCATTCCATTTGAAAAAACCAATTTGACCTTAAATGACCCTGAAAATTGCATTTCAAGAATGAGTTAAGGTAGCTATCTTATGTCCCCCTAAGAGCACTTCAAATTTGTTTATTTTTCCCTTTGTTTCAGAGTAAAATGGCCGTGACACTATAAATGCCTCACTCTGATACATACACACATATATATATATATATATAGTCAATCAATGGTTCACAGTAAAGTTACTATGAAAAAATTAAATTTTAATTCCACCTTCAATTATTTTGATTTTAAATGGGAGAATATGACCAATAGCCAAATTGTATTATTAGTAAGGAATCCAATCTTAACTTTCCATGAAATGTAGAAACATTATTGGCACTTATAACCAAATATCACACAAGTAAGTGAAGCTATAAGAGTGTTTAGTACGACATATATCACATGACATATGGCACTCTTAACACCACATCATACTTTCAGAATTCTTGATGTAATCCTCTTTTTTTTGGGTTGTGTTTAATGTCGATTTTTACTAATGTCAATCAGTCCTGCTCATGAATCTATGCATTAGCGACTTTAGCCACCCATGTCAATTTCTTGCTGTAAAAATGTATATCTGCATACATATCTTATATCTAACATAATATAGTTTAAGTACTAAAATAAATAATTTTAAAAATTACAATAATTTAAGAGCAATAATGAAATTGCAATACTTTTGGCACAATTGAAAATTAACTTCCTGAAGTTTACTAATTAGCAAGAACAGCAATAATTTCAATATAAATCAGGAACTTAGCATTAGCAAAGCTTTATTAAGTTCGTTTTCCTTTAATATACTTATATCTAAATTTGTAGTTTAATTCTTTACTTCAGAGAACATTTTTCACCCTGCTCTTCTACTTACAGTTTACTGAAACTGTATGCTTCAGCAATTACTTCAATTTTAGTGTCTGAAAATAAATCACACCATTCTAATTTTTAATGCAAGAAATTATTCTTTTGTTACCAATTCTCATTCTTTATATGTGCACATAATGGGAAATTTGAGGCAGCAAAACAAAAGTTGGTGAGATAAATGCAATAAAAGATTAACGAGTGCATTTCAAGTAATAAATTATCAGAACAAGTGAAAAGTTCATTCACATAATTAAGAAAATTATTAGTTCTTAATCCCAGAAGGGGAATAAAACATTATCAATCAAATTAAACCAAGACTCTCACAAAATCAGATTTTATCTCTGTAGATTGCACATGATGCTTCCTGCTTGTAATCATCAAAAGTGTCCACTTTATGCCAATATACAATTGGGGGGGAATAAATAAAAGAAGGTGGTGGTGGTAGTAGTAATATTATTACCATTATTTATAGTTAATAGTTAATATTATTTAGTAGTCATTCGCTAAATCCAATTCCAAAAATTAAAATTTAGAAATTAAAAATTGCATTACAATTATAGCACTATATACATTTTTTAGAAACTATTTTCACAAAGAACCATTAAATATCTCAAAACTATTTCATTTAATTTATTTCAGTTTAATATGATGATGTACACAATTAAGCCATGTCACTGTACAAATTAACAAAATTTATAATAAAAGTGACATCTTATAAACTGCTCAATATCCCTACACAAATACACATACAGTAGTATGATATATAGTGTGTAACATAATAGTTAATTATAATTTACATATTCTTAAATATCATAGTAAATCTTGTCTATAAGTCAATGAAACAAGCATTTCTGAATTTATTGTATCCATTGCAATTTTTAATATTATAAGCAATTGATAATATAATTTTATTTTAGTATAGCTTGGCATCTTCTCATACAACTGTAAATTATGTCTGGGGAGTGAGAGATCATCTTTCCTTCTAGTATTGTGGTTGGGGACACTAGGAGTATAGTAAGTGAAGTATAAGTTTCATGGGAAACTTATGCTTGACTAAATGCAAAATAATTCTAAGAGAGAGAGAGAGAGAGAGAGAGAGAAAGAGCTTGTGTGCATGTGTGTATAAACAGGGTGGAGTAAGTATTGTTTAGTTGCCTAAATATTTCTGCAAGATTCAGTTTGTTTCAAATAACTTAAATATTGCACAGCCTTTTTATGGAAGATGAATATTGTATTTTGATTAAGTTTAGAAGTATTATCCCAAATTTCAATTCCATACATAATGAGAAAATGGATAAGGGCAAAGTAAATGGTTCTGGATGTTTGTGGAGGAACATTCTTGCTATCTGAGTATCTGAGAACGAATAGAATTTGATTAAGTTTTGTTGCTAGTTTTTCAATATGAGTATTATAAGTAAATGTCCTGTTAATATATAATTCTAATAATTTAGCCACATCAGTATTTTTATTGCTATTTTCACTGTATTTAAACTGCCATTACCAGGTTTCTTAAAGTCAAAGCTGATTACCTCACACTTTGAAGGATTTAAACTTAAGTTTAATACATTGAAATATTCAACAACCGAGTTTAAAACTATCATTCATTCCTTTCCACATCAAGGTTTAAAAACTAAGGTTTAAAAATATAGAAGTTGTATAAAGGATTAACCTAATTTAATTATACCATATAGCATAACTTATATGTATAATTTTTGAAGCTGTTTACAGTGAAGCTATTATATTTAAAATGATACACTATGGGTAACTTATTTACACCCTTCAATTACTATATTTTCCTAAGTTGGAACAATGTTTCGGGAACCAGCGTTCCCATCCTCAGCCGTTGACCCAGTGGTTTCTGATGCTCTTGTTGGTCTCTTGCTCGTGTTGGACAAACAACCCCATTCTCCCCAGACTCTATGCGCTCCCAAAAATCCATAAGACTGACTATTGTATGAGATCAATAGTCAATCAAATAAATTCCCCCCCTTGTGAATTAGCTAAGTGGCTCAATCAGAAATTTTCTTCACTCCCTAATTCAACAGCCTAAACATTAAAAACTCTTATGAATTGGTAGAGAAAATCAAGCATACCTCCATTTCTACAGTTTCGTTTGATGTAAAATCTTTATTTCAGAGCATCCCCAAAGAAAAGCTAATAACACTCTTAAAAAATGACTCACCAATATTGGTTTACAAAATGAAGAAACAGAAGACCTTATTAAATTGACGAATCATGTATCCAACAGAGCGCATTCAGTTTCAATAGTAAAACATACCAACAGATCACAGGTCTAGCAATGAGAAACCCATTATCACCAACATTAGCAGAACTATACATGGGATCCTTTGAAACACATATCACCAAAGCCTTTCCCTGGATATTGAAATCCTGGCATAGATACATAGATGAAATATTTGCTATAGTACCGAAGAAACACTTAAGTGATTCCCTCAAACTACTCAAATTATAAGACAAATCTGTTATTCACTACAGAAATCGAGAAAGATGGATGGCTTCCATTCTTAGATCTCAAAATAATCAGAAAAGAGAATAATATTCAGTTTGGAATATATCGTAAACTGGCACATACAGATAATTACATAAAAAAGAACAGATTCAACCCAGTACCACACCAATATGCAGTATTCAATAGTTTGACGTTTAGACTCGTCAACATCCCTCTCAATGCCACAGAATACAAGAATGTGTTTCAATACATCATGAACACAGCCATAAACAATGTCTTTAACATCTCAACCATAATAAAAAGGATCCACAAATATAAACACGAAAAAACTATAAGAGAGACATTGATTCTAGAAGTAATCAAAGACACTACAAGATATTGCAAATTCACATATAACCCACAACTTCACTACAAATTCGAAAAGGTTTTCAAAAAATTCAATATAAAGCTAGCCATGACCAATGGACACAATATTAAGAACCTCTTAAGCTCAAAATTAAAAGACAAGATACCCATAGAAAAGAAATCAGGAATATATACCATAGAATGTTTAGACTGTAATTTGAAATACATAGGAAAAACCAAGAGAAATCTGACAATCTGGAAGAAAGAACATTTTAGAAACATCAAATTTAAACAGACGGAAAAATCGGCAGTGGCACATCATTATTGGAGCCAAAATCATGAAATAAACTCAGAGATAAAACTTCTAAAGAACCCATTTGAATTAGCCATCTGGGTGAATATTTTCATCTTAAAATATCATAAAATTGCTATGAATTTTGACCTTCCGCTGTGGGATCACCTTTCTAGATTCATTTCATATCCACCAGAGGTCACCACAGTTCACATAATTTGCAAGGGACCAACACGAGCATCAGAAACTCAACGGCTGAGATGGGAACACTGGTTCCCGAAACATCGTTCCAACTTAGGAAAATATGGTAAGTGAAGTGTGTAAATAATGTATCATTTTAAACCATATAGCATATTTATAAAGAAAGAAATAAAGTAATTATTAAAGCACAAGCATTGTTCTATAGGTGATATTTTTACAACTAATTCAACCTAGAATTTCTTTTGGCAATTTTTATGCTGTGATCTTTGAATTTTTGTGTTTCAAAAAATCCACTCCATTTACATTAGCTTCCTACTCAAAGAAGAGATGAAAAGCTGGAAATATTATTTTAAATTGAATTTTAATAGTGTTTTTGGTGGTAATTTTTGTTTTATTATTGGATTACTCTAGTTATTTATATATGTTGGTTGCTGATCAGGTTATCCATTTTATATTTCATTTATCATTATATATATAAAACAAAAATGAAAAATAAAGAAAATCTTGAAACACCGTAGCTAACACATATATATTGTGTTACAATCTGCCATTTCTTTCTTTCTATCTATTGAAGATAATTTAAAACCACAGGAATTATCATAATTACCATTACCTGGTTATTTTTTGGGAGCAGAAGCTTCACGGAAAAAACTACATAAAGGAGGAGTTTGCATTTATCTCAGGCTGGATGTACCAAACATTAAATATTTCAAAATTTAATTCAGAACAGAACATTGAATTATGCACAATTCAATTTGAAGGCAAAAATAATTGTTATTGCTTTTTATCACTTACCATTAGGAGACTTTGAAACTTACTTGAAAAAAAATTGAAGATATTTTAAACTTTTTATTTAAGCCTAAGAATGAAATAATATGTGGAGACATGAACATTGATTATATAATGAAAGTGTCAGAATGAATCAATTAAAATTCCTTCTTATTGCATATAATTAACTTTCCCACCAGGATTAATAAAAACTCTAGCACAGCATTAGATAATATCGTTGAAAATTTAGATAAACTGTCATTATATTCTGTGTCCTCATTAATCAATGGTCTCTCTGACCATGAGGCTCAAATAATAGCTGAGGACTCTAAATTAAAACTCAAAAATGCTATAAATATATAAAATTTGGAGATATTAAGGAGATAAACCTCAATAAAATGGTGGAGGCACTTCAACAAGAACCAAAGAATAGTGTCTACAGTACAAATGATGTTAACAGTAAATTTATCAATTTCTACACAAGTTTAAATTGTTTTTTGAAGCACAATTATCCCTAAAAATTAAAAACAGAAGTTATAATATCAGTAGGGAATGGTTGACTCAAGGAATTAAAAAAATCTTGTGTCAATACAAAAGACAATTTATATAATGAGCATCATTTTAATAAGTATCAAGATACTTAGGAAAGTAATAAACCAATGAAAGGCCCCCCATTGTCAAAAACTTATCAGTCACTCTAATTAAAAATTTGCAACAAAAATATACAATAATCTCAGGCATTTACAATCAACAGACAAACACCCTGCAGATAAAGAAAAGGTATTTGATGATTACTTTCTTATTGTAGCAAAAATTTTAAGTTACACTCTGATGATAAAGAGATGCATTAGGAATTTTACAATGTCATTTACCAATCATCGCAGCCAGTGGCTGAGGTCATTCAGGCACGGACTCGTGAGCGGGAGGTCTGGGATTTGATTCTCACTAGGACAGTTCTCCCTAATTGAGGTTTTTCCAGGTTTTCCTCAGTCCTCATAAATGGTAAATGCCGGGGAGGTACCCTACACTTAGGCCTGGAATGCTTCCTTCCTTAAATCATCAGTGTCCACCACCTGTGGTGCATCATTAGTTAAAGCAGGTATTAAACGCTATTAAAAAACAAATAATCAAAATAATGAATTCACACCAAGTACCACAATTCCACTGGAAATGAGAAATATCATCAGAAAACTAAAAAAAAAAAAACTCTTACAACTATGATGGGATTAACAGCAAAGTCATAAAGGTCTTGCATAGGAAATTAGTAACCCCCTTAGTCATTTGTGTAATGAGTCTTTAATAATTGGTACATTTCCTGAAAGGCTAAAATATTTGTTAAAGAAGCTCATGTTCAAAAAGAGAGAAAAAAATATCTCTAATTACATAGACCCATAGTTATTTCAAGTACATTTGCTAAAGTATCTGAAAAAGTAATGTACAATAGACTTTACCATTATCTTGAAAGTAACAATATTCTAACTAACGATCAGTTTGGTTTTAAGAAAGGAATTTCAACAGAAAATGTAAACTTTAAACTCACTATGAAATTTTTGCACTCAATAGAACAGTACATGTCGGAGGAATGTTTTGTGATTTGGCAAAGGCTTATGACTGTGTCAACATTAAATTCTCATAGATAAATTAGCTCTCTATGGTTAAAAACCAATATTTAAAATAGTTTATATCCTATCTTGACAAAACAAAACAAAAAGTAGAGACAAATTAAAAATAAAAGCAATGCTTCAGAGTAAGTAATAATTAAACATGGAGTGCCTTAAGGATTTATTCTGGTTTTTTCCCCCCCTGATTTTATAAATGATCTCTCCTTATTTTTCCAAATAGGATAGATGTAGGTAAAACTGTTCTATTTGAAGATGATATAAGCTTATTGATAAATGGAAATAGCCTTAATGATTGTGCCATTAAATTAAATCTAGTTCTGAGCTCCTTGATTGAATAGTTCAAAGCAAATGTTCTAAATCTGTATAAAACAAATGTTATAAAATTCATCACTCACAGATCTCCATCCCCGTTTATGAATAGGAAACTCTAACAGTTACTTCTACAAACCAAAGATATTAAATTCCTTGGTATATGAACTGACTTTAAAATTAGTTTATTATGCCTATTTCCACACAATAATGAAATACGGTTTTATATTTTGAAGAAACTCAGTTAATAGTGAGCATATCTTCCTATTAAAGAAAAAAACCATATGAATAATTGCTGGTGTACTAAGCAGACAATCATGCAAAACCTATTTATGCAATTTGAAATTGTAACTCTTCTTTGTTTGTTTGTTTTTTTATTAGTGTTTAACGCCCATTTTTACTAAAATGGGTGGTGGTACTCTTCTTTGTGAATATATATCATTCCTCACAAACTTTTATATACGAATAAAAGAAAAACTTGTACAAAATCAAAATATACATAACAAGAATACTAGACATAAAACAAATCTACATAGACCAATTTCAACACTATCCTCCCATCAAAAAGAGTTTATTAAAAATGGATTTTAGTACAAAATGTTCTTCTCCCTAGTTCAAAAGTCTTAATAAACAATGCTAAATGTTTCAAATCTGCTCTTAGAAAATACCTCTATAAAAAGGCTCATTATTCTGTAAAGGAATATATGAGTGACAATATACTGATTTAAAAACAGTAATGATTTTATATCAATGTATATGTTAATAGGTATATGGTCAAATTTGTATGACTGAGTCATTTCTCTCTTTCTGTTTCTCTGATTTTGTTGTTTTCACTAAATTGTTCTTGATGCTGCTTTTTTATTTTTATTGTAACCATGATATCGTTTGTAACTGCAGAGTGTATGCTATTGAAATGACAAATTATATGTTTGTAGGCCTCTGTGATTGCTTCACAAACTCATGGAATGCTTCAGGGACTAAACTAACCATCTAAACTGCAAAGACCATATCAATATTATATCTAAACTTAGCAGTGCATGCTATGCAATATGTGCACTTCAGATTCAATTAAAACTTTAAAATTACTTTCTTATGCATATTTCAACTCAATAATTAAATATGGTAATTTTGTGATAATTATATATAACAAGTTCTAAGTTTATAGGTCTCTGTGACTGCTTCGTGAACTCATTGAATGCTCCAGGAACTAAACTGAACTGAAATATGGTTTCATATTTTGGGGAAATTCATTGGGAGCATGTCTTCCTATACTAATAATCTCTGGTACACATTACAGACATTCCTCCACAAACCTCTTTAGGCAATTTGAAATTTTAACTCTTCCATGTGAAAGTATATTATTCCTTTTCTCATGAACTTTTTATATGAAATTATAAAAAGTTGTACAAAACCTAAATATTCATGAAAAAATATTAGACCAACAGGTTTGAACACTGTCACCAAAAATGAGTTTATTATCAATACATTTTAATAAAAACCACTTCTTCCCCTAGCCTAAAAGCTTAATAAACAATAAAAAATTCTTCAAATCTGTTCTTAAAATACCTGTGTAAAACAGCCTATTATTCTGTAAAGGAATATATGAATGGCAATACCATAAAGTGACTCAAAAGCACTGTATCGATTTAATATCAATGTATATGCAAACATGTATACAGATATATACCATTTCTCATATATGTAGAAGAATGTATACTATTGTAATCACTGTAAATGGCAAATCCTACGTTTATAAATCTTTATGGCTGTTTCTTGAACACAAGGAATGCTCTAGGAACTAACCTCTATATATATTAAAAGTTGTATTTATATGCTTATGTAACATTTTATATCTCATAAAAAAATGCATGCACGCAAGCATACACACACACACACACACACACACACACATCAATTTCCTAGTCTGTATTTAGAGTTCATAAAACCAAAAATTGTATAATTATTAATAAATGTAAATTAAATTACAGCAAACTGTTAAATATAGTGTGTTGCAGGTAAAGGATACAAGTATGTTGATTTCTTGCTTGATTGCATTATTGGCATCTTCATCAGCAGCAATCAATCTCTGCAAAAAAAATCCCACTCATTACAGTTAGAAAACATAATTACAATAATGCAGGTTAAGCATGAGCATGATGCACAAAATTCCATACAGGACAAAGACAAATGTAAATCTAGTGAAAGCTTTATACACCCACAATTCATTCCCATCCTGCAAAAATGTTGGCAATGAGAATACCAAACAGATAGGTACATTTTAAAGCAAGGCATTCCTTCATATGTAAAACTTGTTTGATTAAACAAATGCCTTAAAACAGCAGTAATGCTCAGTAATTTAATTTTTTTTTTAAAGTTTTGCTACTATATAACACAATACAATATATATTACAATTATTTACTTTATAAATTTCAAAACACTAAGCTAACACAATTTGTCAAAATAAATATTTGCTTAAATTGAAACTGGAAAGCATCACTCCATTTTTGCTTTTTCAATGGCAAATGATGTTCCCAATCAAAAACATGTTTGGCATAAGGCATGGGCATTACATTAGTAAACATTTAAATGTCTAATTAAAACCATAACACCAGAGAAAAAGTATGTCACAAACCTTTACAGCATAGTCCTTTCCTGTATTAGGATCCTGGGCAACGAATACAAACGCGAATCCTCCTGGAAAATTTAAGGGTTTTATTTATGCGAAAGAATGCCATCATTTGACAATTGCAATTTGTCTACATTAAATGGTTTTCAAAGCATTGTTTATTTATACCATCTCGAAATTTCCGGTTATCTTAACTTTAAGCAAGTCAGTACAATAAATTAAATGATATTCATTTAGTTTTTAATGTAATAAATGCATAAACGTTAAATGTCATATTGAATCAACCCTATCCTACCTTCAGCGATTACCTTCTTCACTCGTAATTTCACATTTCCTACTTCCACGATTTGTCCCAACATTTCATTATCAATACCACCAGTATTAGTACTGCTAAAGTATCCCATTGCGGATTTGAATAGATCCGACATTTTATTGGGCTTTTATGTTTTTTAACACAGCGACATATCCCCAATATTAATAAAGCTTCAACCCCTTTGAGAAGTTGAAACTCTTTAACTTCCGTTACGAGCTACTGCCATTGTCAAAAACAGTTTCATTTTAATAGATATCTTATTTCATATTTACTAAATGAACAATGTAAAAATATAGAAATAAATATGCTTATGTTTCTAGTTTTATTTCTGCGCGTGATTGTTTCATCTATGAAGTTCATAGCTTGCAATATGCAAAAGTGCACGCCCCTTTGAAATGCATTGTATTGGCTGCACAGCGTGCGTAAGTGTGCAAAGGTTGGCCATAAGTGATAAAAGGGGTGGATCATAACGTGTGGACTCTGAAGTGTGCAGGACACACGTGCAGTGTGAACTGTAAAAATAGTAAGAGTGAGTTAATGTGAGTGTATTAGTGCACGTGCACCAGAGTTGATGATTTAAATCGGCAAGGAAGAAACAATGGCCAAACTTTGCTTAAGTAAGATTCTGTCTTTGTAACATAACTATTTCTTAACAGAAACGATAAATGTATTTTATTCAAGCTCAAATATTAATATCCTGGAAATGTTCTTTTTAATTTTCATGGAGTATAAAAGCAGGCGTGTATATACTTGGGACCTATTTGCTATCATTTTGAGCAATCTAATGTATAACCTTATGCTCGAATTACCTGAATAGAATTACTTCAGAGATAATCACTAAATTATTAACCTGATATAATCTAAACCTACCTCATCGAGATGCAAAATTATTTGTTGGTTCACTTATACCTGATAGTACCGAGATCCGTATGTTGTGGTAAAATGGGCATCAATATAGAAAATTACCTATACTATCTTAATTACAGAAAGACTGCTATGTATGTGCCATCATAACGATGGGCCAAATAGCATAGGACTGATTTAGTTCCTGAAGCATTCAGTGAGTTCGCGAAGCAGTCACAGACATCTATGAACATAGGACTTGTCATATACAATTACCACAGTAGCACATAATCTACAATTACAAAAAATGTTGTGTACATGTTCATAAATATTTACAACAAAAATTAAATAGAACACCTAGAACAACTCAACCAGACAGTAAAAACAGAGAAGCAGAAACATACAAGTCACACAATTACAAATAAATGTTTACATATGCATTGATATAAAATTATTGCAGTGTTTTAACTCAATATATTGTCACTTATAAATTCCTTTACAGAATAATAGGCCTTTTTACATAGATATTTATTAAGAGCAGATTTAAAGGAATTACCATTGTTTGTTAAGATTTTTAGGCTAGAGGAAAGAGCATTTGGTACTAAAATGCATTCCTAATAAACTCCTTTTTGATGGTAAGAAAGTATTGAAGTCGGTCTATATAGATTAGCTTTTTTTTTTTTTTATTAGTGTTTAACGCCAGTTTTTACTACTGAGACACTACAGGTGATAAATGAGATTTGCTTTATGTCTAGTATTCTTGTCATGTATATTTTGATTTAGAATAAATTTTTCTTTATTTCTTATATAAAGGTTCATGTGGGATAAGGAAATTTCAAATTGCCTAAAGAGGTTTTGTGCACGAATGTCTGCATGTGTACCAGCAATTATTTGTATGACTTTTTTTCTGTAATAGGAAGACATGTTCACTTATAACAGAATTTCCCCAGCATATTAGACCAAATTTCATTACTGAGTTGAAATGAGCTAAACAGTTTAAAGTCTTATTTGACTCCAACATTACTAATGCACGTATTGCATTGCATGCACTACTAAGTTTAAGTATAAGATTCATGTGATCTTTCCAGTTCAGATGTTTATCAATTATTAAACCAAGGAATTTAATATATTTGGTTTGTAAAGTACATTGTTATAACATCCTATGTGTAATTGTAGATCTGGAGATCTTGAGTGATGAATTTTGCAACATTTGTTTTTTCTAGATTTAGAGACAATTTGTTTGCTTTGAAGCACACACAATGAACTTAGAAGCAGATTTCATTTAATGGCACAATCATTAAGACTATTTCCATTTGTCAATATGCTTGTATCATCTGCAAATAGAACAGCATTTCCTACATATTGGATAGATAAGGAGAGATCATTTATATATCAGAAAAAGAAAAGGGCCCAGAACAGATCCTTGAGGCACTCCATAGTTAATCATTCCCCACTCTGATGCATTGTTTTTACTTTTGAAGGGACAATTTATCACTACTTTTTGTTTTCTTTTGTCGAGGTAGGATATAAACCATTTTAAATATTGGTTTCTTATTCCATAGAAAGCTAATTTATCTTTCAGAATTTCATAAATGACACAATCAAAAATCTTTGTTAAGTCACACAATATTCCTCCTACATGTGCTCTTTCATTAAATGCAGTTAAAATTTCATTAGTGAGTTTATAAATTGCATTTTCTGTTGAAGTTCCTTTCCTAAAGCCAAACTGATCATTAATTAGAATATTGTTACTTTCAAGGTAATGGTAAAGCCTATTGTACATTACTTTCTCAAACATCTTAGAAAACGTAGGTGAAATAGCTATAGGTCTATATAAACAATGTATACAGTTTTTTTCACACATTTTACATAAAATTTGGAACATATGTTTCGGGACCGATCCCTCCCATCTTCAGCCTGTTGACAAACTGTTGTTAAACGTGGCGGTTGGGTCTCTTGATGTTCTTGTGGCGGCATCTGTTGGTTCTATTAGGAATTTGCTGAGTTCATTCAATGGAGGGATATCGAAATTCATCAAATTATCCTTATTTTTTGTAAAGAAAATGTTTTCCCAAGTGGAAAGTTCTATTGCATTATGAAGTTGTTTAAGTAGTTTTATCTCTGGTTTAATTTCATGATTTTTATTCCAAAAGTGCGCTGCTATTGCTGATTTATCAATTTGTTTTAAGCGAATATTTCTGAAGTGTTCTTTTTTCCGGATTCCCAACTTCCTCTTCGTTTTTCCAATGTATTTTTTGTCGCACTCTGCACATTCTATTTCGTAAATACCTGACTTTTGTTCTGTCGGCATGTAGTCCTTTACTCTGCAACCTAATAGGTTCTTTATATTAAAATTGTTCTTTGGGGCTAACATAATTCCTTGTTCTTTGAATATCTTTTTGAACTTATTGTGATAAATTGGGTGGTATGTGAAACTTTTGAATTTGTACCTTTCTTTTGCACTTTTAAGAGTAGAAACATCTCTTATTGCCTTTTGTTTTTTGGTTTTATTAATGATTTTTATTACTGTGTCTTTGTTGTATCCATTAGTTTCTCCTATCTTTATGATTTGTTGGTATTCCAATTTGTACTCTGTTTCTGTGAGTGGAATGTTAACTAATCTGTGTGCTAAACTATAAAACACTGCATATTTATGTGGAATGGGGTTAAAACTGTCATTTTTTATGTAATTTTCTGTGTGAGTATCCTTTCTATGAATTCCAAATGTAAGATAGTTTTCATTTCTTATGATTTTTACATCTAGGAAAGGGAGATATCCACTTCTTTCTTCCTCTATGGTGAAATTTATAGATTTGTGCTGCAAATTCAGAAGTTTTAGTGCATCCATTGTATAGGTCTGTAATTACAGACATTTATCTTTTCTCCCTTTTTGAACAGAGGCCTCACTATTGAATAGTTTAGCCTCTCAAAAAATGCACCCAATGTTAAAGATTCATACACAAGTGACTAAAGGGGTTACTAATTTCCTTTTCATAGGCCTTTATGACTTTGCTGTTGATCTCATCATAGGCAGAAGAGTTTCTTTGATTTTAGTTTTCTAATGATATTACTAATTTCTAGTGGGGTAGTGATACCTGGTTTGAATTCATTATTTTGAAGGGGAGTTGTTGATTGGAAAATCCTTAAAACATCTCTTTTATCACCAGAATATAAATTGAAATTTTGTTACATTAAGAAAGTAATAATTAAACACATTTGCTACATTTGCAGCATGTTGTATCTCTTGATCGTTAATGCTTAAGATTATTGCTTCATCTTGTTGCAGATTTTTGTCTGTTTCTTGTTTTATTATATTCCAAGTAGTTTTTATTTTGCTTTTTGACTGACTGATAAGTGTTTGGTAATGGAGGCCTTTTGCTGCTTTTATGACTTTCCTAAGTATCTTACAATACTTTTTAAAATGTATTTTTAATTTAGGGTCTTTGCTGAGCTTTTGCTCATTATATAATTGTCTTTATGTTGACAAGATTTTTTAATTCCTTGGGTGAACCATTCCCTGCTCATATTATAACTTCTTTTTTTAATTTTTAGTGGGAAATATGCTTCAAAATGCAATTTAAAAATATGAAAAAAATTGTTGAATTTACTATTAACATCATTTGCACTGTAAACACTATTCCATGATTCTTGTCGAAGAGTCTCCACCATTATATTGAGGTTAGCATCATTAATATCTCTATATTTTATATATCTATAACATTCTTTGAGTTTTATTGTAGAATTTTTTTTCATTATTACTTGAGCATCATGGTCAGAGAGACCATGGATCAATGAAGACACAGAATATAATGACAGTTTGTCTTAATTTACAAATATATTATCTATTGCTGTGCTAGAGCTTTTATCAGTCCTGGTGGGAAAGTTAATTGTATGAACCATATTATATGCAGTTAGAAGGGAATTCAGTCGATTCATTCTTACACTTGGCATTAAGTAATCAATGTTTATGTCTCCACACATAATTATTTCATGTTTAGGCTTAAATAAAAAGTTTAAGGTATCTTCAAGCTTCATCAAGAAAGTTTCAAAGTTTCCTAACGGCGAGCGATAAATAGCAATTAAAATTATTTTTGGATTGTGCATAATTCAATGTCCTGTTCTGAATTAAATTTTGATACACCTAATGTTTTATATGGTACATCCTGCCTGACATAAATGCAAACTCCTCCGTTATTTAGTTTTTTTCTTGAAGCTCCTGCTCCCAAACAATAACCATGTAATCACAATTGTGATAATTCCTGTTGTTTCAAATGATGTTCAGATAGGCAGATAATATGTGGTTTTATATTGTTACTAGATAAGCTGTTTAATAATTCATCTGTTTTGCTTCTAAGTCCTCTAATATTTTGATGAAATATACAGAGATTTTTTATTGCTTGTTGAATACTCTTCAATTTTACTTTGTTTTTTGTGCTATCATGATCATTGATATGATTGTCATTTGATTTAACATTAACTATTATTAAGTTTGACTTGATGAATTTCTGGCCTGGACCAGGTGTCTTTATACTAAAAAATGGGATCTTGAACTATTTATAACAACAGGAATCTTACCCTTGATTCATTCAGCAATAAGGAGCGAAAGCTGCTTTTTGCCTCTAGAATTCAAGTGCAGGCCATGTGCAGTAAAATTATCTCTACCTAGGTGATTTACATCTATCATACAAATGTGGGAGTTTCTGGGTGTCATCAATGCACGCTCAAGCCTCAGATTCATACTGTGCACCCTCCTATGAAGCTGAGGCCTATCACGCCTATCTAACAGTCCCAGAAACTTCACATTGGTATGCCTGCTTTTGGCGCTGATGTCACCAAGATCTTGCTCAATCTGATAGGTATTATCTACATCAAGGCTATTACCTGCACCAGTTACTGAATAATACTGAGTAATTCATTCAGATTTTGAGTAGTCCATCAACAGCTGATGATGGAAGCAATTAGCTATTGAAATATGTCCTAGTATTATGTAATTAAATGGAGTTAGTAAGAACAGGTTGAATACATTAATGTAGGATATATTGCCACTCCACAGCTTCGTAAATACAGTTTATTCACACAGTAGTAAATTTAACATGCGATTCTTATGAAATGCAACTGAAATGGCATGATAAACATGACTAATCAAGCTGTCTGAATCAGCAGAACTTTAACACTAGTCTTACCAGTATAGTGTATCCATAGGTCATGTGATTTCCATTAGTGTATAAAAACTCTGATTGCATAGCAGAATGAGGGCGTCGGTTCTGGTGGTGTAGTGGTTACCATACTTGCCTTCTAAACCCAAGATCGCGGGTTGGAACCCGGCCAGGTCCAATGGATTTTTCCGGGAGTAAAAATCCTAAGTATGGCTTCCTTTGGAAGGGAAGTAAAGCTGTGGGTCCTGTGTCGTACATTTACGGCACGAAAAAGAACCTCAAGCCTGAAAGAGAGGCCTCTGAGCAAAATTTGTCGGCCGTTTCACGCCCTGAGTTGAATGGGACACTGATGATCTGAGATGTTAAAGAGCGCCCAAAAATAAATCAATCAAAAAAAAAAAAAAAAGAATGAGGGCACAGTATATCTATGTGTCCATTAAAAAAAATCGATGTTGGCTACATATTTATAAATTTGATGTTTCATAAAATCTGGATTCTACTGATAACCAAAACTAACAAGAACATTAGTGTGCTTTATTTAGTTTAGTTCCTGGAGCATTCAGCAAGTTTGCAAAGCAGTCACAGAGACCTACGAACTTAGAATTTGTCATATACAATTACCACAGTAGCATTCAGTCTACATTTACAAAAAATATGTGTATATATACATAAATAATTAAAATAAAAATGAAAAAAAAACACCTAGACAAGTCACTGAATCATACAAATTTTATTATATACATGTTTTACATGTGCATTGATATAGATCATTGGAGTGTTTTTAACTCAGCATAATATTGTCACTCATGTATTCCTTTACAGAATAATAGGCCTTTTTTACATAGGTATGTTCTAAGAGCAGATTTAAAGGAACTATTATTGTTTATACCTGTATTTACATATCATTTGAAAATTTTGCTCATTTCACACATTTTTGTTTATAGTTCATTTCTTTATGCACTTGTTTTAAATTTTGTATTTTTGTATTTAGCCAACAAACTTTTGTTCAACCATTAAATGGATAATTTCTGATTACTTTTATGCTGTATTACATTTGTTATTTTTCAGAGAAAACTAGTAAGAGAATGCCGTGCCGCAAACGTTATAAAATAGAAAAAAAAGTGCGAGAACATAACAGGAAAATGAGAAAGGAAGCAAAAAAGAACTCAGGAAAAAGTAAGCAAAGAGGCTGACAGAAAATTGCATACTTTTGATTCTGTTTTTCTTGGTACCTTAATAAATGCCTATTTTGAAAGTTAGGGCTTAAAGAAAAATGTGTATAAATATAGTATAGTATGTTAGAGTAACTAATGATTACCAAAATAAGTAAATTATGCTGATATTGCTCTTGACAACTTAATAAATTATTTGAAAATATTACAATGTTTTAAGAAACCTTGGCAGCTATGTCTATTATTATTATTTTCTTTAGTTGTATTCGTATGGGTACATACTAATTGTATTGCTAGTCCTATATATGTGTAAATTCTTTTCAATTTGTTCAGACAAAAAGAAGACCATACATGTGCCCAATATTTGTCCATTTAAAGAAGACATTTTAAAAGAAGTAGAGGCACTGAGAAAGAAGAAAGAAGAAGAGAAAAGAAAGCAGAAAGAAGTCTGGAAAGAAGAGCAAAGAAAAGCTAGATTAGAAAAGCAAAAACTTGAAGCAGCAGAAAAGGGATTGGAAGGTCTGGTTGAAAGTGTGCAGCAAAAGCAGAAGTTGCATGATGTCTTTAATACAGCTAAAGGAAATGATTCTGCTCCATCTAACCTACCTGATGTTTCAGTCAAGGCATACTATAAGGAATTCAAGAAGGTATTTATGCTTATATAGAAGAAATATAATCAAGTTTGTATGTTTTCCCCTTCTGACTCGAATTCTATATCACACAGCTTGTATGAAAAAATCACATCTAATATAAATAAAAACACATTAATATGGTTAACTATGAAGCCTGGACTACAAATGCTTGAAGATTTCAAGTGTCCTCTAGGAATAAAATTCCTGTAATGAGATAACCTTAAGAGATCTCTAGGGTGTAATAGACTCACATGGGGAAGATTGACAATCATGATTTGGCAGTGCAGGGTAGCTTATATAGAAGAGCATTAGAACAGTAAGCTGAACATCCTTGGTTTTAGTCTTGGCTATTGGCTCAAAATTTTTGTATTTGAGGCTTGATTCTATATTATACAATCAAGTAAAATACATATACAACTGAGTCAGTATTAGGTGACACTAAGATTACAAGTAAAATACAGTTTTTTTTAATCACTAAGTACCAGTGTAGTGCTTCTCTTCCTTTGTGTTGGCCAAAGATAATTGTGTATTTATATAGATTAGCTAATCTTACTGTTCATGTATATAAAATAGAATATCATTTTGTAGGTATTTATTCTACTATGACCACACAAATTTTATATGATGAAAAAGAGGATATTTCTGTTTTTAATTACCTATAAGTGTAGTATCCAGTCTTCATTTTGCTTTTCCCCACATGCTGACAGGGCTGGCAGCCTGAAGCACGAAATGCAGCTGCTCGCTCACATCTAACCTACAGCACAATTGGCAGAGTACTGAAAATGTGCTTACCTTTCTTACAGAAGAGGAGTTGGTGAATGGACTATAAGGCATGCCTTCAGTATCCTTGTAGAAATGAAATTCTAACAATTTTATAGCAGAATGTACCGTATATGGCAGCACTGGAAATTAGATCAATAAAATACAATAACAAAAATATATTTAAATAAATTACACTTTGCAAGAGATTTTTATGGTTATTGTTTTAATTGAGCAGTGATATCATCTAGTTTTTCCTTTATTAACTCTTGACACTTGCATTTTATTTTCTTGTCCAACATTCATTCTGTTATATTGAATTTAAATACTAATTAACTGTAAATCTGTGATACTCCCCAAAAAATATTTTTGAAATTCTGCTTAACACTGAGCAGCTGATTCATTTCTTAAAACTTTACAGCAAATGAAAACGTATTGTTTAGTATTAAATCTTTTAACCATGGTTAATAGAGAAATGCAACACTGTAACTCCTGACTGTTCCAAACACAAACATGCACTAACTGGCCTTATCAGTAGCAATATGCATTCTAGACTGTCAATATGGCAGTTGTGATTTGCCAGCAACACCTGGTCCATGTGGGGGGAGGGGGGGAATGAAGGGCTGATTTTGTATCTCAATGCTGGAACCTGTAGTTTATGTAACAATGCTGGGTTTCTCTGCATAATTAAGATTAGCCTGAAGCTTTCCTTGTGGGGAAGGACCTCTTTTGAATGAGAGAAAGCTGATTTTAGGCAGTCCCCTTTAGCTATTCATTAATTGCCACTTTTGCTGACATATTCCATCTGCTGCCAAATATCCTTGTCAACTTGTCCAACCAGTGAATCATCTAACATCCTGGATTTCTTTTGCTGATTCTGTCTCCCAAGATAAGTCCACCTATTGTTTTCTTGTTGCATCACATGTCTCTAAGGTATTAGTCAGCTTCAATTATGAAGCATTTTGAGAGGCACTGTATTCAGTGTATGAGGCAAAGTAAGTATATGTTATTTTTAAACTCATTTATGAGAAAGTATGGTCTATGCATTGAGAAAGCATAGTTTTAAGTTCCATTATTCCTAGCACTGCAGCTAAATATGCTTGTGGTTTAATGAATAGCATTACAGGTTAGTGGATGATGAGTATTGTTAAGGGCACAAAACTGCTAAGGTCATTAGCACCCAACAGGTTAGCCTAATGGGGATAGATTAGGGACCAGCAGATTTATTTAAATGTAAATAATACATGCAGGCATGTGTCAAGGTTTACTGAAAATATTGCCCTTTCAATAAAAATGAATGCTTACTGCAGCATTAAACCGAAACACATTCACACAAATGAAAAACATGTAAAGAAAAAAATACAGATTTATATAAACAGAATATTTGATTTTGAAGTTATTCATATGCTTATATGCAATTGAGCCCAAAGGTAGTGATCTGAACAATCAGGTAGTTTCCTTATACCTGACATTGGTTACTGACTCTGTAGAACTTTCAAAAGGTGCATTTTGACCACTCTTTGTACATTCTGAATCCCTTACTATAATTTTATCACATTTTGGGCTTCTGAACAAGAATATAAGGGGACATTGCTCTTTGATCAACAAGCATATCAGGAGATTGATATCTAAATGAATCTCTGCATTGGGTATAAACTTGCTAACTCTTGGTAATGGTATCTAGCTGAGGGTGCTACTTCTAGGTTGAACAGTTATGAATAAGTATACATAAGATGATAATCAAATATATCTTATTTATATAAGTCAGTCTCTCTTTTATTTGAATCACATAAATAAAAGGGTCAATTCAAAAGTTATACTGTAGGTTTTTTCTAATATGTAAATTTTTTTTACAAAGTATTGTACAGAAAATTCAATATATTTTGCATTTTCCTCTATCAAGGGTAAAGCATCATTTTAAATATTTTACTTGCAATGTTAAGCAAGTCTGATTGATAGTCATTCCAAAAGATCTGACTGTAGCAAATTTCTTTTTCCATTTTAAAGTTGTATCGAAAGAACTTACACTAACTTTGTGTACAACATTCTCATTTGAGGTACCTCATAAGTTACACATATTCCTTTACTGTATAAAACTCTTGAAAAAAAGCCTTTGTTCTAGTCTTAAATACATTGTAGTTTTCTGTATTTTGGATGACATTTGGAAGGGAATTATATATCATTGTTCTGTCATGCAATACTCCATTTTTACACATTGTAGTTCTGGTAGAGGTTAGGTGAATACTCTTATTATTTCTAGTATGATGTGTATGAATATTTCCGTTAATTTGTAAAGTTTTCCCCCCCTTTTTATTTTCTTTTTCTTTCCTTTTTTTTTTTTATCCTTCCCAAAATAAAACTGTCTCTAATATATAAGCACATGTCAAAGTATACCAAGTTTACTGAATAGAGGCTTACATGTACATCTTTAGCTTCTGGCGAATTTCCCCAAAATATTTCATATTTCATTTTAGAATGTATATGAACATAATAAGTTATTAAAAGTACACGAAGGCTGACATTTTGACTTAAAATTCTTAAGGCATATATATTCTTGCTCATCCTAATGGTTGTGCATATACAATGAGCATATTTTTTACATGGCTCTCAGAGAAATGTATTATCTCATACATGTATAACAAAATCAGTTAATTTATATTCAGGTATTTGAAAAATATTTCTGAGTCACCATTCACACATTAAATTAATAGAAACCATTACTATAAAGTTTATTTTATTTTCTGTTTATTATTTTATATTGAGTGTATGAAATTGCCATAGGTTATTGAAGCTGCAGATGTTGTACTGGAAGTTGTGGATGCCAGAGATCCTTTGGGAACAAGATGTAAACAGGTGGAGCAAGCTGTTCTGGAGAACAGTGGAAGGAAACGCCTAATTTTGATGCTGAATAAAGCAGGTCTGTGAAACCAAGCTTCAGATCATTTTTACATTGGTAATCACTTTAATATCTATTGCATTTGATTCTGTATCTTAAATTCAGAATTTTTGTTTCCTTGAGCACAACAGCCCATGGAAGGTGTAGGCTTACTGCAGGACTTGTGTCCTCTGTTTCTTTCTAATAACAGGACTGATAGAGTGCAGTATTGTAGGGGGATATGTGGTCAGCATACCACACCCTACCGATTGGTATTAGGTGGCTTTCATGATCCAAGAAACTGCCTTTCATTGTGTAGTTTCCCAATAGTCATCACATTCCAAACCTCCCTGACTTAGAAAATTTCTAAGCAGGTACTAGGGATTGAGCCCATGACCTCAGGCAAGCATGCTAACCACTAGACGAGAGAGGCAATCTCAAAACCTCATGAGGCAAATAGCTTTCAAGAAAGAGAAATTTTGCTTTATATTGTATATTAAAACTTGTACTTGCTAATTTATAAATATTCATGGCATCATCCGTGAAGCTATTCTTAATTCAGATAAAAATAAATTAACTAGAAGTGTTCAGAATATGAGTTTTGTCACTACTATTTCTCATTATTTGTTATATAGTAACATAGTTTCAAGCTCAATCAGTCTGCAGTTCGTTTCGTGTATGAGTAATAGGATTGTTGATGGGGGGTGGGAATTTGGCTGTATGGTAGCTGTATTGAATAATTTAAGCCCACTGATCGCAGATTTCGTCACGGCTGCTGCAGAACACCAACTCTACTTACATGAGATTCTTTATCTAGGCCTTTCAGCTAATTTCTGGCAGCTGTAAGCTAGCCTGGGCTGAGTGCAGGAGATTTGATATGGGATGTGCCGATAAATAATACCCATGATTTAATGGCCAAAGTTGTTTATAATCCAGAACATGAATATTTAAGCCGTCTCACATCGAACCACAGGTAAGGTAATCTTGGCAAACACGTAAATTTATTGCCTTCATCACTTCTTGCTGAATGCGAAGAAATTATTATTTCAACAATATTCTTAAAGCAGCCCAGTAATGTTGTATTGGTATCTCGCATGGTGATTGGCAGTCAAGCCTCGTTATTGCCAGAACTGGTACTTGGTACTTAGGCTGCTCTTCAGCTGATCTCCAGGCGATGAGAGCCACAAGTATCTGGGCTCAGAAATTTCTGAGACTGCACAATTTTTGGGCAAAATTTGTCCCTTTTATGCTCAATATAAAATGACACTACCCACGGACAGCAGTGCATAATATTCCTGCCCGTTTCGTGTTAACGTCGCTCATAGGTCAGTGCTTACCTCACTGAGTTCCATTTCAATTCGTGGGACAATTTTGGTTGAGCCAAATGCTCTGCTATTCATCAATAAAATGAATTTAAACAGATTTCATACATTACTATCACTGACCCTTTACTTAAGACACCCACGACTTTGCCACTGAACAAGCTGGTGTCTCTGCCTGGGGAATGGCCATTTCCAGCCCTAGCTGCATACCAGAAGGGATGAACTTTCACTGTATGACCTTTTGCTAAGTCTTATTGTGCGCAGAGAAATATGTGAGTTTTTCCTTAAATTGCTATATTACATGTTATCCCTTAAATATTACCAAAAATTACACATTATGAGTTCATTTAAACACTATACAACACTAATTTTACAATTCTAAAATTACAAATATTAATTATTTCAATTACTCTGTAATCGACGGGGAACCAGAGACAGCTTCAGCGATTAAAGAGACAGTGGGCTGTGAGCTCCTAATTTTCCCAAATTACTCTGAGTCAAATTCATTAACACTTTATATAGATATACCTTAGATATGAGAAGCATGATGATGTTATAGCAAATAATGGAGGTGGTGGTCATAAATTGGCACTCAGGTGACCGAGGTTGTTAAAGCACAGACTCATGAGCCGAAGATCTGGGATCGATTACTGCCAGGACTGTCCTCCCTGATTGAGGCTTTTTCCAGAATTTCTTCAGTCCTCATAAATGGCAGATGTAAGGGAAATACCCTAAATTTAGGCCTGGAATATTTTCCTCCTTAAAAATCCTTTACAATTAATCATTTCATCTCGTGTATCATCAGTATTCACAGTCTGTGATACTACTAGTAAAAGCGGGTATTAAACACTGTTAAAAAATGAATTAGTATCAGAGCATGCCTGTACATACCTCTTTATGTAGAGCATGCCTGTACATATCCCTTTATGTGTAACTCATCGCAAATCGCAACCTTATTTTCCATCAAATCTTCTCCACAAGAATCCACGGCACTTTGCCTTTCAGCATGCCTATAGGAATTTAAATTTTAATGCATTTTATTGCCTGTAGAGTTGTTATAGTTATACCGCACTGAAAAGAAGGTTGGCGTGATTGGCCATAGTTCCCTGCACGGTCGCATCTCCCTCCACATCTGAGCTCCTCCTCTCTTAGTACTCCCTTCTCAATAGCAATACTGCTGTCCTCATTGCTGCCATCCTATCAGATGTGCTAACATTGCCAGTCTAATTCACTTCATTTCATTCTCTATATTCTTGGTTCAATACCGCCATCGGTGGCCAAGGTCTTTCAAGCACGGACTTGTGAGCAGGAGGTCTGGGGTTTCATTCCCATTAGGACCATCCTCCCTGAATGAGGTTTTTTTCCAGGTTTTCCTCAGTCCTCATAAATGGCAAATGCCAGGGAGATACCCTAAACTTAGGCCTGGAACACTTTCTTCCTTAAAAAACATACTCCCTTCCCAATTCATCATTCCAATTCATGTATCTTCAGTGTTCACTGCCTGTGGTGCATCAGTAGTAAAAATAGGCGTTAAACACTATTAAAAAAAATCATATTTAAGGTATCTGTCCGTTAGTTAGTTCTGGTAGCATTCAGTGAGTTCGTGGAGCAGCCACAGAGACCTGCGAACATTGAACTTGTCATATACAATCACTACAGTAGCTTTTAATATGTATTTACAAAAATTTGTCTGTTCTTTTGATTTAATATGTTTGCAGCAATTTTTTCCACTTTTGGATGGTTCCTGAAATAGTTTCCTATATCCTCTTTGAAAGATTTCAATATTGCCTAGGCACAAAATAAGATTGATTAATGTAACAACTTACAAAACCCCAAGCCTTATCTTTAGTGACTACAATGAAAACAAAAACACTACAGAAAAATGCAAGAAAAACAAAATAACTGGAGAATGCTAAATATAGTCAATACAAAATTACTTTTATAAGTGTGTTTGTGAAACTTAAAGAGAGTTTTAATGTGAGTGACGACATGATTTTTAGTGTTTTACTTTAAATCAAAATAAGATTAACAAAAGTTTCACTGTGTGGATTCCGAAATTCCGTAAACATAGTCAATACAGCCTGCTAAACTTGAGGGAAGTGATTTTTTTATTGATAATTTTGTTGACTTGGCTATTTGGGTGAAATTCAGCAATGTGTGCAGCAGGGAAACAGTTTCTTTGGCTATTTACATTTATATGCTGAAAGGAAAATGAGAGACTTTGTTTTGTGAACAACCAGTAATCTTTCAGTTATATTGTTTTTGTACAAAACAATTTATTATATTTTAACCACTGCTCATATTATTGGTCCTTGAGTTAATATAAAGTTATAAATGTATTCATCATAAATAACCCTTGACTTTCTCAAAGATGGAGTCGGCAGAGTAGCAGTTCCCATTCCACGATGTGCAAACCAACATTCTTTACAGAGTGGTACACCGGGAGGGGGAAGCTCTCTCCCTCCTTATGGACATGCATACCCAGACTAACATTCTTTTCAGAGAGGTATACCTATAATAATAGTACAGGTATTACGCATTGTCAGTATAATCTAAAACTATTATATATATGGGATTAAAATATAATTCAGTTACAATACTTCTTTCAGTAATTCTAAACATTTCCTATGATCAAATATACAATAAAATGACTAACAATCAGTTCTTTAAATATTTCAGCCTATAAGGTCATTTATCAATTAAATATATTAAGACGTTATCAAAAGATTAATTTAAATTTTTAATATAATCTGGCAATTTGTTATAAAAATAAATCCCATTATATATGGATCTTTTTCTGTTGCTGTTTTGGTTATTAGCTGCAACCCTCATGCGATGGCATATCTTACTAATTATTGTGCATATTTACTGATGAACATCTATGAGGGTCTATTTTTACTGTATGTAATTATCCTTAGTTGTAGCCTCATATTATTCAGTAGTTATTTATTCATCCGTAAAGATCAGATACATGATATTGGATACGTCAGGTTATGGAAAAAAAATAAATATAAATCAAAAACAAATATAATGTCTTAAAAATTAAAACTTACAAAATATAGAGAAATTGCAGATTATCATTTTGCTATAGTTTGTAGATGAGAATAATAGGTGTGTCAACAGACTGGTATTTAATTTTAAATTTTAATTTAAGCAGTAAATGACTCTTAGATATACTTCTACACTTAAAAAACAATTTTCAAGCAGTAAAGATTCCACATCGATTTTAAACTTTTTTGGGCATCCAGCATCTATGAAAGTTTGTGGCAGTTTGTTGTGTAATTTAGTACAATTACATAATGGGCTGTGTTCATATAATGTGTTATTATGACATGCTGCTTAATTGATGGTTCTTTCTTGTGTTATAATTGTATGTCTTTATTCAACTGAAATGTTGATAAATGCTTTTTAGTGAACATTAAGGCTTCTAATATATAAATGCAGGGAACAGTTAATATTTTTAAGGATTTAAGTATCAAATATTGACATGGTTCAGTTTTGTATGACACCTTACTAAACTGCAATAAATTAAAAGTTTGCTTAAATTATTATTCTCTGATAGTTGGCATGACCTCTAGTTTGATAAGAGTACAGGTCATAATTATGAACAATGATGCTCTTTTTATTAATTTTACCAGTTTATATGCATAGATAGCCGTGACTGTAAGGATATTATTGTTCTTGGCTAATTTGCATGCACTCTTTAGATAATATATGGATCTAACGCTTTGTTTCTGGAGCAGGAATAGTCTATTCAGTTTTGTTACTCCGCAACCCCCCCCCCTCTCATCTTCAATCCCATAACCCAAATGTAGCTAGATTATACCATAATATAATCTTTTTAAAATTTCCCGTTCTAAGTATTTTTAAAATTATTTTATTAAATATAAGTTTTGCTTGGCAAAATGGCACTACATATGACTGTGCTGAGGATAGGAAACACACAATTGGCCGTGAAAGGTATGTGTGATACCTGCACTAGAGAGTAGCACATTACTTCTCATACACCAAGCTATATCTCTGTCAAGTTTCACTGAAACGTTAGTTTGAAAGTTAAAAGCGAAATTCAGGAGTCAAGAGCAAATGATGTCATTACAGCTATGCTTTTAATATTCACAAACTAAGTGCCATTTTATATTTATCGTCCATGGTAACTCTTGCTTCATGGGCTTATTTTCAGATGAAATACACTTGATAGTTCTATATAAATGTAGTTTTTAGATTAATTTTGTATAATATTACCTTACTAATATTGTATTTTCCTGTTTACTGCAGATCTGGTACCAAGGTTGAATTTGGAAGCATGGCTGAAATATCTTCGACAGAGCGTAGCAGCAGTTCCATTCAAAGCAAGTACTCAATCTCAGAAGAAATGTTTAGGGCAAAGAAAGATGAAGAAGCATGCACCAATACAGAAAATGTCACTTGAAGATGTCACATGTGAAAACAAAGACCTGCAGGGTTCTAAGTGTTTTGGAGCAGAGCTTATCATGTTCCTTTTGGCCAACTACTGCCGAAACAAAGGAATCAAAACATCAATCACTGTAGGAGTTGTTGGTAGGACATGAGGTTCATGGATGAAATTAATAATTTTTAATGATATCATAGTTTTATTTTTTATGGTTTTTCTGTAGTAAACTGCTTGGTAACTGCACATAGTTGCTCATTAATGTGATATTTTTGACAGGTTTGCCAAATGTGGGAAAAAGCAGCATTATCAACAGTTTAAAGAGGAGCCGTGCTTGTAATGTGGGTGCAGTTCCAGGAGTAACAAAGTAAAGTTATATAAGTTTATCTCTTGCATTCTCATATGTAGAGAAAAGAAGGCTTTATAAAGAACAGAACCTTTATTGAACATATAAGTTGGGTTAAACACTTTCCATTGGTATTTTGGCTTCATTTAACAGCATATAAAGCATTAATCTTGTCACAAAAATTTCATTGCATTGATTGATTGGTGGTTGGTTTCCAATGACTGACCTTGAAGATTTGCTTCAAATTGGTTTGTGGCATCCCAAGATAGTTGAAATAAGTTGTTGTTGTTGTTGTTATTATTATTATTATTATTATTATTATTATTATTATTATTATTATTTAGTTTTTTTGCATCCCAGGAGATGATTTTTGTTCATTGTGTCTGATTGATTGAAATTGCACAGTGTTTACTTTGATAGATTTTTATCTTGTGCTGTTGGACTGGGAGACGTCATAGCTCATATTTAGTCAAAAATTGTTGTTTCTTTACCTGGATTGTTTTTATTGTTGCATCAGGAATTTTTTGTGCTTTTCCATGTTTTGTTATTTGTAAACTGTTTTTTAGGAATTGTTAAGTTTTTTTTAAAATAAATTCTTTGTTGAATGTTAAGTTTATTTTTCTTGAATAATGATTTGAATGAAGTGAAAAAAAAAATTGGAACTAAAAGCTAAAAGAAGAAATTCAGTTACTTCTGGAATGAATGCACAAAAAGCTTGGTGAGTCTTCGGAGGAGCATAGAAAAAGTGTGGACAAGTCATATGTATATGAACAATGGGCAGTAGTAGTAATTATAGATTCAAGAAATTCTTATGTAGTACTATGTCTTATGTAGAAGACATAGAAAATCCCAACTCAAATCAAAAGAAAACAAGTGATCAAGAAGGTAACAAGTAAAAAGTGGTAAAGCAACATTATTGTCATCTTGGTAGAAGCCCAAAGTTACAATTTAGTAATAGTTGTGCCAGAGATTTCGCTTCTAAGGTGAACAAAATTATGGGCAATTTTCAGGTGTTAGGCTGTGTGAAAACTGATGCTAAATGTTGTGCAGTAATTTCAAATATTCACTCTGTATCAGAATGTGATGTATGTGATACTAAAATAATAGTGGCAAGTGCAAAATATCATATATTGCAACAAAGTTGAAATTGCTGTGAGTGAAATATATTTGCTCTGGGTATGCAAATGTATCCCTTATGAATGGTGGTAACCTATCACACTAAAGATGGACTACATCTGCATTCCAGAGATACAGGTTATTTAGCATCAATGTAGTTCAAAAGATACAAAATAACTTAAATAAATAGTCCAATAGCATAGTAGTAAATATCCAAAGTGAAAATTCAGATCAGCAATCTGATTGACTAGTAGATGATAAAAGCACAAAACCAGAAGCAGATGAAACAGTTAAACACAACATTTCACTTAAGAGTATTGCATCAAAGTACACAGTACATATCTAACATGATAAACTTATTAGAAACAATTTTAACAGATATAAATCCTTATATAGCTATATATACTTAATATGGTCTAAATAAGGAACAGTCAAAATTTGCCCAATTTCTAAATTATAAACAGATTGACTTGCTTTGCCAAAACAGCACTCTAAAAGCTACCTCTTTGGTACATTTGGTGAAAGTTATATCTATAAATGTGTGAGAGATGTTCAATAAGTAAGACAACACTTTTTTTTCCCCCCTTGGCTAGTTTATTTTGGGAAAAAAAACAATATTTTATGTGTAGTATCTTTAAGGCTTAGACACTCTCTCATGTAGTAATTCTTCCCATGATTCAGTTAACTTTCAAAATGGAGTCTTAAGTAATGTAAGCTGTAAACAAGAGCAGTAATTGGATTTTTTTTGTGCATAAAATCAGACCATTATGAACATACAAAAGCAATGATTAAAAATCACATCAAAATGTTAAAACATATTGTTGTTATTCAACAAAAACCTTTTATCAGAACTAATGGTCAGTATTTGTAACAAATTCATAATTGCACTTAATCTTTGCCTTTGCTATTTTAGGACTATGCAAGAAGTTCAACTAGATTCCAAGATAAAACTGTTGGACAGCCCTGGGATAGTGTTTGCTTCTAAAAATGGAGCATATTCTGCTGCTGCTGTGGCTCTAAAGAATGTTGTGCGTGCAGATTCTTTGTCAGATCCAATGGAACCTGCAACAGCCATCTTGCAAAGAGCCAATAAAACACAGGTATGGACTAGTTTTGCTGCTCCTAGTTCCAGAAGAGCATTAAGCAGGAAATTTCACTCACTTTTTTTTTCTGTTGTAGCTAATGAAACTCTACAGCTTGAAAGACTTCTTAACACCAGAGGAATTTTTCTCCCAACTAGCTCGGAGGAAAGGAAAATTTAGAAAAGGAGGGGTTCCAGATGCAGATTCTGCAGCTAGGTGCTTGATTGAGGACTGGAATCAGTGAGTAGGCTGCTATAATTGGAGAATTCCATTAATCAGAGAATTTGTTTTCAAAACAGGGCAGCTGGTTTCTTTGGCCTCCTTGAATTAGTCTGTCTTCTAGAGTTTTCATATTAAGTTAAATGTCCCATGTTCTGAGCAAAATGAGACACTGGATTGGGGCAAACTAAAACTAAACAATTTCAGCCTATTCCTCACCAAGATATCTACATCATTATAATTCTCTAGCAGCTTTCAGGTATCAGTAGCATACTAATTTTAAAAAAATCATACCTAAATAACCTACATGATGGGTTGCATGAGATGATGTTTTTCCTTTGATTTATTCATAGGTAGCAATCAGTTTTTTTACTTTATGCAGATTTTTATTTTTAAGAAGATTGCAAATTACTTCTCCTTCTAAACATTCATTTCAGAACTTTCAAAAAATAACACATTTTTAAAAAATTCTGTTGGAACTCGCACAGTGAAGCTTGTTAAATGTAAATTATATCTAATCTATCGTCTAACACACTCTTATGCTTCACTTACTTTTAAATATGGTGGGACTAGTTTCAAAGAGACATCCTCTCCATCTTCAACCAACTTGACGACTGGTATGAGAAACTAACATATATGAGACGTGTAGCTCCGTCCTGGTAGTGGTTTTTCTTTATAAACTGGAAATTGGTATTACATTCTCCTATAATGTCGAAATTCATTAGATGATCCCTATGTTCATGAATGTAAATCTTCTCCCATGTGTCCAATTCTGTAGGTCCATGTGGTTCTTTAACTTTATTTCTCTTTTTATGCCTTCCTAAAAATGGTGTGCCACTGCTGACCTATCAATCTGTTTGTACTTAACATTCCTGAGATGTTCCTTTAATCATGTTTCTATGTTCCTTTTAGTTTTTCCAACCTATATCTTATCACATTCTTTACATATTATTTTGTACTTGCCTGACTTATTCTCCTGTGGAATGTTATTAAAACTGTTGTCCACTAAAGCATTTTTCAGAGTGTATCTGTTAACAGGAGCCAATTTAATGTTAATATATTTAAAAAAAATTGGAATTTATTCATAGCTATTGGAGGGTAGTTGAATTTTTTAAAAACCGGTCTCTCTTTTTCAGTTAATAGTGTGGTGGTATTCTTGATCAATTTCTTCTTTAGGAATCTATTAAGTTTTTTGTTTACTAAATTTTTGTTAAAACCATTTATAATGGCAATCTCCTGTATCTTCTCAAGTTCTTTTTTGTTCTCCTCTTTACTGATTGGTAAATTCACCAGTCTATATGTTAAGCTGTTGAAAATTGAGTGCTTGTGAACTATGGGGTTAAACCCATTTGATTTTATATAGTTATCTGTGTGAGTATCCTTTCTATAGATTCCAAATTCTAAATTTCCATGATTCTTATTAATTTTTATATCTAAAAATGGCAACAATTCCTTTGTTTCTGTTTCCAGTGTGAAGGAATATTCCTATCTTGTATATTTAAAAGCTTCAAAGCATCTTCGACAAATTTTTTTTCACTATACTAAAAATGTCATCCACATATCTGTACCAGCATTTAAAATAATGTGGGAAGGCGGAAATTGTGAGAGTTTCAAATGTACTCATAAATAAATCTACCAGAAAGGGGAACAAAGGATTTCCCATTGTCAGTACTGTTTTCTGTTTATAGAATTGTCCTGCAAATGTAAAATATGCCTGGTATATACAAATGTTAGTAAGGTGGACGTATTCTTTCCTGTGAGTTTCATTAATTCTTATCTCCTTTAACCAATAGTTCAGAAACGATAAAAACTTGTCAGTTGGAATACATCAACAAAAGAATATGAAAAGATATACGTTGGAAAAACTAAAAGGAACATCTCAGGAATCCTAAGTACAAACAGATTGATAAGTCAGCAGTAGCATACCATTTTTGGAAAGATAATCACGACATAAAAAGAGAAATAAAGTTAAAGACGAAGTACACGGGCGTACAGAATTGGACACATGGGGAAGATTTACATTCATAAACATAGGGATCATCTAATGAATTTCGACATTATAGGAGAATGTAATTCCAATTTCCAGTTTATAAAGAAAAACCACTACCAGGACGGAGCCACAGGTCCTCATAGATGTCAGTTTCTTATACCAGTCGTCAAGTTGGTTGAAGATGGAGAGGATGTCTCTTCGAAGCCCGTCCCACAGTATTTAAAAGTAAGTGAAGCATAAGAGTGTGCTAGTCGACAGATTAGGTATAATTTACATAATATAAACATGTTTCCACCATGTGGTCCTTGCAGATTGGCTTTGTATACTTAACACATCACTTTACCATCTTATGACAAAGGCAACATCTTTCTCCTTTTCTGATGGTCAAATATTTAGCTGATTTTGCAGACAGCTTCATATGTATGCAGAAATTTTTGTAAAGTGTTGACATTACTCTTATCTTCAAGTAGTCATTAAAAGGCTCCATCTAAGTATTTTTATGAAGTTACAACAAGCAAGTTCTTTTCCAATATTTTTCTGCTCAATTGCTTGAGTGGTGAGAAGAAGTGAAAAAAAACATTGTCAAGGCCAACAATTAGATCTACAGCTCACCTAATATGAGGCAACATCTTTCTCCTTTTCTGATGGTCACATCTTTAGCTGGTTTTGCAGGCACCTTCATATATATATGCAGAAATTTTGGTAGTGTTGATAGTTACTCTTATCTTCAATTAGTCATTAATGGCTCCATCCAAGTATTTTTATGAAGTTACAACAAGCAACTTCTTTTCCAATATTTTTCTGCTCAATTGCTTGTGCAGTGATACCACTTACATTCATCAAGAAGTAAAAAAAAATTGTTAAGGCCGATTAGATGTACAGCTGAGTAGTTTTAGTACATCTGATATGAGACATCAATGCCTATTTTAGTCTTATTATAAAACATGATTTCCAATTTTAATATTTCTGTAGTACGAGGATTGAAGAGTAGTGCACTGTTGGCAACAGGATCACACATTTATTCATTATAGGTACATATGAAATGAGAATCATCTTGTTCTTGCTGAAGCTGAATGTGCTTGAACAGACCGTTAATCTGTTGTTCTGATGAACTCTTTAAGAATTTCCATTTTCTTTCTGATGTCCCGACTAAGGTTTTATGTGATGTTGTATTAAGTCTTGTGCCAATGGCTCATTGGTAATCCAATTATTGACAGTGATATTTCTTCCATTTTGTGATGTGGGATCTACTAGTCTTGACATGTTTTACAAACTTAATCTTATAATCATTAAAATATAATGGATCAATTATTTAATCATTATTATTAATACAAAAGAAAGAAAAGAAAAGTTAAATCTGTGTTTTGTTGACTCTATAAGGACCTTCAGATTTTGTTCCAGAGTAAATTTTCATATTAGTTGTGAAAAATGATCTAGATTCTCTAAGCATGAAGATTTTTATCCCATATTTTTGAAACAGGGATGTAATAGATGAGAGTGTGGGTAGTTTTAATTAAATATGGTGCATTTGATTTGGGGATTTTTATTTGGAAGAATTTATTTGTAAGGATTAATTTGGTGACTAATTAGGAATGCAGGTCACTGATAGTTGGGCCAGCCATCTTGCAATTTCCTGCTGGTGTTGCTTTGCTTGTAGATTTGATCCGTCAATGATTTGCCTTGACTCTTGCGATCTAAAAATTACTACTTCCGGTTCCAATCAAACATGGTAATTATCGCAGGTTAATTTTAAAAGTTTTTCTTGATCTAGGATCAAGGGATGAAAGAAGGATCGGCTGCCTGGGATAACTGAGAACATTTCAAATTCATTGAAAACACAGTTTGTTTATTGTTGTATTCTGTGACTGATGCCATCAGCCTAGGAGACAAGGATTGCCTAGAAGTTTAAGCAGTTTTATTTAGCAACTGCTGATATTCTTCTGACATTAATCTTGATTAGATCTCAATTTGATTAATATCACGTTTAAGTTCTGGGTGGCATTCTCTCTCTCTCTATATTAAACACAATAATTTGCCTTTTCTTTGCAGATGAATATATGAATATAAATATTGTATTTACGAAGCTGTTGATAATGGAGTGGATATATCCTAAACTTAGGTATTCATTTTTTTTACACTAAACTCCACTTACATAAAAGTAAGACGTGTTTCAGGAAAATCTCTCCCATCTTCAGTTGCTCACCGAACTGCTGTTACTCAAAACTATGGTTTTGTTTCTATATACCTGCCTAAGCTAATCTGTAAACTGTGTTGAAGAGCCCCAAAAATCAACTCTTTATACTTATTTCAAAAACCAACAGTTAGGACGCTAAGCTACCTTTTAAATTCAACTGAAAGTAGCATCTATAAGCTTTCTTTAAACCTCTCTTTCTTATTGGCTACAAAATCTATCAGATAAAAACTTCTGGAACATTGGTTTTAATTCATTCTTTTTACTGGTTATAAGACTTTAACAGATCAAAATTTCTGGAACATTTGTATGTGTCAAGGTCTCTGAATGGCCACTAAACTTTTTCTAATTTCTCTCCTGATTCATTATAATAAAGCCTTTACATAACCTGCGAATTTATACTGGGCTTTAACTTTTTAAATGGTCCTTTTAAACCATATGCATCTGTTTACACTCCCTTGCAAGAAACAGCTTTCTCCATAATGATTAAGTGTCCTTTTAAAAACCAAATTATACGTGATTTCTGTTTCTTATACAATAGACAACCTTGGATGGTCTTATTGTCCTTGTAAGAGGCACCGGGCAGGTGTAATAGTTATGGCTTTTTTTAGCTAATAATCTCCTTTAAATTATAACATTACATATTAAACACGCTGTTATGCCTTCATATTATATACCTGTTAAACATACATATGTGCTAGTTCATTACTATCAAGGTTTCTGGAATTATTATATACGAATGAAACATATAAGATTGTTCAAATTAATTAACATAAATGTTTATAATAACTATAATTATTATTACTATGAGGGTTATAGGCAAATATAACACTGCATTTTGTAGGATTGCATATCATAAATATCTTGAATCCACAGCAGCAATGAAATGCTTACAAATTTTCATTTATAGCTGCATGTTCAGATATTTCGCATGCTGATTTGCATTTGAGTATAAATGCTTCAAATATCTCTTGCATATATGTAATTTTGTTTGTTTCCTTTCTATTATTTCAAGTAGTTTTATCATCAAATCTAAGACAATAAGAATATGAAAGAGTTTCCATTCCTTGGTGCACATTACTAAGTCTGTATGGTGCCATCTGTAACCCAGATATATTTATTCAATTGTGCTGATCTCTCACCATACAAATATACAGAATTCCAAAGAGTGCTTTGTTCTTTACTGCATTGATATCTGTAGCATCACACTGAAGGCCTCTTCTTGTGTATCTGAATATTTGGAATATTTGTATACTTCACTGTCTGGTCTATTATCTCATATGAAAATAAGTTTCATAAATCAATAGCAAAACTTGTACTTTAGGTTGCATTGTTACTATGTTTTGAGCAGGTGTCCTCCCTCAAACTTTGATGGATTTTTGTAGTAAATTTAATCTTTTGCTTTATAGCATGAAAGTCACATTACAAGCAGAATGTCATCCTCAAATAGACTTGTTGATGGTGAATTATGTAATCTTTTGACGTAACCTCTTGAGCACTTTCTTCACTCTCCATTGATTTAGAATTTTGATTAATATTTTCCACGTGGCTCACCTCTTCTGATGATGAAAATTTGCCAATCGTTTCATTGTGTAAAGAGTCTAACATCTGATTTCCTCTTCCATAAGCCTTGTTTAATTTTTTAACTTAAGCTATCCAAACAATTCAAGTGCATGACCAAAACTAGATGCAAGATGCTTGCAGAGTAAAAACTTTGCTCAGCAGCAACAATGGTATCAAACAGTAAAACTACACATAAGGAAATGTTATAAATATATTATTTTTATTTATTTATTTTTTTATTAGTACTAGGCAATACATATTTTGAATATGACTGGGCATTCAGCCTAGGCTCTTATACAGGCATACTCGATACATAATTCAATAATTAGCTTCACTGTACAAGTCTATTTAACATTTTTAGTTACATAATTTAATATCTATATATATAATTGTAATTATTTCCTATAAATTACGAAATTACTAAAATATGAATTAACATATCATTTTGTTTAAGCTGCTCTTTTTTCATTGACCAAAGTACTTTTTTTAACTTTACGCAAAAACTGTCATATGTTTCTATTATCCTTTCTGAAAATTTCAATTAGAGTCCTTTCCTGTCTAATTTTAGCCATTTGTGCTTTAGTAACCCCTTCATAAATTCATCCCTGGACACAAAATTCTACGAGTTCCATATCTTACTTCCCTCCACAAATGGGACACTGATTCTGCGAAATGCCCTTGCTCAGACCTTTTAATCTCCTTGAACCCCCTCTTAATCTCCTGCTCTTAACCATGCAATTCTCTTCCTTTGTTCATTATTTACTCTATCAATGTATATTTCACACGATTTTTTCATTTGAATATAGAAAACTAAGGGTCTTTTTTCATTTATCTGACTAAAACATTTTTGAATTCCTACATCCTCATATCCTCTACTTGCTACCTTCCAGCAAGGTAGCTTTATTATTTTCTGTTCTTCAAATTACTCCTAACCCATTTCTCTCCAACTCATTCCAGAGACTATTAATTCATCCAGAATTCCTAAGACTCTTCTCTTGATATTCTTCAGCTCCCTGGCAAAAATTTATCCCACACACTTTCTTTAAATTTATTGATCCAGTTGATCACTTTGGTACATAGTAATACAATTGATGTTGAACACATCTTAATAAAATACTGAATTATATATAAGAGTATTAAAAGTATAAAAAACAATTCAATTTTAGGTGTATACAATAATATCAAGGTACTTAGATGAAATATATTGTCGTCGTCATTAGTAGGACATAGTGCAATTATGAAATAGATATTAATTTCATAGGCACACGGTTAAAGGAACATTTCAGGAACATAAAGTACAAGCAAAGAGAAATCAGCAGTAGCATATCATTTTTGGACACAAAATCATGACATAATAAATAAAGCAAAATTATTAAAATCAGTACAAGGACCTATGGAATTAGCAACCTGGGAGAAAATCTACATCTACAAATACAAAGACAGCATAATGAACTTTGAATTGCCGGGGATGAAAACATAAACTACAAGTTTATCACACTGCCACCAGAGCAGAATATACATTCCCACAGCTCAACAAATGATCCGACAGTTGAATCTTAGCCTGGCTGAAGATGGGAACTAAATGTTCTCAAAACTGGTTCCATACATTTATGAAAAGTAAGTGAAGCTTTAAGAGTGTGTAGTTTAACTGAATCATACAATGATATCAATTAATAGATATTGATTGTTATTTACAAGGAACTCTTGAATGGAATAGAAACAGTGGTTAATTAGATGTGCCTTTAGGGATAGTTTGAAACTTTTATCTTGTTATGTTTCCTTAAAGTAGTTCTGAAGATTATTGTATATTTTTATGCCAGAGTGCAATATACTTCTTTAGTATTAGGATGTATTATGCTTATTAAAGTTTGAAGTTTATGTTGTATTGTATTAATGGATTGCTTCATTCTTAATGAAGGGTAAATCTGCATTATTTTTGGTTTTATGGATAAACATTATTATTTCAAATATGTAGATACAATGAAGAGGAAGAATGCCTAATTTTTTTAAAAATTGGTTTATATGTAGTTCTTGGACTTGCTCCTGTCATGTAATTATTTTTTTCTTTTGCATTATGAAACATACCTTGCTTGCAGTAGGTTCCCCCCAGAATATTATGCCATACCTCAACAAGGAGTACATGTGCGAAGTAAGCTATTTTAGCAGTATCTGTCCTTGTACAACCTGCTAGTACTTTTATCATATAATAACCTTACTGAGTTTTTTGTTTATATGATTTATGTGGGTATCCCATTTTAAATTGCTTTGAACCCATAGGCCAAGAAATTTGGCGGATTCTACTTTCCCAATTATCTGGTTTAGAAGTTATTAGTGGAGCTATATATTTTTTATTTTCTTTTGTATGAATGTCCATTGCTGTCTTATTGACATTTATTATGAGATTTGTTTTCTATGAAATAATTAACAATTTGATCTGTTGCTTGGTGAATTGATTTTAAGAAGTTTTACTGCCCTTACCAGGACATTTGTGTCATCAGCAAAGAGGAGAGATTTTGCAGAATCATCAGTATAATGAAGTTGTTAATGAAAGGCAAGAAAAGGATAGGACCTAATATAGAACCTTGAGGTACTCCATAATTTTCCACTAGTGCACTTGGCCGATACCACTTTACTTCTCTAATTTCTCCATATTTCATTTCAACAATTTGTTTTTGGTTATTCAAATATGATTTTATCCATTTATAGGGCAGTCTTCTAATTCCAAGCTTTTCTAATTTTACTAATAGTTTTTTATGGTTAGTTCTGTCAAATGCTTTTGACAGATCTAGGAAAAGGGCTGAAATGTGTTCTTTTTCATCGATAGCTCTGAGGGATTCACTAACAAAAGAAAAAATTGCTGATTCAGTAGAGCCATTGCTTCTAAAACAATGTTGATCTGCGGATAGTAAACTGTTCTTTTCTAGGAAGCTCAAGAGCTGCTTGTAAAATAATTTTTCCAATATTTTTTAGAAAAAACTTATAGTAATGCTATGAATTGATAGTTTGATATATACCACCATGGGTGGCCAAGGTCATTAAGGTATGAACTTGTGAGCGGGAGGTCTGGGACTGGAATCCTGCCAAAACCAAATGCCAGGGAAGTACCCTAAACTTAGGCCTGGAATGTTTCCTTCCTTAAAAAAAATCCTTTCCCAATATATCATTTCATCTCATGTATCACCAGCGTTCACCACCTGTGGTGCCTCAGTAGTAAAAACATCATTAAACACCATTCCAAAAAAATATATATATTATTGATATATTATTTCTTTTCCCCCATTTTATATAATGGTTTAACAATAGCTATTTGAGGTAAGCAGGAAAAATGCTACTGCTAAAAGATTTGTTGTAAAGGTGTGTTAATGGATCAATTAGATGTGCACATTTTTAACAAAGAAGTCATGCATGTCATCTACTCCTGCAGAACACTTTGGTTTTAGTTCCTTATTATTTGTAGTATATCCTCTTCATTTGTTGGGACAAGGTACATTAAATCTTTAACTATTAAGAATTAAGTCATCGTGAATCACAATATTTCTCATTGTTACTTGACTGCAAAAGATTTTATTTCTACATAATAGTTCTTTAAATGTAAATATTAATGAGGTTACATGCTTATACTACTTTCATCACCTAAAGAACAGGCACCAACAGATGCAGCTGATAGTATTTCTTCATTTAAGAGCAGTTTTGCAGTAATCCACAAAGGTTGGAACATTTATGCATGCTTAGACTAAGGTTATACTCAACTTCCTCCCCCCAAAATAACTAATAAAATTAACAAATTAGGCATTATGTAAAAAAAAGTGTACTGACTTACAGAATGTAACATAATTTCTAGATTCAACTGTATCAAAGAGGTTTTCTTTAAAAGGGGGGGGGGAAGGAGAAGAAATGGCTGGCTTACTTATGTACATAACTCTGAGGGACATATCTCCTAAAATTGGTGAACTGTCATTTGACTACACTCCATAAGTAGAAGAGGTGGCCAGATTGTAGAACTCTTGGTGGCAATACAGCATTTTGGTTAGTAGTCATTTGAATTAGGAATTTTGTAATTCAAGTGAATTGAGCTATTTTTGAATGACTATATTTATAATGGTACAGAAAGTCTATTGGTACTGGAAAATGCATGATTAACTGTCTTGACATTCCTTTATATGAAAGGAAACTCCAGGTAATCAATTGCACAGCAGGTTAAGTGGAACTGAACAAAGTGAGAAAAATCCATAAGGCACTTCAGTGGTCAAACCTTGGGCCACTCATATCGTAGTCTACCATGTGAGCTGCCTTAGGTCTTCCAGTGGACATGCCACTATAAAATGAGATGCATATGGAGATATTTTTGAATATATAATGTCTTACAGAGATTGTGAGATGCAAATGCTAGTATTAAGTCTGCTTGTGGGTGTTCTATACATGCAGTGAAGTAACTGAAAAATTGCTGAAGGGTTTTTAACCTAGAATTGCCAAGAGGCAACTCATCACTGATTATAAAACACTTATAAATTAGATAAGTGAAATAGAATCAGATTTCAGAAAGAAATTTGTACTCTAGAGGGTGGGGGGAAAAGTGACTATTAAATGCTGACAAACTATATCCAGATAATAGTGCTAAATATTTGTCATTACTGCTTTGAATTCTTCTATTTTATAGAAATAACCTCTCTCTTCATAGTCATTTTGACTTGCCCCTTTTCTGTCCTGAAGGCCCATATGAACCATTCAAATTTAGTTACACTGAGCACCAACAGATATCAGAAGAATAGGTGGTCAGTCTATTGCTTCAAGTACCATCTAGTGTAATGTACTCAGGAGTATTTGGACTTGAAAAGGACAGTAATTTGATCCAGGGTCATCTTTTTTCTGTATAGAATTATTTAATATGCTCTAAACCTATGATGATGATGATTTTATTGCATACCATAGACTCTACACTTGAGTTTCAGTTAGTCAGAAAAATACATTAATAACAAAATGCATTGCTAAACTAAACAATTTAATACAATAGGCAAATTTAACTCATACAATAGGGTATTTTAATTTATACTCTGAGCAATTATATTCAACTATATTTTATATACTTATTTAGTCTGTCCTGGTGGTGTAGTGATAACCATACTTGCCTCCTAAACCCAAGATCACATATTTGATCCTGGCCAGGACCAATGGATTTTTTGGGGTAAAAATCATAAATATGGTTTCCTTCGGAAGGGAAGTAAAGTTGTGGGTCCCGTGTCATACTTTTACAGTATGATAAAGAACCTCAAGCCTGAAAAACGAGGCCTCTGAGTAAAATTTGTCAGCTATTTCACGCCCAGATTTAAATGGGATGCTGATGACCTGAGATGTTAAAGAGCATCCGTAAATAAACCAAATAAAAAATAATAAATTTACCTATGTACAATTAATTTATCCTGTATGTACATTTATCTTATCAAAAAGTTTTTCAATTTTGTTTGAAACTTTTTCCCTCTTTGACACTGAATTGGGACTGGCAGTTTATTATACAGAATTTTACCAATAACTCTTGGATCTCTTAGTGTCTTTTTTTGTTTACATTTAGATGATAAAATAATTGACTCTGAGTGCTCAAGTTGTGGCAGTCATTGTTTAGGATCTTGTCTTGTTTATTGTTAACAATAAATAAAATTACCTTATACGCATATATTATAGATTCCTTAAAAATACTTCTACATGATACTCTCCTGTCTACTATACATCTCAAACAACTTTTTTGAAGTCTATTCATATTTATATCACATATAATTCACAGACCTCAATTGCATAACAAAAATATGGATAGGTTAAACCATAAAACACTAACTTTAAACATTCTGAATTTAAATATTGTGATAATTTCCTTTAATAAGTATATACATATATATACTTTGTCAAAAATATAGTCTGTATGATATTTAAAAGTTAATTGGACTCATGGCTAAGTCCCTCCTGAACTTGCACTCAAGAATTTTATATCTTTTTACCCCCTTTATTCATTTCAAACTTCACTGACATTTTCCCTGACACTCTCATTACCCCCACCATTTTTTCATATAAATGTTTGATTACCCTAGTTATTTTCCTATTTGCTTATAGCTGCTTTAATGCTTTCCATATTTCTTCAATTTATGATCCATTATTTGTCTCATTACAAAAATATAATCTTGTGTTTCTCTAAAAGTGCTTTGTTCCCCCTTCTAATTTTCCCTCCACTTCTCTTCTCAATTTCCTCTATTATTCTTGAGTAGGTCTTTAGTGGTACAGGTGACAGGCATATAGCTCTATAATTCTCATAACTTAATGTGCTTCCTTTTTTATATATTGGAATTATTATATTTCTTTGCCAGGCCAATGGAATTTTTTCCATTCTCTATGCTTCATTTACAATTTCAAGTAATCTCTTATGGGCTGTCCTCCCTGTATATTTCAGCATCCGTGGATCTCATATTATCCCATCCCACTACTTCTTCAATTTCATCTCTCCTAGAGCTATTTCCAGATTTAATAGATCTGTTGGATCTTCTTCCGTCTCTTCCTCATTGTATGTTCCTTCTTTTCCTTTTTCTCCTTCCTCTATGTTTACTTTCTCCTTTCCAACCCCAACAATAGTTTTATAATAATCCCTCCATCTCCCAATACATCATTCAATTATATTTTTACTTCATTATTCTTATCTTTTATGTTTCTTATTCTTTTTTTCCCTACAGATTTTAGTCTCTTGCTATTTGTCAGAATTTCCTGCTCTTATTTTAGAATTTCTCTTCTAATTCCTTTCCAAATGCTTCCCTTTTTACTTCCTGAACTGCTGTCTTAGCTACATTTCTTGTTTCTCTATACTTTGTATAATTTTCCTCATTTCTCCATCTTCTGTAGTTTTGTATAAGATATTCCTTTTCTATCTCTTCCTTGTTCTCTGTAGGTGCATATATCTGTATGAGGGATACATCATCTTCTAAATTTAAATCTACTCTTAATAATCTTGTGTTTATTCCCTTCCAGTGGTTTACTTTTGTTTCCATAGTTTCTGATAACACTATACCCACTCTTTGTTAGTTCTTGATCCTTTTCCACTCCTACATATCTTAAAAAATCTCTTTCCAGTGTTATTTCTCCCCCACCTTTCTTTTTTGTTTCACTTAGTCTTAATATCCCCATTCCATATTTCTTCATTTCATCCACATTTCCACTTCTTTTCCAGTCAGGCAAGTTATATTCCATACCCCTAATCTCATTTTCTTATTCATGCTAAATTGTCTTCTATCAATCTGTCCAGCTCTCTCCTCTATTTTTCTCTGAATAATATACGTTTGCCAGGTGAGTTGTTAGCCCTATGCTGAGCTGCCTTGAATCCAGACTTGGGTCTAGACAAGAGCATATAACTCCTAGATCACCAAGGCCAATAGAAATACCCAATCAATGGAATACATCTTTTTACTTTAGCTTATTCACTTATCTGTTTGTTTTAATATTTATGGATAGATGATTATAAAAGTATTTTTCTCAATGTTATACACAGATGGAATTTACTTTCCTTAAACTTCTGTAAATAAGTTTAAATAAGTTTTTGTTGTTGTTCTTCTTCAAGAGGTGCAGTGCAGCCAAACCTTATTCAGTTATTTTTCCGCCCTTTCTTTTTCTGTCAACAACTGTTGATGGGAGCAATTGCCCCAGAAACTTGTCCTAATGTTGTGTAAGTGGAGTTAATGTGAACATATTTAATAAATTCTAATAGCACATTATAAAGAGACCCAATAGAGATAGTGAAAGGATTTGATTATTTGGAGATGAGATTTTAAAGTTCCCACATTGCCAATGAAATAGCTAGAAAAATTATATGAGGCTGTGTTTGAGTCAAAAATGATGTATGCAATAGAAACTTGGGAAGTGTCAAAGGGGTGTACAAAGGTTGATGTACATAGAATGTTTTGTAGAGAAGTTCTGGAGATACTAAAAAGTTTGCTGAGGGGAATGAGTTTGGCAGAACTAGGAAGTGTGGCAAGGAAAGGTATAATGTTGGAGAGAATCTTGCAATATTGTTATTACAGATGTTTGAAATTAAATAATAACAATGTACTAAAAGAATGTACTGGAAAGAGAGAGTTGGTTTGGGGAGGTGGGAAAACTATTAGAAGAAATTGGAATGGGGGATGTATGTTGATTGGGTGAAAGTAATGTCAGTGAATTTTGGAAAGAAGTGAGACAGAGGGCAAAGATATAGAGGAGCGAGAGATTTGAGCTAACTTAGAGAATAATAGTTTTTTAGACTTATATAAAGTAGTTAAAAGAAATTAGGAATGGGAGAAATATGTAGATAATTGTGATCATTTTGGAAGAATAGGTCTTGCATATATGTGTACAGGTTATTATTTCTAAAAGAATTAAGAATAAATTATGTATGGAGAAAGTGTATATTGTGTTCCATTGTCTAATATAATGTGAAAAGGTAAAAAAGTGGAGGGGGGATAGTATCTGGGATGAAAAATGGGACAAACTGCAAGGAGATATAGTGGCAATTAAAATGTTATCAGATATGAGGGGTAGAGAAAATAAAACAAGATTGGGGAATTCTTAGGAAAAGTAAGGGATAAGTGGAGGAGAGGTATAAGAGAAGAGCTTGAGTGCACACACAGTTGTGAAATGGTAATTTATTTTAGGGGTTCTTTACCACACATACAACATGGTGGTTAAGGTATGGGAGAACCTTAGATTTGGTATTGCTAAATTTTTATATTTTTTTGTATGTAAATTTAGTTGCAATGTTGTTTGCTGAAATAAATTCATTCAATAGGATATATTACCACTCCATTGTCTATAGCTACAATTTAAATAATTATTTTATTACATCCACAGTTTTAAAGATTCCAATATGAAACTTTAATACATTATAATCATTCAGCTAAAAGTATATGAAAATATACCTTGCTTTCAGAATTATTACCATTTTTGCATTTCATTGTCAATTTTCACATTTATTCCAAACACTTATTCTTAGCAATTCATCAACAATTAAAAGTATATTTATTTACCTTTATATTGGTACCTCATTTGCATTCTTCTTATGACTAACCATAAGCATACATTTGTACTTTTAGGAATGGTCTACTTGTACCATATCCGAATATTTGTGCCATTGTTACAGCCAATTTGTAAAAAAGATTGCTTTCAAAATTTGACACTTTACTATGTATTAGTAGAGTAATCACATACTAACTAGAATATAAATGTCTCACAGTGCTCTTCCAAATCTTGAAATTTTTTATGGAATGACCCCAACATTCAGAAGCTTAAACTTGACACTGTCATTTGCATATAATTATATAATGAACCCTGTATTTCTTCAGCGCATATTTTATTACATAAAAAATTTCTCTTTCAGTGGCAGAATACGTTACTACACCATTCCTCCTGAAACAAAAAGCAACATAATAAGCACAACAATTGTAACAGAAGCATCAAAAGAATTTGATATAGAATCATATGCTCCTATGGAAACAGAGTTTCTGGACCAATGTTCTGCTGATATAAATGGCATGGTGGTATCTTCTTCAGGACCAGTAGAAGCAAGTGAAGAGCAAGAAAGGATGGAAGAAGATGTCAGCACAGCAGACACAATTGTAAGTTCTAGTGTCTTCTTATTCTGTATCAGAAACTGCCAAAATTTATTATGAATTATCCGGAATGTATGATATTGCTACTGTATTTCTTAAAAAAAGAAGAGACTTGAACAATAAATTTGCACTAGGTAAATGATTCCCGATAATGCTGGCTTATTTTCAATGGAAGATTGTTTTCATCATCACATAACATTTATAATGCAGTTTCTCAGTTTATTTCAGAATGTTGTGTTTAAAAAATTATATAGAAGTGTACACTTGTAGAAAATGAGAGTAACGAATAAAGTAATGCTAATGCTTAAAAGTAAAGAATATGTTGTGTATAACATTCTTCTGTTACATGCAATCTTTCCATACAGATTCATCTTTTATTATAACTGTTCATGCAGCTACAAGAACTTAATAGCAAAACAAATTAAATCTGTTGTATAACACTCTTCATGCTTCACTAACCTTAAAAATATTTGGTACTGGTTTCAAAGATACGTTATTTCCATCTTCGGCCGTAGACACTGGTGGTGTGAGCTTCAATGTGTTTGTTCCATATGAAAAATTTTTTAAAGGTTTTACAATTTTTAAAAAATTTTAATTAAGCAAAACAAATGCTCTTCAAAGGAACTAGTTGCAAAATAAAGGGTGAATGTTCCTTCACGCAACAGTTTTGCTGCGTGTGGCTGGCCAGCAAGGCTGGCTGCTGTGTCAGCAGTGCAGGTGACAAAGAGTCCACAGTAAATATAGTATGGTTGTCACGTAAATTATTTCTACCATACATAACATAAACACTTAAAAAGAACATTAAATTACTCATAAAATATTAAGCAAGGAGATGCCGGAACTGCCTCCCTTTGTTGTTTGTTGTTGAAGCATTTTTGACACCTGCTTAGGAAGTTGCTCATTAAACTCTGCAGTTCCCTTTGAGAAATGGCAACAATTTCTTCTGTGAGTATTGCATGTGGTTGTCTATGTTTCCTGTCAAGAACACTTCCCTTTTAGCAAAATTTGTTTACTAATCAATGAATCAAACTCCAATTAGGAGCATGAACACCAGGAAATTTCTCTTGAAATAATCTCATTACAGCACAGGATGCATGTATGAATCATACTTGAATACTCTTTGGGGAATAGAATACTTGTATTGCTCTATTTCACGATACACTTTCAATCATTACACTTTTAACTATATTTCATCGCCTAAAAATCGCATGCTACTTGCACAAGATTTCAACTCACACTGAAGCCTCGCACAGTAGAGGGGCAATATACTCTCAGCTTCCGCCAACATAGCACTGCCGGCTGGTCCCATGGTTGCGTCAAGCATTGCTAACACAGTAATTTGATATAATACAGTGAAATCATTGTTTCTATTGCTATAGGACCTTGTTGATTAGGCAGTCCATTGTACATTGAACAGTTCTTTCCTCTGATAATCGGCGTTAAAAGCAAACTGAAGAGTGATCATGGGTCACCTTTATTTGCCAGGATTTTTTTTAATGACCTTTGACAGCAAGATGCTGAAGTCCTACCTAAGTGCTGGCTGTAGTAAATTGATGACTTATCATGGAAAGGAAAAAGTTGCAAGTGTCTGATCCATTTAAACAGTCATCATAAAAACATATAGCTTATGATGGAGTAAGAGGAAAGAGAAACTTTACCTTTCCTGGACATTCTAGTAGCAATGGTTGTCTGAATCATGTGGTCTACATACCAATAAAAACCTTCACACAACTTCATGGAGATTGTTGCTATTAAGCACATGGGTTGGTGTATTTAGTTCATTGCAGTTACATGGTTTATAATTGGAAGTAAATCAACAGTGGTGTTTTTGTTTTTTATTGTTAATACTGATTTAGTGAATGAATGAAATTTATTAATGTGCTAAGAACAAATATAAAAATAAAAAAAACTACCAGGGGGGCTCCACCTATCTGGTCCAGGCCATTTTGGTATGCCCCCTCACAATTACAAAAAATATAAAGGCAGTAATTGGTTTTATACTATCACCTTTATCTAAGCTCTAATATAATTAAATAAATACAATATTTCCACCCTGATTGCATCAGTCCCCAGTCCCCAGCAGCCTATGGAATTCCAGGGGACCAGGCTCCGACTCAACCAAGGTCCTAAATAAACAATTTTTCATTACTCTACCAATACTATTATTTTGTTAGCTAGTTATAGCCTCTACAAACTACAAATGCCCTTATTTCTCAAATGCATACTAAATCCTATATTTGTTCACTTTCAAGTCCCAAGCTCAATAATTTAATCAAATTTAATAAAAATTTAATTCACTCCCAGCCATAATCACCTTTATCTAAATCCTAATATAATTAAACAAATGCAACTCTTTATGTTATTTGATTTACTTCCCTTCTTAGTACCCAATTCCATTTATTTTTAACTTTGCTGAAGAACTCTCGCATTCCTGCTATCTTTGCTAAAGATTTTCATTAAGGCCATTTTTTTTCCCCCCCCATTTCTTGTTTATAAACTCTTTCCCCCAGAGTCCCATCCTTTTGCACTCAAACACTATATGTTCCATATCTTCCTTTCCAGCACACATTGGAAACTGATTGTGAGAAATCCTTTTTGTGAGAAATCCTTTCCTTATTTCTTTTAATCTCTACATGCCTGCTCTTAACTATGCAATGGCTTCCCTTTGTTCTTTATTTGATTTATCAATATATGTTTCTCTTTCCCATTTGTTTTTATCAGTATATAAAATACTAAAGATCTTTTACCTGCTATTTTGCTAAACAGTTTTTGTATTTCTCTATCTTCCAATCTCTTTCTTGCAGCTTTCCAAAAACCCTTTACATTGTTCTCCCTCCTCCTCCAAATGTCCCCCATTCCATTGTTCTCCAAAATTATCTTAAGACTATTACTCCACCTATTGCTCCCTAGCCTCTTCTAAGCATTTTCTCAACAAATTTCTTTCATCTAAGTTTAGGATTCTGAATCAATATTTGAGAGCTATTTCCATAATCACACCTTTCCTTGCCACTCTCTCCATTTCAATTTGTGCAACTTCCTTTTCTGTTGTAGTTGGTATACCTCAAATTTCTCTACAAAACATCCTATATACAACATCCACAATTTCCCATCCTCCTTCCAGTCCCCATATTTCAATACCATACATTTTTGTCTCGACCATCATACTATATACTTTTTCTAGCCACTTAACATTTATATATTGCATTTTATATTTACAACCTCTAACTGCTGCCATTGCTCCTTTCCCTTTTGCCAAAAGCTAATTTTTTCTGCTTTTCCCATTTGTCACCCCCATCTATTTTAACTCCTTGATAAATGCAATCCCTCACTACCTTATATTCTTAATCTTTTTTCCTCCACTTCTCATATTTACCTTCAAGCTCCAACATTACAGCATTTATCTATTTGCAGCAACGATTGCTTTAAGCCAATTGTTGAGATGGAGCCAACAACTAAGACATCTGGTACTGTGACATTGTAAATAACTGGCAATGAATTGTTACTCTTTTCTATCTCTGGTAAAATATCAATAAACAAATTAAATAGTACTGGGCTTAACTTACACCCTTCTATTGAATTATTTCTCTTGTCACCATTCCTTCCCCAGCTTTCACAGAAGATATTTCTCTTGTATAATGCTTTAAGAACATTCACCATATGAAAACTTGCTCCCTTATTCAGTAATTTATCCCATAACAATTGTAACTCTATGCAATTGAATGCTTTCTCTAAGTCAACAAATGCGTGTACATTTTTCCTCTCTTATCATTTAAATATTTGTCTATTATAATGAATATATTATCCCTCATGTGCCTCCCTGTATGAAATCCCATTTGGAATTCCGAAATAATTTTTTATTCCTGAACCAAATTTTGTAGCCAATTTGTCACAATGCCTGTAAAAACTTTTTCAACATTTAATAATAATGCAATACCTCTGTAATTTTTTGGCATATTACACTACCCTTGCCTTTATATATATTGGGTAAATGATTGTTTCCTCCAGCTTTCTGGTACCCTCTAGTCACACCTATCCACATTCAACCTGAATGATATTTTCTATTTTTTTTATGCCATCACACTTTCCTTTGCCATAATTAAATTAAACAGTCCTGTTAGTAGCTTAACTCTGTTTATATAACACCATTCATTTATAAATTCATCTATTCCTGTTGCTTTATTCTTTTTCGTTAATATCACTTGTTTAACAACTTTTGAAAAATAACTTTTTTAAAAAATTCTGTCGGAACTCACACAGTGAAGCTTGTTAATGTAAATTATAATTAATCTGTTGTCTAACACACTCTTATGCTTCACTTACTTTTAAGTACCGTGGGACCGGTTTCGAAGAGATATCCTCTCCATCTTCAACCAACTTGATGACTGGGATGAGAAACTAACATCTATGAGGGCCTGTGGCTCCGTCCTGGTGGTGGTTTTTCTTTATAAACTGGAAATTGGTATTACATTCTCCTATAATGTCGAAATTCATTAGATGATCCCTATGTTTATGAATGTAAATCTCCCATGTGTCCAATCTGTACGTTCTTCTCTTTTTATGTCGTGGTTATCTTTCCAAAAATGGTGTGCCACTGTGTCATTATAAATGGTTTTAACAAAAATTTAGTAAACAAAAAACTTAATAGATTCCTAAAGAAGAAATTGATCAAGAATACCACCACACTATTAACTGAAAAAGAGGGACCAGTTTTTAAAAAATTCACCTACAATCCAGTAGCTATGAATAAATTCCAAAAAAATTTTAAAGATATTAACACTAAATTGGCACCTGTTAACAGATACACTCTGAAAAATGCTTTAGTTTTAATAACATTCCACAGGAGAATAAGTCAGGCATCTACAAAATAACACGTAAAGAATGTGATAAGATATACGTTGGAAAAACTAAAAGGAGCATAGGAACACCGTTAAAGGAACATCTCAGGAACATTAAGTACAAACAGATTAATAGATCAGCAGTAGCACACCATTTTTGGAAAGATAATCACGACATAAAAAGAGAAATAAGGTTACTTAAAGAAGCACACGGACGTACAGAATTGGACATATGGGAGAAGACTTACATTCATAAACACAGGGATCATCTAATGAATTTCGACATTATAGAAGAATGTAATACCAATTTCCAGTTTATAAAGAAAAACCACCACCAGGACGGAGCCACAGGTCCTCATAGATGTCAGTTTCTTATACCAGTCATCAAGTTGGTTGAAGATGGAGAGGATGTCTCTTCGAAGCCGGTCTCACGGTATTTAAAAGTAAGTGAAGCATGAGAGTGTGTTAGACAGACTAATTATAATTTACATTGTTATAAGTTACTTTTAACATTTTCCATATCCTACTAATATTTCCTTCACTTAATATCCTGATTAAATTCTCATTTTTCCTTCTCCACTCATGTTTCTTGCTCTGAATCAACAAGTTATAAACTATTTTTCCCTCTTAATATTCTTTCTTTGACTTCCTCATCTTCTGCATCTCTATTTTATCAGCATTTGTTTCAACTTTTTTTTTTTGTTTGTTACTTTAAATTCATCATCATACCATTCTTCGCCCCTTTCCCCAACTCCCATCCCCCTTTTTATCCCATCTCCATTTCTTTATTGATTTGGTGAAATTACACCAGGAACATGTTTAATAGAAAGTGTTTAATGCAACATGGGTGGCCCTTGTTTTGTGCCAGTTGTACTTGTTATTATGGAAGTGTCCGCATACTACCATATTTAAATTTCCTAAAGAGTGGTCATTAAAGGAGGAGTAGATAAAGAGTATGCACCATGAAAATTTTGAAGTTAGTGATGAAACTGTAACGTGTATTAAACATTTTGTACCAAAATTTATGTTAGGAGGAATTTTTCCTGTGCAATTTTCGTTGATGTATCATCATATGTGCAGTGAGGCTTAGCAATGAAAGGAAAGATTTGAAATTTGAAGAACATATCAAGCAGGTTTGGAGAGAGATGAGGGTTTTAATGAATGGTATGAACCCAAAACTTGTTTCAATGCTTTTGTAAGTGAAGTTATGAAAAAACAGGTACACTCATTTATAACTATAGCCAAGGAAGATTATGTCCTTTTCATTAAAATATGATGCTGTCCCAATCTGTGTTGATTAGGTTCAAAGTATCCAATAATTTGGAAGTTAGTGTATTTTTGAAAAATTTGTCCTCGCCTATGGAGAAGTTCAGTTGAATCTTGGAGTGCAGTGGAAGTAAGGAGTTACAATTTAACAGATGGAGCAATTGGGTGATTTAGTAAGTTGTCTTGCTAATTATAATATCTCACTCATTGAAAGAGTGACCTCATAAATATTGTCAAAGAAAGTATACAAACTTCCTTCGCAGAACACACATTAATAAAGTTATAAAAACTTACCATAAAGTAAGTGTATATATTATTATAGCAAGTTTAATTAAAGGAGAAGAGTGTGGTTGCAAGTATTCAGTGGTAATTATGTAAACTGAGTCTTCCAGGCTCTAAGGCCATGGTCCAATGGGATTCTTTTCATTCATCTTCCCAGACATTTCATGGATGTCTTCAGTGGTGTGCTTGATGTAATCTTTTTGGAGACAAGACGGTGACTGACTCATTGCTGGAAATAGTGGCAATATATGCAGTGGGGCTGGCTGTGGAACTGAGCTCTGATTGATTCACTTGCTAAGGGGGCTGTATGTAGCTTGTGGGCATTTCCAGGTCATTGATTGGTTCGTGTGGTTTCTTTTCTTGGTATTTTGTAAAGCTGTATACCATGCTGAATGCTTCTTCTTTCCTGTTAAAGTTGTTTCTGTGCTTTTAAACTTCAAGTGTCTCCTAGTATAAGGAAGGATGATAATGGGACATTGCGGCTAATATTTCGGTATTTTGAAAACCAATTTTATATTCTCCATCATATAGTAGGGCATGCTCATGAAAGCGTTGATGATGAAGGCAACAGCCTTCGAAATATGTCCAAGTAAGTGGAACCAAACTAGTGAAATTTGAGTGATTTCCTCATAAATAATTTGTTATATCATACTATATTTCACTGTGAAAACCTCCTAATTTAAATTTATGTGGTTTTTTTTTTTTTTGTTCTTCTCAAGAGTTTTTATGAACTTTTATTATTTTATAGATGGCTTACAATGAGTGTCACCTTTTTTATTTATTCAGTTTTGTTGTAAAATTAAGCCTGTTATTTTATGGTTTAATGTAATATATAAGTAAGTTAATATTGTGAATTACTATGCTACATACAATGTGCAATGGCTTATGTGGGATGAGCATACAAATATGCATAAGGTATATGGAGAGGCTAGATAAGAGTAGAAATGCTCAGAGGATATAATAAAGATCATTTCCCATTGGATGTCTACCTCATGCTACTTTTGCGTCTGTACATAAGAGAATTTGACAGTATATCGTTGCAAAATAAGTGATCAGCCAAAATCTTTCAAGTCAAGACCTTCATTGCTTTATTATTATTGTTGTGGTTATTGAAGTTGGAAACTGGAATTTTCGGTCTCTCTCATACTGTTTAATAACAGAATATTGAATTGCATAAGATTTGCCAAAAGATAAATAAATTATATTAAAATTAATTTCAAGCATCTGCTGCTATTTTTAGTAATATGTTACTAATACCAAACTTGTGTGCAATTAAGTTAATAAGTTTTCTTTTAGTGTATTTAGGGACATTTAACAAATTCAGTTAATTAATTTCATATATTGTAATTATGATGTACTTAAACATAACAGCAAAAACAAATAAATACTTACGACAAAAAACTCTCAAAAGTTAGTCTGAAGAAACTGGTAAATAAAATTAATCTTTCTATGTTTTTTTGTCCAAAGAAAGCAAAATGTAACAAATATTAATGAGAAATTCAAACGAAAAGCATTTGTACAAAATTAACAAGTGAACTTATGAGAATTAAAGAAAAGACATTACAGATAATCACAGAAATAATCAACAATAAAACTTGGCTAAATGTAGTGACTTAGCCATGCTTCATCGGTAATATGTGTATAATAAAAATATGTTTGTCTTCACTTCCTCTATCTTCCATTAATTAATTTTTCTGCAACCTGTATACCTTTCATACATAAAACAGCAGCTAATTTCATAGCCAATGTTACAACTATCAGCTCTTCTAAGGCATTGTACCTGCAAGTGAATGAAACCATGCAAATAATTTCTTTTCTTTGTATTTAGCTTCCAGACAATGTATTAGTGCCAGCAACTTCCACACGTAAAAAGAGGAATCGCAGGGGGAAGAAAGGAAAAGTGAAGGATAAAGAGGATAAGAAAACAGAGTGTTTGTTGGCTTTGGAAGGCAATCAGAAATTAAATAAACTCAGAAAATTGCAGTTAAGGAAGCTGAAGAAGGAAAGAGAAAGGAATGGTAAGTCATCACTCATCAGTTAATTTATTTAGTGTGCAGGTATAAGGTTATAAAGACAACTACTAATTTTAGTATTTTCTGTTGCAGAACGAAAGACAAATGCCCTAGTAGGAGTGCTGGAAAGTTTCTCATTTGAGAAGAATAATGAGGATTATGACTTCAATATAGATTTTACGGATAAGGAATGATGTATTTCAGGGCACATATGTAAATGGGAATAAAACTAGTTTCTGTGATCACTTTATTTTGAAAACTAATTTAAAGGATTTTTACAATTGAAATGCATTAATCTATCCCACAGTTGAAGTTACAAGCTCAGCTACATCAGGACTTGTTGATCTCACAGTTAACTGCATTGTGACACCTTCTGCCAGTGCTAATTTAGCTCTCACCAGAATGTCGTACCCACCTCGAAATATACCTGCAACACATTCTAATATAAACAGATTACCCATTCACTGGTGAATGCAACTAACTCCAAATTTAAAATATGGTGTTTCAGCTATTAGGTGTTATGAACATGTTAGGGAATAATATTAAAAGGAACTACCAACACATTCTAATATAAACAGATTACCCATTCACTGGTGAATGCAACTAACTCCAAATTTAAAATATGGTGTTTCAGCTATTATGTGTTATGAACATTTTAGGGAATAATATTAAAAGGAACTACCAATCACATGCAGTTCTTAAAAAAATAGAGAATAGTGCAGACAATTGGCAGTTTTACAAGTTATTCAAAATTTACCACCATCATATTATAAGTTCCTTGGAGAGGCCTAAGATTTTAATCTAAAATATAAATTTTTTCATAAGAATTGTATATAAATTTAATTGTAATAGTTCTTCCAAATATACAATATGAAATTACTCTACAGCTGAAAAGTTCCTGTCCAAATTTCTCAAAAAGCACTTATAGATTTTAATGTGAAATAATCCTAAGTATTTAAACATTAAAATGTAAATTGGAACTTGCACAGTGAAATCAATTATATAATTGATATTATTTACAATCATACATTACACGATTATATGATTGGCTTCACTGTGCAAGTTCCAATTTACATTTTAATTTTTAAATACTTTGGAGTATTTCACATTAAAATCTATAAGTGCTTTATGAGAAATTTGGATAGGAACTTTTCAGCTATAAAGTAATTTCATATTGTATATATGGAAGAACTATTATAATTAAATTTGTATACTAAATGATATTATTGTATAATCATACATTATACAATTATATGATTGGCTCACTGTGCAAGTTCTAATTTACATCAGTTGAATTTTAGCCTGGCTGATAACAAAATAATCTTGAAACCAGTTCTATATATTGTGACAAGTGAAACATTAAGAGTTTGTAGTTCAACTAAATCATACATAACATCAATTATACTCCTAAGTATATTTATGCTGGGGGATCACATTCTTAAATTGCCATCCATTTGTGTGAACCTCACTTCACCCAGCAACACAATCATGGCCAAGCACATTTCACATGGACTACTCAAGTCCTATAAATCATATAAATAGATAAAAAAAAACAAAGCAACATTAATATAACAAATTATTATTGAGGAAATCGCTCAAATTTCACTAATTTAGTTCCACTTACTCATTGGGATCATGCTGACGATGAAGGCAACCGCCTTTGAAACATGTTTAAGTAAGTGGAACTAAATTAGTGAAATTTGAGTGATTTCCTCAATAATAATTTGTTATATTATACTATATTTCACTGTGAAAATTCCCGCTATTCAAAACTATTAAAGCAACATTAATTTTTTAAAGTTGATATGAAAATTTGTTAAGTGTGTGGTCTTTGTAACAGTGATGTTTAATATGCTAATGAATTTAACACAGTTGAGTCGAATTTATACTTTCCTCCTTAAATAATAAGTAATGTATGAGTTACAAATTCGACTCAACTATATTAAATTCATTAATGATATGAAAATGTTCACCATTTGCTGTGAGATAGTGTTATATTGTGTAAGTAAATTTGACAGACTAATTAGCTAAGGCTTTTGGATGTTGTTTGTTTATGGATCTTTTTAAATGATAAAGTCTGTGAATGTTACCTGAACTGCAAAAATAACATATGAAAAGAAATAGCCAACATTTTCAAAGTATTATATACTTTAGAATTCATTATGATGTTGTACAGAAGTATTGGAAATGGCTTTATTACCAGATGCAAGACATTAAACAATTTTGATAAGGGATTGCTTAAATTTCATTAATTTTTTTCAACTTATTTAGGAAATAATAGCCAGAGCTCAGAACATAGGTTAATTTTGATCTTCTGAATTATGACATATCCAAATTCATCAGATCTTCAGAGAAACATCTGCATACCATGCTGGAACACTGACAATGAATCTGTGCTGATAAAGGCAACAGCCTTAAAGCAGGTCTAATAAGTTGGAAGTTAACAGTAAAATTTTAATAATCCCTTATCAAAACTGTTTAATTTTTGTTACATTTCATTCTGAAAATTCCCACGATTCAAAACACTAAATAAATCAAAGTTTTTAAATGCTCAAAGGCCTGGCTTGCAGCAAATTATTAACATATTTTTTAAAAGTATATAAGCATTTTAAGGCATAACCTAAACTTAGGTATATTCATTTTTTACACTAAACTCCACTCACTCACACAAAAATAAGATGCATTTCAGGAGAATCTCTCCCATCTTCAGTTGTTAACTGAACCGCAGTTACTGGAAACAATGGCTGGACAACCAGATGTTCCTGTGGTGGCCTCTGTTGGTTGAAGTAGGAAGTTGCTGAGTTCATCAATAGGAGGAAACTCGAAATTCATTAGGTTTTCTCTGTTTTTTAATATGAAAAACTTTTCCCAAGTGGATAACTCCAATGGGTTATGAAGATGTTTCAGCAGTTTAATTCCCAGTTTTATTTCATGGTTTTTTGGTCCAAAAGTGAGCTGTTACTGCTGATTTATCCACCTGTTTAAACCAAATATTCCTAAAATGTTCTTTCCTCCAAATTTCTTTTTGTTTTGTCTATGTAGCTCTGTTGACAATCTGCACATTTTATTTCGCAAATTCCTGATTTCTGTTCTGTTGGTATGGAGTCTTTTACTGTGCAACCTAATAAATTCTTGAAGTTTTATCTGTTCTTTGGGGCTAACATTATCCTATGTTCTTTGAAGATTTTCTTGAACTTGTGTGGTAAATTGAATGAATGGTAGATGAAACTTTTGAATTTGTATTCTTCTTTTGTGTTTTTCAGTGTGGAAACTTCCCTTATCCCTTTTTGTCTTTTAGATTTATTGATAATTTTTATCACTGTGTCTTTGTTGAAACCATTGATTATAGCTGTCTTTATTATTGTTCGTATTCTATCTTGTACTCTGCTTCTGATAAATATTCTGTACAGAATATTCATCAATCTGTGTGCTAAACTGTGAAAAACTGCATATTTATGTGGAATGGGGTTATAACTCCCCTTTTTAATGTAGTTTTCTGTGAATTCCAAAATTCAAACAATCTCCATTTCTTATAATTTGTAAATCTAGAAATGGTAGCCACCCATTTCTTGCTTCTTCTATGGTAAATTGTATAGATTCATGTTGCAAATTAAGAAGTTTCAGAGCATCTATTGAGTGTTTCTTTGGTATTATTGCAAAAATGTCATCCACATACCTATACCATGACTTGAAAATTAAAGGGAAGGCTTTTGTGATGTGTATTTCAAATGAGCTCATGAATAACTCTGCTAGAAAAGGTAACAAAGGATTTCCCATAGTTAGGCTTGAAACTTGTTGGTAATATTTTTTGTTGAAGCTCAAGTAATTTTGTTTAATGCAAATATTAGTAAGTTTTAATAAGTCTTCTATTTCTTCTGTTTTGAAATTTATTGATGTTAACCATTTCTTCAGTATAAGCATAAGTTTGTCTATAGGTATGCTTGGGCTTTTACATCAAATGAAACCATTATATCTCCAGCTGTAATTCTGCTATTTTCAAGTTTTTTGACTAGTCAACTTACTAATATTGGGAAAAGATTTATATTTTAAAAAATAAACATAGAGTTATGAACTTCGACATTCAACCAATGGACTTCCTGTTCCCTTATCTAATGGACCCATCAGAGGTCACTACGTCACCTGCCAGCATTAGTCGGTACCCAACTGAGTATGAAAGCGAACACTCTTGAAATATGTTCTGAAGAATTGACCAGTTAGTGAAGTTTTAGTGTCACCTAATACTGACTCATTTGTATATTTAACAACTTCACTGTTTCTAACTTCTTTTAAGTTTACAAACCTTATCTACTTATGATTACTGTTTCTAACTTCTTTTAAGTTTACAAACCTTATCTACTTATGAGGGTTGCATTTTTAATAGTAACAACAGTGCTTTAAAGATGCCACACAGATATTTGTTAATATAGAGCATTATTTATAAGGAAATCACTTAAATTTGACTAAAACCATGGAACCATGCTGATGATGAAGGAACAGCCTTCAAAATATGTCCAAGTACATGGAAAAATTTTAGTGAAATTTGAGTGATTTCCTTCAAAATAATTTACTATATTATACTATATTTCACTCTGAAAATTCCTCCTATTCAAAACTACAGCTATGTTTTGCTTATGCCACTGGTTATATTCTAAACCTACAGCACAGAAAAAGTACTGAGGCCTTTCCACTCCAATGACCTGTCACTGTGCAGAGATGAACAGTCTGTTGTTAGCTGGTGGTCTAATAGTATAGTCATGATGTTTCTGAGACAGGAACAGCTGAGTTAGATAAAGGTTAGAGATTAAGTGTCTAAAAATGGTACTGAAAGAAAATCTGTATTACCTTGCAGAACAGTAGCAAGATGGGTAAAAACTTTTGAGGGATGCCAAAATATGACAAACATGGCTTGGCCAGGTTATCATAGTGCAAGCAAAGAGATAAATGCCAAATGAAATGCCAAGAAAATCTTAAATTTGGAATATATAGAAAGAATACACACTCAGATAATCACATCAAAGCAGACAGTTTTAACCCCACAGCGCACAAACATGCAGTAATTAACAGTTTAACACACCAGCTAGTTAACCTACAAATTAGCAAAGAGGAATATTTTAATGAATACAAACAAACAGAAGAAACAGCAGTTAAAAATGGTTTTAAAAAAGAACTAGTACATAAAAAGTTGCAGAAATTAAGAGACAAAAACATATCAAAGAAACCACAACACTTTCAGCAAGAAAAGATAAGCTAATTTTTAAAAAGTTCACATATCATCCATGGGCCACAAAAAAATTTCAGAATATTCTTAAAGATTTTAATATCAGGTTGGCACCGATTAATAGATTTAATGTTAAAAACTTACTGATATATAATGTTAATGACAGTATTCCACAAGAAGAAAAATCAGGTATTTACAAAATAAACTTTGCAGAATGTGAAAAAATCTACATAGGGAAAACAAAGAGCAACATATGCACAGGTTAAAGGAACATTTCAGGAACATAAAGTACAAGCAAAGAGAAATCAGCAGTAGCATATCATTTTTGGACACAAAATCATGACATAATAAATAAAGCAAAATTATTAAAATCAGTACAACGACCTACGGAATTAGCAACCTGGGAGAAAATCTACAAATACAAAGACAGCATAATGAACTTCGACATTGCCAGGGAGATGAAAACATAAACTACAAGTTTATCACACTGCCACCAGAGCAGAATATACATTCCCACAGCTCATGAGTGATCCGACAGTTGAAGTTTAGCTTGGCTGAAGATGGGAACTAAATGTTGCCGAAATCGGTTCCATACATTTATGAAAAGTAAGTGAAGCTTTAAGAGTGTGTAGTTCAACTGAATCATACAATGATATCAATTAAAGAAATAAATGCTGTTTCCACATTATGGGAAATGGATTATGGTCATACAGTTTGCAAGTTAGGGACATACTGAATGTGTTTAATGTAAAGGAATGCCTGAAAATATGAATTGACATATTTCAGTTAGTTGAAATGTATTTTATCACATTAACTGGTATTTAAGTATTTTGTTGTAAATAATTATTGTATTTTCATGATTCTTCATTGCCACTATTGGGTGTAAGCCCAATTGCAGCTAATAAATATGTACTTATATACAATGCCGGCAGGTGACAATGTGATCTTTAATGGTTCTTTAGTGTAACAATAAGTCCATTGGCAGGATTTCAAAGTTCATGACAAAATGCTTATTTTTTAAAATTAAAATCTTTTCTCATGTTGCTAATTCCTTGGGATTGTTGGTAGCTTATTTTATTTTACTTTTTTATGTTATAGTTTTACATCCAAAAATGATCTGCAACTGCCGATTTATTTACCTGTTTAAATCTTACATTTCTATAGTGTTCTTTTACCCTTGTCTCTATATTTCTTAATTGTTCTGTTTATATACAATCTGACCCAATTCACACAATTTGTCTGGTACACTCCTGCCGTGTTTCTGAATGGAATAAAATCCTTTATGGTTCTAGTCAGAAGTTCCTGATATTAAATTTATTTTGTGCAGCGAACACAGTAGCAAATTTTTTAAAACTTTTCACGAAAGCACTGTTTGCCCATGGATAATATGTTCATTTTTTAAAACTTATGTCCTTCTTTATCATGGAAAGAGTGATGGTGTCTTCACTATCTGTTAGTTTGAAATACATGATCTTATCTACTAAAGACCAGTTGAATTCACTGTTGAGTGAAATGTTGACTAATCTATGAGCCAAGCTTTTAATAATGGCATGTAGATGAGGTCTAGGGTTAAAGCTATTATTTGTAAGTATGAGGCATTGGAGATTGTTTTTAGAAATACAACCATAACATCACAAAAGAAACCAAATTATTTAAAGGTACCAACAATTCCAAGGAATTACAATATGAGGAAAGATTTTAATTTATAAAAACAAGCATTGTATGAAGTTAAAAATGGTAAGAAATAAAAAAAACACCCTGCCAATGGACTTGTTTCAGAACCACTAGATGTCACATCACTACCTGTCAGTGTTAGTCAATCCCCAGTTGAGGATGTGAGCAAAAGTTCTTGAAACATGTTCAAGCAAATTGTTCAGTGAATAAAGTATAGTGTCACCTAATACCAACTTCTTAATATGTATAATCAATCTAGTGCACTATTTCTAACTTTTTATTAAGTTTCCAAAATTAGTTTCTCCAGTGGTATACAAATGTTAGTCTGTTATGCAGATGATATTTTTGCAATAGTGAATGAAAAATGGAAAGAGGCTGCAATAAAATTATTCAACCTACATTAAATTCATAAAGGAAATAGTAAAGAAAACAATAATGTTCTTCCCTTTCTGGACATAAAAATCATAAAAAATTACAATATACTGGAATCTGACACATTCAGAAAAGATACCCATACAGATAATTGCATAAAAAACAACAGCCATGATCCAAAACAATATACTGGCAAATCACATTCAGATTAACGAATTTACCAATAAGCAAGATAGAATACATATCAAGAGTACCAAAAGAGCATAGTTATATCACAAAAAATGGCACAGGATAGATCTGATCAATAAGAAAATTGTAAAAAAATAAGACATCACCACACTACAAGGCTACCAAGGAGATATTGTGTTTAGAAATACACATTCCATTCATAGTACACCAAGATATTTAAAGATGTGAACATTATTTTGGTTCAAGTAAACAAAACCTAAAAACCAACACAAAAGACAAAATTCTGCGAAGAAAACACTCAGTTGCAAAGGCTGCAATATCAAGTATATAGGCAAAATAAAAAGAAGCATTACCCTTGGGTTTAAATAACACATGAGAAAGGATAAATATAAACATATGGAGAAAAGTTTGCAAAAAAAAAAATAATAATAATAATTTACAAATTCCATAATGAATCGAAATTCTTGAGAGCTCCTCAAAAACCCATAGAAATAACAGGAAAATTGAAAAATATATTCATAAATAAAGACAAAGAAAATTTACAGTTAATTTTAATCTTCCAAACAACAATAACCTCATCACCAAATTTGTAAAATCTACAGAGCAACATGTGAATATCAGGCCAGGAAGCTGATAGTGGAACCATGCTGATGAATAGACAACATCCTTTCAAAATACGTTTAAGTAAGTGAAACAGAATTAGTGAAATTGAGTGATTTCCTCATAAAAAGTACATACTCAAATGTTTCTTTAGATTTGAACCTACCTGCTAAAAACAGAGTATGAGAGGACTTTCCCTCTGGAACCCTGTCACTTCTCTCAGCTGGCTGCATTCCCAGGAAACTAATAATGTTCCTCACAGCCTCTTCAAGTGTACCCATAGTAGACAGACTGTAAGTATCCTCCATTTCACAATGACTAGCACTTGCCTCTTCCCATGCAGCTCCAAAGTTTGCTTTGGTCACCTTTTGGAGCTGGTCACCAAGAGTAACTTCTACATCTTCCAGCTGCAGAGCAGAAAATAACAAAAAATAATTTCTCTATTTGCCACGTAAAATACAGTTTGGTGGTTAGCTTGAACAGAACAACTATTATATTTAGTGTTTCAAAAACTAAGTAATGGCTGCATATTGCAACAGCAGCCATATAAGGTGTATTTATTAATTTTGCTAAATGTATGTTTATATAGGTCTTCATAATGATGAATGAAATGATGGCATAATGACTATTCTATTGCCTAAAACTACCAGGCTTTAAGGTTTCCTGCATATAAGATATGTTGGCAGTTCTGTATTAATGTTTTCAAATGGATGAGAGTGTGAGTACTATGCTACTAGCCAGTTTCTCTCAATTTCAATTTTCCTGCCTAAAGCAGTTTGGAGCACCATTCAGAAGTTCTTAAGGTGATAAATGAGGAATTGAGCTTTTTTTCTTTTCTTTCTTTATTTGTATGTTTAAGTGCTGTTATAATGCCAAAAAGTAACGTATATTTTAGAACACAGAATTTTTATGTATGATCCGTATGTGAAAATAAACTATTGCTGAAAGTGAGATGGCAATTTGTAAGAACATTTCTGGCTTTCCTGCAGATGTAATATTCATAATCTTGTGGAGATTTAGAAAAACTGGTATCAGTTCTTGTTAAATCAAAATCAAACTGCCCTATGCTTACTGGAGGAAGAAAAATCCAATCTTATGGATCTGGGCAGCATGAACTCCAGATCTTACCATATGAAATATCAATTTATGTGGGAACTTGAAAAATAAAGTGTACCAGAATAACCCACATAAGTTGAAAGAACTGAAAGTTAATATAAGAAGAGAAAGTATAATAATTTTACAAGGAAAACTAAAGTGTGTGAATGCAAACTTTCTTAAAAGCTGTGAAAGATATGTGTTTGCACAAGGACATAATTTCAAACATCTTATATGCCAATGTTGGCTCTATTCCCTTGGAACTTGGGCATTTTCCCCCTGGCATGGTATTATTGCAGCTATGTCTTAAGGCCAGCAGCCCACAAGGCAGAACTACTTTGATGTGGGGATGATTAGTGTGCAGGAGGGTTCTTAAACCTCATGAAACCAACTTCACCAGACCATGAGTGCCATGGGATTTCAAGGAAAACACCACCAAGGCATTACTGGGAATCCAACCATAAACTTCAGGAGTAGTAGCCAAGAATGCTAACAACTAGACCATGGGGCTGGTCTTATTGTGATTATAATTTGCACCAGAGACTATGCACTTGAATTGAGGAGCTATGTATATCAGACTTGTCTCATCTCATAATCATCAGGCAGACAGGTGCCATGCAGGCTGTGCATTTAAAAACACTAGTTAAAAAACAGCTCATCTATACAAAAGGAGAAAATGTAATATTATAATTCAGAATCTAGTTTATTTAATGTTTATGTTATACAATACAATTTCATATATCCTTTGGATCAAATAAATGGTTCTTTCTTGAACAAAGCTTAATCAAATATGCATTAAAATCCCTACTTGCCTCACATATTACAAGTTCAGTCATTGCATCCATCATTTACTGCATTATAAATGATATGTTAAGGTTCTTTTAAAGTATGAATTGTATTTTAAGTCCAATAAAATAATTTGTATATTAATAGTTAATAGGTACAAGTGATGTCATAATAATGAATGTTTTAGAAGCAGTTGTTTATCTCGCTGCTTCATTCCTTGCATTGTTTTATAGCCTGGCTGTTGTAAGGTATTACTAGACAGCTCCTCAAGAAATTGGCAATATTGTTGCATTACCTTAGACAATGTGGCTAGGTAGTTTAAGCTGTTGATGTCAGCACATTTTAATCATAGTAAACTCTTAGTTAAAACAGCAATAAACATCATTCAGATTTCTCTATTTTTTGTCCTTGCTCTTGTATCCACATAACTGCATTATTACTATTATTTATTTATTTTTAGTGTATTCTCATCAGCTGTAGAGATAGACCACAGTGCCTTTCATCTCTCCAAAGCATCCATCTCAAAATTCCTCCTACAGAATAGCCCATCATTAACACAGTCACCATAGAGGTAGCTTATGTTAGCTAATAGCATCTACCTACTACTTAACAGAAATGCCTCTTCATCTCAACAAGGGTAAACACTGTTTATTATTTGTCAGACATAAGCCTCTTGACTTTACAAAAATGGTCAGCCTTCCTATCTCTGTAACCAATTAATTTTTTACTTGCTTACTTTCCTAATAGATAATTCGAACTAGCCTCGTGAAAGGAATTTTTCATGGTATGTTAGAATGCAACATCAGCATTTTGAAGCTGTTTAAATGGAGAGGTAAGAGAAAATCATTTCCTATCAGTTTTTATGCTTATATTAGCTGCTAAAACAATATTCCTACTGGTTTAAAAGAAAACATTGTAGTAATTTTTATTTCTTTGCAATCATAGTAATCAGAACTGTCAAATGATACCTTATAGTGACTGGCCCAAGTAGATATTTCCTTTTTTATTGAAAGAAAAGTAATACAATTACTGTTATTATATTTTCTTCTGAACTATTTTTAATTTGTTTTTCAGGTTATTTATTGCATATTTTGAGCATATAATAGTAATTCTAGCCAAAAGTCTTCAATGTTATAAGTATCAGTAACAATTTTAGAATAAAAATAGAAAAGAATACTGCCTCATTTTAAAATGCTCTTTCACAAAGGCATAAATTGTTTATTCTGAAGAAAATAGAAAAAAAGAGTAAATTTCTTTGTAGTATATTGCATATAAATTCTATGTGGGGGAAAGAAAGAAAAAAGAGCTTGACAGTAATATCTGAATTACTGAAATATTCTATCCCTACAGCATTGCACTTAAATGCTCATCTTCACTTCAGTGTTAAATTTTAAGATAATTCTTTAATTAATTATTCACTGATTTTCACAAGTATTTAGTATTGCAAAAAGCATTACTTTCATTTCACTGGTATAGAAATTCTCGTACTTTTTTTAAACATGGAAATAAAAATATTACATTAAGCTTCAAAATATGGAATAATAAAGTGTAACTATAAACAATTTTTTTCAATTACAAGTGATTCCATTTGTATAGTAGTGTTTCTTTTTTTGGAATGGACTAAGAGAACTGGATCTGCTCCCAAATATTAGTATTCTAAAATATTTGCTATGAAGTGTGCTAACTAAAAACTAAAAGCCTTCTGTTTCTCCAGGATTGGTTGTGTCAAAGAAGTTGACATTTCACTCACATTTATGTTAGTTTTATCTTTGGGCTAGTATATTCACCCTAACATTGTATCAGTATTTATACTGTAGTATGTTGCTACATGTTTTGTCTCTTTTTGCTAGTATTCTGGCCAATCACTGCCCATTCATGGGAAGTGGTTTCCAGATTAACAGTTTATGGCTGTACTTGTTTATAGTACTATTTTCTTTAAATATTCTCTATTTTCACTGATGATTCTAGGTAAGAAATGATTACTTGCTGCTGACATTTTTATTTCATTGAAATATACACGTATATCAGTTCATTTAAGAACTTTCAAAAAATAAGACATTTTTTAAAAATTCTGTTGGAACTCACACAGTGAAGCTTTTTAAATGTAAATTCTAACTAATCTGTCATCTAACACACTCTTGTGTTGACCAGCATTGTCAAGTTGAAGATGGAAAGGATGTCTCTTCAAAACCGGTCCCACCATATTTAAAAGTAAGTGAAGCATAAGAGTGTGTTAGACAACAGATTAGTTTGAATTTACATGTATATCGGTGTTTGCTGCAAGTTTAGCAAGAATTAATTTTTCTGCTTAAGAATAATTAAAAAGTATTATGTACTTTTTCAGTAAAATATTTATTGATCTGCCAATTTTCCCCATGTATGGTTAACTTTTTTTTATGGCAAGGAAGAAGAATAATCCTTTACTAAATATGTTTATTGTGTGTATTTCACCCTTTACATAAAAAATGTGCAAATTCTCTTTAATACGCACCAAAGCATATATAAATTAAAACTGTTAGAATTTCTAGAGCTACAAATAATGGTTTACAATGCTCAGTTTTCTAACAGTGTGTTAATATTCTGATAACTTTCCTTAATAACTTAAAAATAATTTTTAGCACTTTTGCTATCTTTTTTTTTTAATTTATTTATTTATTTGAATGCTAAGAAAATACAAACTACAAGGGGCCTCCATCTATCTGGCCCAGGCAATTTTAGATTACCTCTGACAATTACAATTTTTACAATAATTAATGATATACTAATGCCTCAATCTAAATTCCAAATAAACAGAATACCAATTATTCACTTCTATTGCATCAGACCCCAGTCTCCGGTTCATCAGCACAATGTACCATAATTCCAGGAGATCCAGCTCTGACCTGACCCCAGGTACCAAAATGATATCTAACTTACTGTCTTTATACCATTATTTTATCAACTATATACTATTATTTAATGAATTTTCTTCTTCTCTCTTCAATGTCCATTTTCACTTCTGTTTAACTTTAAATAAACATTGACCCACACACCTATTTCTTTTATGAATGTTCTCTATGAATGAATGAACATTGTTATTCTATTATCCCTTTTAAATTTTACCTTAATGAGTTCATTTCTCCAGTTTTCATTTTCCTTACAATCAGACACTATACATTCTAAGTCTTCTTTCCCTCCACATAATGGGCATTCCCCTTGTGTAAAACCTCCTCTTTCACCTTTTAATTTCCACATGTCTGCTCTCGCCCCATGCTACACCCTCTATTTCCTCCTTATTTGTTTTATCTATGCAAATTTCCCTTTCCAATGCCCATTTCATCTTAACATAAAATTACAGTGATGTCTTCCCAGTTAAATTACTAAATAGTTTTTGTATCTCTATATCTTCAAAACGTCTTCTCACCTCTTTCCAAAAACCTCTAACATTTGTATCTCTTTTCCTCCATATATATCCTAATACATTGCTCTCTAGAATATTTTTTAAACTACTCAACCACCCCTTAGTTAAGAATTATTCTTGATATATCAAACATTGCTTTACTAGATTATCTTCATTTAGGTTTAGAATCCTATGCCAGTATTTTAAAACTCTCTCCATAATTAAACGTTTTCTTGTAGCTCTTCCCTTTCTATTTGGGCAACTTCTTTTACAGCTGCAATGGTTAGGCTGAGACTTTCTTTGCAAAATAAATGGTGTACTTTATCCACAGTTTCCTAAGAATTTTCCATTCCCCAAATTTCAATATTATAGAGCATTCGTGCTTCGGAATATATTATATATTCTTTCCAGCCATTTGACTTTCAATTGCCCATTTTAAAAATACATCCTTTTATAATTGACATAGCTTCTTTCCCTTTTGCTAGTACCAATCTTTTTTACTTTCCCCCTTCATCCATTTTTATACCTAAATAAATGTAATCATGTACTACCTTATAATCCTTGTTTCCATTCTTCCAATTTTCATATTTACTCAACATCCCTCCTTTCTTGCATATTAGAATTTGTGTTTTATCATGGAAGCCCCTTTCTGAGCAATATTTATCTATTTCTTGCAAGGCTGTTTTTAGGCCAATTACTGTAATCGAGCCAACTACTAAATCATCTGCAAATAATAAACCATGGATCTGGATGTTGTTTATAGCTGGCATAAAATTGTTGTTTTCCTTTATATTTTACAATATATCAATATATAATTAAACAGAACTGGACTCAACTTACATCCTTGTCTTAACCCCCTTTCTCGTATCTGGTTATTAACCCTTCCTCATATCTCATAAAATGTACTTTCCTTATATAAAGCTTTCAGAATTTCTATCATGTGTCCACTGACCCCTTTATCTGAAAGTTTATACATGAATGATTGCAATTTAATTTGATCAAAGGCTTTTTCCAAATCTACAAAAGCCAAGTATAATTTCCCTCTCTTGTTTTTTAAATATTTATGTATTTAAGTTTTCAAAATGAATATATTGTCCATTGTTCTTCTTCCTTATGAAATCCCATTTGGTATTCAGATAGTATGCTATATTGATCTATCCATTTTTGTAATCTACTTGTCAAAATACCAGTAATTTTTTTTCCCACATTAGATAATAAAGCCACACCTGTATAACTGTTAGGTTTATCTATGCTGCCTTTACCTTTGTATATTGGGTGTATAATTGGTTTTCTCTAATTCTGTGGTATGTATCTTTCCATTTTTATTAAAATGAATATATTTTTCAGTACTCCCACTCTATCCCCATTATTGCACCATTCATTTAGAAATTCTGTTGGTATATCATCATTCCAGTTGCTTTGTTTATTTTCAATAGTTTGACTTGTTTTATTATTTCATTTTATTATTTCACTATCCAATATTTCTACAAAATTATTACTAATTCCTATAATACTCCTAGTTCCCATATACCCCGATATTTCATAAAGTTTTTAAAAATACTCTAACCATTCTCCCTGGGGTATATTGGGTGCACTGGTATATTTCTTGTATATTGATTTTATAACCTTCCATATTTTACTTGTGTTTTTATTGTTTATTATATTAATTACTTTATTAGTATTTTCCAACCTCCACTTATTTTTCTTATTATCTATCAGTTCCTAATAATATTTCTTACTTTCCAGATAACCATCCTTAGAGATCTCACCTCCTATCTCTCTCCATTTTACTAATCTTAGTTTCACTACTATTTTATTTACTCTACATTCCTTGTCAAACCACCCTTCCCTAGTTTCATTTTTCCTCTTTTTCAATAACATCTTCTCACCTGCCCATTGCATCACAAAGTTTAGCAAGTTCATTGCTTTTTGTATTTCTGTTTCTATTACCAAACTTTTTATTCCAAGCTCACAAATCATACCTATATTAGAGTCTAATAATTGCAAGAATTTACTTTTATATTCTTCCTTCCATTTAAATTTCTTATATTCATGTTTACAATCATATTGTTCTAAGTGTTGCCTACCCAAATGAACCATTTTAAACTCTAATATCCACTACTAGTGGAAAGTGACCACTATTTGAACATGAATTTAGAGCTTTAACATTATTTAGTACGTAACTAATACTAATGGGCCAACAAATATAGTCTATTACACTTTGACCATTATTATTTACAAATGTAAATTCAGCACATCATCATCTCCATACTTCCCATTCAAAATATCCAATGAATTTAATTCATAAAACTCTATAAATTGTTCACTGCCTCTATCTACAACCTTATCTTTACTACATCTAAGCTTTTTACTTTTATTCAGTGGTTCCTTGCTATGCCAATCTTCTAGTTCTTGTACCATTTCTCCTACCCTTACATTAAAATCTCCCATTATTATAAATTCTAAATTCTTGTATAATTCCCTTAGATAATCTATGTCTTTTTCTAAATATTGAAACAATTCAGAGTTGTGGAATTGTGAAGGGTGGGTGGGCTATAAATTATCCCTATAGAGATTATACTGTCATCTATTTGTTTATCATGCATTATCACTCAGAATATTTCTTTACATCTAAACCAGGTTTATTTGATCGTTTTAATTAATGAATTTCTTTAAAATATTCCTATCCCTCCTGATACTCTTCCTTTCTTAACTATCATTTCTCCTTGCTTCCTATAATAACTTAAAATCATTTAGTTTATATTGTCTTTTAGTTACATCTCTACCACTGCTAAAATATCTAATTTCGCCATTAGATGTTGTAATGTTCCATTAGCTATTTTGTTTTTAGCCCTTCACAATTCCAAAAACCCATGCACCTTCCCTTATCTGTCTGCTATTGAGAGCCCAATCTGTTTCTGTATACATCCAGTCTCTTCTGATTCTTAATTATATTCTTTCCATGTTTGGAGCTGGCATCTTCTCCAGAACAATTAAAGATCTGTGCTCTGATGTCATCACACTTTCTTTTTATGACAATGCAGAATTTTAAAGAAAAAGTATGTGTAGGATAGTGGTAAACAATTAAACACCATTTAACTTCTTGCCACATCAGCAGTGATTGGCCAGAATACCAGCAAATAACAAATGTAAACAGATGGAAACATGTAGCAACATATTACAGTATAAATACTAATACAATGTCAGGGTACAAAGCACTAGTCCGTGAGTGAAACTCCCAGAAGATAAACAAGACAAGAGTCGTAACTAATGGGCCCATGATGCAGGGGGAGAGGGGTCCATGGAAAACCATTCTATAATATAGGCCTGCTTGAAGAATTATTTCAATTTTTAATAACATATTTCATTCATGCATTTCAAAAAAAGTACTATTTATAATATTCTTATAGTTTTGTTTCTTTGAAATCTCAAGTTGTTTTTTTTTTCTTTCTTCCCAATTATGCAATGTTAAATGATAAATCCCCATCCCACCTCTCCATCATGTGTTGAACTCTCTTCATCCTCGTCTCACACAAACTATCAATTTGTATACACAACAATGATGTCTATGTCTGGAATGTGTATAATGTTATTTTTATAATTGGTTTTTAGTATAAATTTTATATAATGGGGAGATTAAATTAATCTCTGAAGTAAATGTAATATACATAATTATTCACAGTTTGTTATTTTTTTGGATTTCTTTAATATGTATATGCAAAAATGATTATGAAGCGTGCATAACTGGAATGCAAAGAAATTATGAGTCACAAAAAATCAGTTTCCTCTTGAGTGGTCTGATAGTCGCTAGTTAATTCGGAGGAATTAAAAAAACATGAGTTTAAATAAATCTAAATATTTAAGAGGGACTTAAAAGTGGAAGTTAAGTCATGAAGAGAAGAATAAGTCAGGAAGTTGGAAAAAATTGGGTTTCTTTTTTTAAAGTACAAGTGAGTCCATTCCTAATGCTAGTACTAGCAGGTTTGACAGTGAATATATGCAAATTGCAATCTAACAAATGAATCAGAGAATGTTTCCACACAGAATGTTCAGCTGCAATATAATAAATGAATCTGGAAATGTTTCCACACAAAATGTTCTGTCGGATAGCTATTTCCTTATTGATGTGATACATTTAACTGACAATGACCATGGTCACTTTACTGAAGAATGAAGTGATTATTTAAAAATGAAATTTGTTAATTTAAAGCCTCATTAACTTGAAGGCCCTTTTCTGTAATACCTAATAAATAAATCTTTCAGCTCTTATTATTATAAAGCTAAAATAAAAACTGACGAGCAATATATAGGTTTTGGTTATCCTACTTACTAATTCTAAATATGGTGTATTTTCATGTGTGTTGGCTCTTTGTTGACCAAAGCAACAAGCATTTTGCAGATGCATGATGTAATGGTACAATTAAACATTGGCAGGCAAATGGAAAAATGATAAAAAAGCATGAAACCTTAGCCATTATGTTATATTCTGTTTAACATATGGAAGAAAAGTAAATCTACTGTCACAGTTTTTCAAGTAAGAAAACATTAATAACTGATATATGCTCATGGCTATTGAACATAATATTAACATTGGCTCATAGTAATTACCTTTTGGTGATCATGTTGAAAGACTTATGTATTGTTAAGTCTTATTGAATACTTACTATATATGACCATTACTGAAAGCTCACATTGGCAATGAAAAAAATAGAACCAAATATTTAAGACCCCCAAATAAGCTAATTTCACTTTTGTCTCACACAGTATTAAAATCTATTGTAAAAAACATCAAGCAAGTTCCTCTCTTATTAATTGATATCATTGTATGACTTTGTATCAACTTAGGAGTTGAACTTTAGCCTGGCTGAAGATGGGAACTAAATGTTCTCGAAGCCGGTTCCATACATTTATGAAAAGTAAGTGAAGCATTAAGAGTGTGTGGTTCAACTGAATCATACAATGATATCAATTAATATGATTGGCTTCACTGTGCAAGTTCCAATTTACATTTAAGTTCCTCTCTCTTTTTTCTTCCCCCCCTTCTTTCATTCTAGATACAACTCAGGACATAAGTAAAGACAATCAGTTAAGTGTAATTATTTGATATGTTACAATAGAATCAGTAAATATTTGCAAAGCTTAATTTGGGTTCTATAAAAATATGTGAGCAAACTGGATCATCATTAGAAAAGGAAATCATTAAGATATTGGAAAACAATAAATTGAACCTTACCAAGTACGATGGAGCAGTTGATATAAATGGAAAATACCATGGTCTGCAAGAACATATCAGCAATTGATTATGTACATGGGTCATAATTTAAATTTAGTTCTGAATGATTCCATTAGTGACATTTCAGAATTAAGGAAAGTTATGTGTTTTTAGCAAAAGTTTATTGCAAAGGTAGGAATTAAATAGTACCTTGAATAATTGTAAAATCAAATACACAATGAAAATGCTCTGTTCTATGAGATGGTCTTCATCATTTAACTATTTATGTTGAAAAATGGGTTTTTGTAGGTGATGATGCCTTGAGAATATACTTATGATCTGGAACAAATTTTATGAAAAAATGCAGTTCTCATTGAAAAATATCTCCATTACTTTCAGTTTGTATTTATGCATGCTCTTCAGTGTAAAATATTACAGTATACCAATATATATGAGAAGGGGGGCTCATGCTTTCTTAGTTACGCTACTGAAGGAAAAATGAACATTTGATAATAATCGTGAGAGTAATTTTTAAGGTCTTTAATTTGAAAGAAAGTTTGTATAACATTCTGCTTTCTTCCAGTTTTATGTTAGGATAGTAACGTATTCACATGAAAAGTGTAGTAGACTTACATATAAGTGGAAAACTCAGAAAAATGTGCAAACAGAAAAGAGAACAGGAAGATCAAAGGGCAGTCCCACCAGGAGTTGCATTAGAAGGTGAGTGCATGTCACTCAAATGGCATGATTTTCAAGGGCAAGTATTGGAGCGAGCTTTGGTGCTAGAAGAGTTATTTTACCAGACAAGTAGCTATCATGTGAGACACAACAGCTGGCAGACTGTGCCATGGCTAGTGGAGGAGGGGCCATTCCTATCTGGTATTGAGACAAAGGGTAAGCTACGACTAAGTCAAGCATTTTGTCAACTCCTTATGAAAGTATATTAGAGCTAAATGCCTGGAACAGAGAAGAATAGAGTCCAGCGAACTGTTACTTCCATGGGCATTGGGTGAGGGCATTCAACTCGAGTAAGAAAAAGATTCAAGATTTTAGGATAGGTTAGGTTAGGATCACAATAGGAGAAAGAGGTAGGAGGGAGGATGGTTAGACTGGGTTTCTGGAACTGTGAAGATGTTAAAAGTAGTATATCTTTAGGATTCATTGGTTTGGTGTTAAGGGAAGTGAATATTTTTGGTTTGCCAAAACATGGTTGAGCAATAATGAAAGCATAAGGGTTTACAGGTTTTGTATTTATGGAGAAAGGAGTTGTGAAGCAAATGAGCAAGGGTAGAGTAACCAGAGGTGTGGAATTTTGTTTGGTATTTAGAATTTGAAATGGAGGAAATAAAGTCAGATATGCCAGAGACTGAGCATGATTTACATGGGGATTTTAATGCAAGGAATGGGAATATGCAAGCAAGAGATTCTGGTACATTGTGAGATAACTTTGTTGATAAAGAGTGTGAAGCCAATATAAGGGGGAGCAAGGATAAATTGTGAATGAAGAAGGGCTTAAGCTTATTCAATTTTGTGAAGATAATAGGTTTATAATGTCAATGGCTGGATTAGGGAAAATGATAACGGTGAATTTACATGTGTAATGCAGGGAGACAAAGTGTTGTAGATTTTGCATTGTGCAAATGGGAGGTTCTATCTGAAGTGTTACATTTCAAAGTAATTAATCTAGTGAGCATTGGTGCACACTTTGCTATTATACTTGAATGGAGGTGGAAGATTAGTGGTCATAAAATAGCAAGAATATATAAAAGAAAATGAGTGAGTGTTATTCAGTATAAATGGTGGCAAAAGTTTTCAGGAAATTTTTATGAAAAGTTGAATTCCTCAGTGTCAGGTATGTATGTTCATGGTACCAATTGGCTGACTGAATCAAAGTTAAGCAATCATGATCTGAATTTGATGGAATTTTTGCTGAAATGGGCAAGTAATGAGGATTCATAATTGGTTTGATGAAGAGTGTAGTGATGTGAAAATTTTAATAAAACAGTCTGTTACTTAATGGAGGGAGAAGAATAGAGAGGAGGATAGGAAAAAAAAAAAATGACAGGAATGAGAATGGCCAATAGGCCACTATTGGAAAGGAAGAAAGAGGAGTGGGGGAGAAAAACGGCTGTTGAAATTGATACAAAAATTAGATCAGGGAGGGCTAATGAAGTATGAAATATTATTGGGAGATGGTCAAGATCTAGAAGTAATGAATTTACAATTAAACCTGAAGAGTGAATCGGTCACTTTAATTATTTGAATTTAAACAAGAAATGGGAAATTTGAATCTGATATGGGAAGAACTATGGGATGAATGCATGGATAGAATATTTTCAAGTGAAGAGGTATATAAGCAGATTAAATATCTAAAGAAGAACAAAGCAGTGGGCATTGATGGGTTACCACCCAAATTTTTTAAAGCACTGTACGAGGATAGGGAGAGGTTTCTGTGCCTAGTTAAACTGCTTAACGCAATAAAAAGCAAAAGAGGTATACTTAAAGCCTGGCAGACTGCTATCATTCATCCATTTTATAAGGGCAAGGGTACGATGGAGAACCCGGACAATTACAGGGGAATTGCACTTTTATCAAATTTGGTAAGATTTTCACTGGAATATTAATGGACATAATTAATGAATGAGCTGAGAGAAATGAATTAATATCTCCATTTTAGAGTGGTTTCAGGAGAAACAGAAGAATAACTGATAATGTATTAATAATTAAAACATTAATTGATAAATATCTGTCAAAAAACGAGGTAGATAGTATGCAGTGTTTGTAGACATAGAGAAAGCTTATGATAGGGTAAATAGGGATGCATTACAGTATATATTGTGGAGCAAAGAAATGAGTAAAGAGATGATTAGATTATTTCAAGCAATCTATATAGACAACATATTTTGTGTAAGATGCTGGGAAGGTAAGGTGTCAAAGGAAGGTTGCTCAGGGTCAAGGATTGAGACAGGGACGTAAATTGAGTTCTGTATTGTTTAATTTTTTCATTAGTGATGTCTTGGTAGAGTTACAGAAAGTTAATAAGCATCTGCCAGTAATAAATAACCAACCAACAGATTCCTCGATTATTATATGGAGATATTTAATGGTAGCATCCTTCTTAGTGATGGACTGAAGAATGTAACTTAATTTAATGTAATTTAATATTGTGAAGAATGGGATCTGAAAGTAAATCAAGATAAGGCAAAAATTATGGTTTTTAAGAAAGGAAATAAACCTAGTAAAGAAGAAAAGTAGTTCATCGGAGGAAATGCGCATCGTAAAAGAGTTCTCATATTTGGGAATAAGGAATAATAATAATTGGGAATAATTTCATTTTAGTAGTGGTAGAGAAAGTCAAAAAAGAGTCACATTAACTAAAGGGAGGCTGGCAATGATATTTTTAAGAAAATGTCTATATTTTGCATCTAATATGGATGTATTTTGGTGTGAAAGAGTATACAGTGCTCTAGTTTAATCGAGGTGGGCCTATGGTCTAGAGATATTTAGAGTGGAGGATAGTTGGAAAGAGATGGATAAAATTCTCAATATGTTTTGTAAAACTATATTAGGTATTCCACTCTAAATGCAGCAATGCTGGGTACCCTGTTAGAAATAGGAAAGTTAAGCGTAAGAGGATGGGTGATGGAGATACTATTAAAATGCTAGTTTAGAGTACAATAGATGCCACATGATCATATTTTGAAAGAATGTTTAAACTTTCAGGAATCCATTTTAAGAGAAGCTAGTTGGGAAGGGAAAGTAGGGCATGAACTGATATGGAATGGAATGGGGGAGGACTGGTTTGGAAGAGATAGTTGCCAGGTGAATTTTGGAAGATTAGGGTCAAATTCTAGGATATATAGAGACAAATTTTGTATGCAGATTTAAGAGAGAAAAGTTCCTTGCTGCTATTTTGAGAATTAAAAGAGAATTGTATGAATGAAGGTTATATTGATAAATGTAATAAGGTTTAGATTAGGAATATGGGGACTAAAGGGAATTAGAAGAAACCTGGAACAGAGTGTATGTGCAATGTGTAGGAGTAATGAAAATTCCATTTACATCCTATTTGAATGCCCAGAAACAAGAGAGTGAAGGAATCAGTTGATCAAAGTAAAATGGGCTCACACAAGATTTGAGATAGCAGTAAGGAAAATTTTGGGGGACAAATCTGAATTAAGGAATTTAGGGAAATATTTGTATAGAGTTAAAAATAAACGGGTATAGATCATTAATAAGTAAATGAGCTTTGGTTTTAACAATTTAGATTTATGCTATATGGTGTTTGAATTGGGTAATAATCAGGAGTGTAGTATTGTATTGAGGATTTACTATTTTAAGGTGTTAAGTATAGCATTATAGTAGATATTTGAGAAATAAAGGAATTACTAGTTTATAGAGACTGTAGCTAGGTATAGGTAGAGTATAGGTAGAGTAATTGAATATTTTACTTCAGTCCCCTGGAATTCCAGTAGACTACTACTGATGAACAGGGGACTGGGGTCTGATGCAGTCAAGGTTGAAATTTTGTACTTTGTTTAATCATTTAGAATTTAGATAAATCATTATTGTATTAAAAATTTTTGTAATTGTGAGGGGTTACACCTAAAATGACTGAACCAGATAGGTAGAGACCCCTTTATAGTTTGTATTGTTCTTAGCATTTCAATAAATTTCAAATTTCATATAAATGGAACTGTACATACCATGTATTCATCATCATAGCCTTCATCAGAGTCTGGTAGTCCTGTTGATGGATCACAGTCCTTCACCACGAATTTCAGTGTGGCACTAAATGTTCCTGGAAAACAGATAATTAGGTTAGCTGAAATTTCAGTTACGTCTCCGCAGCAAAATCATTTTACCAGTATTAAGAATATAACACACCTACAGTGGCAGATAGCTCCTCTGGGAACTGCAGCACAACATATGCAGTACCAGTTTCTGAATATGGCAATTTAGGGCAAGAAATTTCTCTTACTACCTGATAACCCTCTGGTGGTTCAACCTGAACTTGCACATTTTCCAAAAGCTGATCATTCAAGGTGTTCAAGCAATCAAACTGCAAAATTTAAAATTTTATTAGCTTTGTTGAGACAAATTATTTTGAAATTAGCAAATTTAAAATCCCTTTTACTTATTTATTTATGTGCTAAGTAATTTACAAAATTATGACTCGTTCAATTCCTGCTCTACTCTAAGCCATGCATAAATAGAAAATACACTTTTTTTTTTATTCTGATGACACAGAATAGGTTTACACATTGCAGCATAGTAGTCTCTCTTACACACAAATCATAGCCACTTCTCAGCTGTAACAACAAACTCCAATTTTTATCTTTCACTGTTCCATAAGTCTTTTAAATGCTCCTCTTTCCAATCCTAAGCCATTTCTTCCTTAACATATCCTTTTTTCCATGCATTAGTCCTCTGTCAATCAAACAGCATATGATTAATATTTATCATTAAATAAATTGTATTTACGAAGCTGTACAAATGGATTGGTAATACATCCTACACTAATGTATTAAACATGTTCACGCTTACTTCACTTACTTATATAACACTAGGACATGTTTCAGGAGTACTCACTCCCATCATTAGCTGTTGACAGACTACTGGATTTGGTGGCTGGATCCCAAGGTACTCTCTGATGGTGCCACAGAAGCACCTTGGGATCCAAAGGAACGGTTTCATAGGAAAGGCATGCATCACCCAACATAGGCAAAATTTTCTCAGGAATTTCCTTTGTTTGTTTTCCCTTCCAGAAAAAAGAATTTAATAACTACTAATTCGAATCTTATCATTTTTCACTGTCACTTGAAACAGTTGTGTTCAAACAACTGCCCAACAATGAATCAACATAAAAAATATATGTGACCATAGAATATTGATACATAGAAAGTTGTTGATTTGTTTTATTTATGATGCTCTTTAATATCTCAGATCATCAACATCCCATTCAATTTAGGGTGTGAAACGGCTGGTAATTTTGCTCAGAGGCCTCTTCTTTCAGGTTTGAGGTTCTTTTTTATGCCATAAATCTATGACATGGTACCCATGGCTTGACTTACTTTCCAAAGGAATACTTAAGATTTTTACGCCTGAAAAAATCCATCGACCCTGGCCGGGAGTGAATCCATGATCTTGGGTTTACGAGGCAAGTATGGTTACCACTACACAACCAGGACTGACATAGAAAGCAAACTTTATGATCACATATACAGATGTTGCTGTTGTCCTCTATTAGTATGTGGACAAGTTATTTATCAAACCAACCTCATAAAAAACTCAATTTATGACCCTTAGAGTCCCTTTCTTGACAAATCTCTATTCTTACTTCTCCATGTTAAATACACTTATTATTGCTACAAATCAATATTATGGTCAATTTTACCTGTAAAACAAGATGCTGTGAGAATGAATGCTTTATACATCGCACCACATACTCTGTTTCAGACTCTGTAAGTTCTACAGGTTCAGAGCTACGGAACGGAGGGCCAAATGCCACCAATTCTGGAACTTTTCGTAGTTTCTCAGCATAAGATTCCTCTCGACTTACAGTAACAGCCACTGCTGAAATTTTTGTGCCTGTGAAATAGTGCACTATTCATTAACATTTTGAGATAAAGTGAACAATGATTTTTCCCTTGGGTGCACAGTTATAACACCTCTACATAATGACCTAGATAATCTAAGAGGAATTATATAATGGCTGGTTTCTCAAAGAAGAAAAAGAGTTTGTATTTTACATGGAACTGACATGATAGCCATTGTAAATGAAAAAATAAAATAGAATCAAAAACCAGTTAAGATTTCTTAAAATTATTACAGGAAGTTAAAACTATGCCTATTGCTGCAAGGCAGGTTATAATTGAAATTATACCTATCACAATGAAGCTGATATTAAAACATCATTAGGACAAAAACTGAAAATAACCAATTTAGGAGTATACAGTTTCATGAGCCAAATTACATACAGGAACTAAAAAACCAAAAAAAATTTGCAAAATATTAACAAAAAAGAAGTGCACAAGAGTTTTCAGATCCTGTACTAAACTAAGTAATCTGGGTCATTTAGAATTCAATGTAAAACTTGATCTGGAAACCAAAACTAATAAAAAAAGAATTTACTCCAAAAATATTAAAGATGATAGCACTTTTTTTTAAATATTAATTCAATTTAGAATTGAACATAATGAAACACTCATAATCTCTTCTGATAGCACTTGCTACATTCAATGAAATAATCCTATTAAATTATGTGTTGTATTCATTGATAGTGAAGCAGAATTTGAAATTAACTGTGAAGAATTTTCTGAATATTCATCATTCGGACACCATGCAAACAACTTTGATGGCATATCTTAGTCATCAAATCTGCACATCAAAACCTCTATTTAGGTGTAATACAAATAAAAATGCTGTAATATTAAGTTTAAGATATCACTCCAAAGTAGGGGTGTGAACATCCCATATTAGAGAATTTCCGAATCAAGAGGATTTGTAAAATTATACTGTATGGATCTTTAATGGAATGTCAAAAATGCTGTATCTCATTTTCTGCAAACTACATGTTCTAATTTACCATTCATTTGTCAAAATTCCATTAACACTGTCAATAACTTAAGTACTGCCTAAAATACAAGGGTCATTTGAAAAGTTCTTGGAATGAAGTATAAAATTAAAATAAAAGCTCTTTAAAAATTTTTATTATTTCTCAACATAGTCTCCTAGGATAATTTGTCCAACAGTTCTAAAACCTTTATCCCAACATGAAAATCATATTCCTCCAGACCTGCAAAATATTGTCCAATTAATGCTTTAAGTTCTTTCTCAGAATAAAAATGTTTTTCCAACAAGTATTTTCTCCACTTTGGGAAGAGATTTAAGTTTGATGTAGCCAAATCTAAAGAATAAGATTTACATGGTAGCAAATAACAGTCCAGTTAATTGAATTTTGCCATAGCAATGACACATAGATGAGGGTCATGTTTCATAATTGGTCACGAATCAATGGATAAAACCAATTGGATGTGTCTGAAAATGAGCAAAACTTTGCTAAGAATCAGATTTGCATTCTGATTCATTTTTGATTAGATGTAAACAGATGTGGTACCCATCTTGGAGATAATTTTTTCTTTTATAATACAGAATTTAAAATATAAAATAATTATTTGCCTGAAATGGTTATAGCTTCAGCAATCCTGGAATAACAATTGTACACTTTTTTAACAATTTACAATGTGGTGACAGGTTTGGCCGTGCACTACCATTTCATCTTCCAAGCTTTTGTGATGTTTGGACTTAGTGATACAATTTGGAAACAGTTGAAAATGATAGTATAGAGTCCCCTAGAGCATTTGTAATGTATCTATAAAGTTCTGTTGCTGTCATACTCTTCTTAACGAAGAATTTAATTACCACAAGCTGTTTAATATTTGGCAATTTTAACATGCACATATCTGCAAAGTATTATCACAAGATATTTCTGTGAAAGATAGTGAATTCATCTGAAACTACTGCTGCAATCTGTGGGTCATTCTAAGAACTTTTCAAATAACCCTCACATTAAACAATGAGTGTCAACCATTAGTTAGCATATTTTCAACTGCAAATTAATGAACTGAAAATCAAGTCTAGTGCAAGAGAACAAATAATGAGGCAAATACATTGCAATAGCAAAAATAGGTGTTAAATGAAACACTTTACTATAATAATCACATTACATGTAAACATTTAAATTATGTATTTGCAGTAAAGGTAACATATAAAGTTATTTTGCATTACTATTGTTTAACTAGTTCTAAATGACAACAGTGACTGTTAATTGTTTGTCTTTTTTTTTTTTTAACACTCTTTAACATCTCAGGTCATCAGCATGTCATTCTATTTACGGCATGAAACGGCTGACAAATTTTGCTCAGACGTCTCTTTTTTCAGGCTTCAGGTTCTTTTTCGTGCCGTAAATGTATGACATGGGACCCATGGCTTTACTTCCCTTCCGAAGGAAGCCATACTTAGGATTTTTACGCCCAAAAAATCCATCAATCCTGGCCCAGTTTGAACCCGCGATCTTAGGTTTAGAAGGAAGTATGGTTAGCACTACACCACCAGGACCGACAGTGTGACTGCTAAGAGTTCCACACTTGTAGATACAGATAGTCAAGAGTCAACAACTGTAATAGCAATGTTCAAGTCATATATTTTATATGCATATGCTAAGAAGTGAAAATATGTGATTTTCTCCCTAAACAGGTTAAATGCATTTGTGTTTATTTAGGGTGATGGGAACATCCTTGATCAAATTCTCTTATTGAGATTTTTTATGTATGAAAAAGAAATGGAGTAATGAAAGAAACAGGTGTTCCTGCAACCTTTAAATGCAACATTCATGTAACAATTAGTTTCCAAGAATTTTTTTGAAGTTATAACAAGTGATCATAAACTGCTGTGTTCAGAAAAGGAAGTTAGCAAGCATGATTTTGCCAAGGTATTATCACATGACTGTTTAATGTTTAAAGCCAGCAACAGATGAACATTGTGTATATGTTACATATACTGAACATAAGTGATTCTTACTACCACAGATTTAGTCTAAATGAGAATAACAACTTTATTACATAAGTTTGATATACTGATTTTAAAAATGTCAACAAAAATTGTTTACATTTATTACCTAAGTTTGGTATACTGATTTTAAAAATGTCAACAAAAATTGTTTATTGGTTCTGATTGTATTAAGCTCTGTAAGGTTATGTTATAATGAGACCTAAATGTGTACATTTTATATTGAGATCCACTTCGCATTTTGTTTCAAATTGGTTAAAGTAATTCATTTAAGAACTTTTGAAAAATAAGACATTTCTAAAAAATTCTGTTGGAACTCACACAGTGAAGCTTGTTAAATGTAAATTATATTTAATTTGTTGTCTAACACATTCTTATGCTTCACTTACTTTTAAATATGGTGGGACCGGTTTCGAAGAGACATTCTTTCCATCCTCTTGATGTTGGTTGAAGATGGAGAGGATGTCTCTTCGAAACCGGTCCCACCATATTTAAAAGTAAGTGAAGCATAAGAGTGTGTTAGATGACAGATTAATTATAATTTACATGGTTAATGTAAGTTTCTGTGAGACAGTAAGAGTTTTGCAATACAATGTCATGCTCACATGTCAACAATAGTAACAAATGCTACATTGTGGCAAGTTCATATATGCTGCACAGAAAAGTAAGCTCACACTCACTGTCTGCAAAGCTTATTACCTGTACTTTGGTTGTAATATAATCTGCAGCTAGAATAAGTACATATACTGCTAAGACCACAGTTAAAACATGAAATGGGGATAAAATTCAACTAAGGTAGCAAACCTATTCTGGACAAAGGCAAGCTAGGATATTGTCCTAGGTCCTAGCAACACTCTTTCCACATTTCTTCTAAAATTGGACAGAAGAGGAATAAGGAAAGTAGTTGCATTAATTATTGAATATGGTCACTTCAAGAAATATATACAAAAAGTGGGACCCTATAAAGATGAACTCATTTGTAGAATGTGTAAACAGGATGAGAAGTCTGCCTTGCATATCCTATTTGAGTGTCCATTTCTGATAAGAAAGAGACTTACTCTTTCTATAACCGAAGGCCTAGAAACAAATGCCAACATTGGAACCAAAATATTGCAACTTGTTCAAGAAACCAGATTTTAGAAACAATGAAGGCATCTCTTCCTATGGAATTGCATAATAAACCTTATAGGTGGACATGCTGAAGGTTGTTTAAAATCCATTATATAATCTAATCTAATCTTGGTTGTAAGGTTGGTGATCATGACAAAGCATGGGCTCCTCATTTCTGCTGCAATACTTGTGCTATGTACTTTAGGGAGTGCTGTAGGGGAAACAAGCATCTATACCAATGGTTTGGCAAGAACCCAGGAAGCACACTGATGACTGTTATTGTTGTGCTACATCAACTTCACAAGGCAAGACGTGAGAAAAGAGAAAAGAATGTGTACCCTAGTTTGGCATCAGTACTCCTATACAATATTCTCCACAACCCAGAAATGCCTGTACCTTATCCCCCTGTACTGTGGGCTATTGATGAAGAAGAGGATACAAATTATCCTGCTGAACCAATGGGACTAGATGAAGACTTCACAGTTTCAAATTCAGATTGTCCTACAGAGCAAGAACTTTACCACTGGGTTCACAATCTTGAATTTAGCAAGTCCAAAGCAGAACTTCTAGGCTCCTGTCCCAAAAAATGGAATGTACTTACTGCTCGCATCAATGCTTCATGTTGTTAAGGAATTGATCTACAGGAGTGGAGACTCTTTGCTGATCCCTTAAAGGTGAACCTAAAATAACAAAAGCTCCATCCTGGTATGCATGCTGCACAAATGAAAGACACACACTTCCATTGAAAAACAGCCTACTTGTTCTCAGTATCCTATCTGTAAATGGAAAATATGAGCTAATCTCAAGGTTGTCATACTCCTGCTAGGTATGCAGTTAGGCTACACCTTGTTCGCATATCTCTGTGGGTGTGATAATAATCATGCTATCAACAAACATTATATTGTGAAGGAGTGGCCAATGCTAAACCTAGAACCAGGGAAGAAAAGTTTATTGCATGATCTCCTTGTCAATATGAAACATATCCTGTTGTCTTCACTACATATAAAACCTGGTCTGATGAAAATTTTCATAAAGGCCCTGGTTCAGGGAGAGTGCTGCCTACCATTGCTTTCGAGAAATATTTCCTAATATGACAGATGCAAATTTCAAGGATGGTGTACTCAGTGCCCATAAATTAGGACAGTTATGAAGAGTGATCATTTTACTGAACTTCTGGACATAAATGAGTAAGAAGCATGGCTCTCCTTTAGTAATGTGGTTGTCAATTTCCTTGGAAACAAAATAGGAGTAAATAATGTGGAAATAGTGTAGAACATGGTGGCATATTTTCAAAACATGTCTCTCAAATTTCCCACTTGGAATTATTCCTAGAGTCCTTTGGAATTGTAAGTGATGAACATGGAGAGAGTTCAACAAATTGCTACAATGGAGAAATGTTCCAGGGCAAAATCCCAATATGCTAACCTTCTACTGTTGAACCATCTACCGAAAGATTCAGTGAAGACCTATAAATAACAATCTCACAAATGAAAAATGTGACTCTATAATTGCAAATATTTGTGTCAGGAGTAACTTCTTACTAGGTATATATGAGGTATATGTAGATAAAACAAAATGCTGTATATTACAAAATAGTAATTGACAAAATGTGTATGTAGATATATAAAAACTGTGTATATCATGCAAACAAGAATCAACAAATTAATATTATTATTATTATTTTCATTTTGAGAATAGCATAATTCATTGAATACATTTTCTTTCATTTAAGAATCAGACAAAAAAATGTTCATTTGTTGTCCAGTGTTATTAACTACATTGTTAAAAGACTTAATGCACAGTGCATAAGCAAAATAATGATAAATTTAAGATCAACTATATGCTGGAACTAATACAGTGAAGCAACTTATATATACTCTTAATTAGCTGATGAGTCAATTTAATACTCTTATGCGCCATTTATCATTAAATTATACAGAACATGACACAGGCCATTTTCCACATCAAACTTCAAGATTCTAACAGAAGACAAATTATTCCCAAAGTCATAAAATGTCCATCGTCATCAAGGAATCTGGCAGTCAACTCTCAGCTGATGATGCTTGCAATGGCCTGTGAAACATGTTCCACATATTTTAATGGTAATTGGAGCTAAGAGTATTACATAGACTCACCATGTAATTAAGAAAAATAATGATAGATTGGATTATCACTAACATCCCATATTAGGGTAAAGAAAAAGTTGCCAAACTTACTTTAAAGTATAATTAATTATAAGAGAACAACTGAAACCATTCAACAATAAGAATCATTAGAAACAAACAAATAATTTTACTATGGATACTGGCACATAGCAGATAGACAATAATGAGATAACTCTCAGGTTAGCCAAAAAGGCTTCTAGAATCAAAATGAAAACTGATTTTAAATCTAAATTTCAATTAATAAAAGGGACATTAATATATTAAGAACACAATATGACAAAATATACAGAATTATAAAAATATTATGACAAAAGCCGAGGAAAATTTAAATAATTTATTTTAGATTAATAATTATACAAGAATGCCTTATAGGAATCTTGCTAGAAGATAGTTATTGTTCTTTATGCTGGATAAAAATAATTTAAACAAAGAGCACTTACTGGTATGAGGATGTACAAAAAATTAACTACTAATTGCATTTAAATAAATTGCTCTGGAGCACAATGAGTCCTGATAGCAAAGAGGTGCATCCTTTGTCTAGCAGTGTCTTGTGCCATTTAATAAGGCATTATTCCATTGAGATTTAGAAGCAGATATGTGCGGTCATGTTTGCTATGCCCAGCATGGATCTGAAGCTGCAGCAATACTCACAAATTAAGTTCTGTTCTACTAGAAAAAGTCCTATGTAGACCTTGGAAATGATGCTACAAGGTTGTAAGGAACATGCATTATGCAAAACACAAGTTTGTGAATGGCTAAAATTCCTGAATCCTCCATCCATACATTTATGAAAAGTAAGTGAAGCTTTAAGAGTGTGTAGTTCAATTGAATCATACAATGATATCAATTAATTCCTGAATACCTGGAAGACCTGTAACTGCAAAAATTGAAGTCAATATGAACACAATTAACATTATTGTAAAAGAAGACCACTGTATAACTTGAAAAATTGTTAACATAATGCATCATCATCATTATTATTGTTGCTATTGTTGTGGTATATTAAAGGGGACACTGATGAAAAACAATCACAGAGAAGCAAACAAATCATGCCAGGACAGGATGGATTTTACATCAGGACTATGCAGCACTATGCAGCCTGCAGAACTGAAGACAATAAAGCATTAGGCACTGTGGTTATGCCTCGTTCACCTTATTCTCCAGACCTTGCATCTTGCAACTTTCTTCTCTTCCTCTTCCTGGAAGTGAAAAAAGGATCTTCGTGGTCACCATTTTGAAAACAATAAGGAAGTGAATAGTATTGTCATGGATATTCTAAATAGACTAACAAAACAGGGGTTCAGCAAGTGCTATGAACTATGGATAAATTATTGGATAGTTGTATTTTATCAGAGAGGAAATGCTTGGAAAGTTTGTAAGGGAATTTGAATGAAATAAAGTAATTATATTATTAATTATAAAATTAGTTCTGTTACTTCCTGATACACCCTCATATGTATGCACTTTAATATAGATAACTCAAAGGATGGAAAAAGCAGAAGCTCTATACTGGGAGATCTGGTATAAAATGATTCACATCAATCAAACTCTGATAATAGCTAGCACCAATTAACCAACTTGATTTTTCCCTTGCATTTAACATACCTGGAGCTGCTGCAGAAATGAGCATACCATCAGTGGGTTGCACACCTTTGGCTACAGGACTGACAACTTCCTCAAGAGATGGGACTGCAGCCAGTGGAACTGATTTCATATCAAATGGAATTTCAGAAGGATTAAGTGTATACTGATGAAGGGCTCGCTCCAAACTGGGGATTGAAACCTACAAGCATAAATCATCTATAACAATGTTGTTTTCATTCTTTCCTTCTCTAGCTGCAACTATTTCATATACTAACCTGCAGTCCTTCCACAATATAATGATTTGCTAAGGCTCGCTCTTGTTTTTCAAGAATGCTGTAATAATACGTAGCTCTGTCCCGAACTTCATCATCAGAGTCCATCTGACATCTTGCCAAGAGGACCTGTACAGCAATTCAGTTTTATACTAATATTAACAGTTACATTACATTATAAAATCCAAAGATGCATTTTATAAGGGCTTGGCTAACTGAGAGGCAATGTGTTTTAAGAAAGCCTACCTTTTTATATTTTTGTTATATAACAGTAAACAAATCATTTTACATTCTTACTTTCAGGGATTCATTGTAGTTGACTGCTTAAAAAAATAAATTAATAATGCTTTGTTAGCAAATAAAATATTTGAAATAAACACCTTTTATGGTGTAATTTTTCACCAATATTAAATTGCATAGACATTTAACACTACAGATTCCTAGAATTAGCTTAATGTAACCCATGACAATATTTCACAAATATTTTCAATATTTCACATATTAAGTTTAAACCTTTTACTTTGATTTCCTGTTTTTATTTACACATCCGCACCCTTTAAATGGCATAGCTGGGGAATTTAAATGGCCATGCACAAAGGGATGGACAATTTAAAGCCCAGAAGCATTTCTTCCAGGGGTTTCTTCTACTCAAAATGCATACTATTTATATTTAAATAATGTGGTTTCTTGCAGTTAGTTTGCTGAAACACTGCCTTTAGTATCTGAGAGACATCTATTGAAAAAAAAAATCATAAGCTTTAACTCTTTGTATGGAGGGAAATATGCTGAGCACATGGTGAAAACTTGTGTTTGCTTTTAGTTTTGTGCACATGTTCTGTGTGGTTTTGCTTCAAAGAAATTGATTTGTTTTATTTAACATCTCAGGTCATCAGCATTCCATTCAATTCAGGGTATGATACAGCCAGTAAATTTTGCTCAGAGGCCTCTTTCAAGTTTGAGGTTCTTTTTCATGCCGTAAATCTAGGACATGGGACCCACAGCTTTACTTCCTTTCTGAAGGGTGTCATACTTAGGATTTTTACGCCCAAAAAATTCATCAATTCTGGCCGGGAACCTGTGATCTAGGGTTTACGAGACAAGTATGGTTACAACTAGGTCATTGAGATTGACTCTTCAAAGAAAGGTTTAGTAGAGTTTTATATAGAAGCTAAGTATATAATAATAAACTATTCATAGGCTAAAATATATAGTTTGTTAATAAAGGGTAGAGGTTAGTAGTTGGTGATTTTAGGTAAAGGAAACAGTTTATTGGAAACTCTAAAGTTTACTATACAATTTATAGTAATTGGTTTTGATGATATTGACATAATGCTTAGAATAAAGAGTAAAACAGTTAAGAAATGGCCTCCTAAGAAGGTTTTAGCTGGTAGAGTAAATGCTTTGAAAAATAAAGCAACCTTTACAAAATATGATGACAGGATTGATGATGTGAATGAAGGAAACAAGGAGACTGCTGGTACCAGCAAGGGAAATTAATGAACGAACGACCATATGAACGAAACTGAGAAAGCAACTGCTAGTAGTAGCAAGCTGTCATTTTTCACTGTATGCAATAAAAAGAGTGAAAAGAGGTCATGTCAGATTGAATATTAATTCCTAAAGATACCTGGAGTAATATTTTAATTCATTCATATGCAGTGAATGTTGTGTGAGGATCTGAATACTAGTATGTCTGAGGTAATGGGATTCTTGTTTAAATTACAGGTGAAATGCTTTTCTTAGTAAGGTTTTAGTTGATAAATGCACTAGTTCAAGAATAAGTTCAGATTCTTTTCGTCCACCATTTGCAGCAAATCAACAGATGGTAGAAGCCTTTCTGGCTCTGGGAAAAGTCCATTCTGGTACAGAGTAGTTTTGTATTACAATGGATATGAAATGTATGAGTGCATCTACTTACAATTCTCATTTCCTAGATCCTCATTAGATAGCTTTTGCAAAAGAAGGTTTTGAATATGGTGCATAAAGTATTATGTCAAGCACATTTAAAAGTTAATTCAGAACTTAATGAGAATGATGTTATTGATTATCCATTTCATATGATGGGATTTGGCATAAGAGGGGACACTTCTAACTATGGAATTATAATAGATGTACACAGAGGACTAGTTAGTTTTTCAAATCCTATCAAAATACTGTGGAACATGAGGGTTGCGAATTTACAGATTGGCTTCAGAATCACAAGCTAATTACACTGGATCTTCCAATGGAAGCAGCTGCTGTTGTGGAATTGTGGAAGAGATCCACTAAGTTATGTAAGATATGATATACTAACATAATTTCTGATGATAATTAGAAAACCTATTTGGCATTGCAAAAATTAGCTGTTTATGATTCAGATATTCAGATAAATATCCTTATCATATATCAAAACAAGTAGATTGAGAAATAAAGTAAAGAATGTAAAGCAAAAGGTAAATTCTTGGTGGTAAGCATCCAGGTGAACCTTACAGAAAATGTCACAATCAAACTTGGAAATTATTACAGAAGTGCTATAAAAATATCCCAAATGTTCAGCAAATGAAATCTGCTATTTATGCTACCCTTTATCAATGCATGTTCACAGATAACCACCTAAAACATTTTAAATCTCCTGCAGGGGAAACTTCATGATGCTTTTACAATCATGCTCTTGCCAAAGGTGAAGGTCCTCTAACAGATAAAAGTAGTGAAAATACGTTTCTGTTATCTGATGTGGTGGAAGCTGTGATACCAGTGTATCAGAGATAGGCACCCAATGAAGTTTTGGAAAGATGCACAAAGAGTAAAACACAAAATGCTATTGAAGCTTTACATAGCATTATTTGCAAAAAGTATCCAAAAGAAAATTGAGAAAAATGTGTCAAAAAGAAAATTGAGATTGTTGTAATGCCTGCTGTTGGTGAGTATAATATGGGTTATGAAGCTTCACAGCATATCAAACCTGAAGTGCAGGGTAGAAATTCTAGTGTAATTTTGGAGAAATTTAGCCAAGTTAGAGACAATCATTATGTAAAGGATAGTGCTAGACATTAAAAATGCATACAGAACTGTTAAAAGACTAAAGTTAGAAAAAACTGCTAAAGTGCAAGTGTAAAGGAACTCTGAAGGTCCCACATATGATGCAGGCCAGTTCTAATTAAATATAAATTTTGTTAACTACATAGGTGTCAAACTTTAACTTCATTTTTCTTCACTTATGATTTGCTGACACAAGAGTATGTTCAAAATGCTCCTTGGACAATAGTTTTGCAGATATTCTCTTGAAACTTAGTAAAAACATTGTTTAAACCATATAAATTTAAAAATACATAAAAATTTTACTTTATCTTAATAAAAAAAATTTATTCCAACCAGAATTTGTAACTTGGGTCAAAATTTCAGAAATTGGATTGTATGATTTTTCAAATTTTTTTCCCCTTCCAAACAGTATAACATACAAAATCAAAACTAGGTAGCTTTTGTGACTTTATATCTCATGAATTACTGTAAAATTTAAAAGCATTTGGTTAAGAAATATGTTGCAAGGCACATTTTTACCGTAAGCTTATAAAAATTATGAATTATTCTTTTTTACAAAAATATTTAAGATACAAAGTTCAATATTTTTAAGGTTAGTAAGGCATGAAGAGTATTAGACGACAGATTTAATTAATTTTAACAAAGTTCAAGTTCATAATATCATTTTAATTCCGTATAAGCAGTGTATCCTCAAATTTTGAAAAAAATTGGCAATTTTTCAAATTTCACAGATGGATTACCTTAAGAGTTTAAACACAAAGGTAGCATGTGCTAGTCCTTATTCAAGAATATGGACAGAAAAGATCCTAAAATGCAAACTTACTTTTCTATAACAACAATAATCAAATTTTTTTTTCACTGCTCTGACTGATCAATATTAGGATCCCTTGGTGTTATGAGCAAATCATCACATTACCTGTATATTTGGTAATAAATCAGGACATGTTGCTCCAAACTGAGCCATTGCTGCAACAGCTGCTGCTCGAACAGGAGCATTTTCCAGGATTACTCGATTATAGATGAATCTGATATACCTGTTTTAAAAACACATGAACTGATGACGAAGTCATTGATTGCACTTGCAGGATAGATTAAGTCCCATTATTTATACACAAACAGGATCTGAACCCATTACATTTTGGATACCTACAAATTTTTGTTTATAAATTTTGTGAATAAATACCACACCATAATTCATTATGAATAATGTCTTATTTTTAAGGATAACTTCTGTTACAATATTCAAAATTCTCAGAAAACTCTCTTATGAGTTTTCCATCCATTCAAATATCTAATTTTGAAGGACTGCATGTTTAGCAGAATGCTGATCTCCAAAATTGTGCATCCATTTTCACTATTTAGATCACTTAGTAAATAGCAATATTTTAATAAAGTGGCATCAATGTAATAAATATTTCAAATGAAAAAAATGATGATAAAATTATAAATCCCATTCCTATTCCAATAACTATTTTACTAGATATCTGCTTATTAGACTATTCTGGTGAAAATATTGAGATGAAAAAGGCAGTCCTTTTCATTATATTCTACTGAGCTAATATAAGCAACATCTGCCAAATTATAATTTATAAAATTATTTTATGTTAATGTTATTCAAATGAACTATTTGTTGAGATCTGCTGATTCCTATGATTCCAACAAATTATGCTAAAGTATATAAAATTAGCAAGCATACCTTGAAGGCTGTTTTGTGCGTGGACCTTCTTTTCCAAGGAGATGCAGTATACGAACTGCAAGACTTGTATGTTCACAGTCTTCAATGAACTCGCAAAGGTGGGCCAAACCTAAGAAAGTAGAATTTGTTGTTAATACACAATCAGAGGTGCGCCCTGTAGATAAAACACCCCTGTAGATAAAAAAAATAAGAAAAGAAAAGGAAATATTACCAGTTTCTTTCGCTTCAGGATTTTCTTCAATGATATTTATTATGGTATCTGCAATTGAGGCTTTATATTCAAGTCCACCTTCATCTCGCAACATTGCTGAGAGGAAGTTCATCAACACACTATGTTTACGTGGAAACTTGAGGCACAAAGCTCTGATTGCCTGAAAATGAATGTTACCGACATAATTTCATTATAAATGATTCAATAGCATCGTCATATAGTAACATCACAGATTCTTAACTAATACAACTAATTTAAAGAGAAAGGATTCTGTAGAGAAATATGGGTTATCCCAAAAGGTATGTTACAGTTTTGTCATGCAACACAACTTGTAATTGGCATAGAAGGAAAAACCTTGATTTATACAATTCACAGCTCCACTTTTTTTTTTCCCTCCAAAATATTGACTTCTCTATACTGGGAGACAGAAACATTTAAAAAAATGACATCTGCAGTGAGAAAGGTTCAGTGTATGGCATGATTCATTGACATCAAATCATGTATTCAGGTGCAGAGAAATTTCAAAATACTTTGCAGGTAGCCACTACCCTCTCGGCCAAGCATAGGCAAGTGGTACAGCAACCTTAAGCAAACAGGGTGAGGATAAAAAAACATCACATAGGCAGGGTAGGAATTAAGTGAAGATGATACAATGAATATGGCAGTCTTTTCAGTGTTCACCACAGAATTCTCTTTGGAGGACATCGCAAGAGCTGTAATATACTGGACAAGACGAATCCAACACATTAGATTAAAAGAGAAGGAACAATTGCATGGCTTCTGTGATGCCCTGATATTACTACTCTTTTAACTGCTTTTTGTGAGGTTATGTCAAAGATAGAGGTACAGAACATTTGTTGTTCAGCCTGATAATTGGAAGGCCAGAATAACCAAAGTCATAAGAACAGTTGATGATATTGTGGCTATGGAAAGAATTGGAATTTTGGTTAGATGTTGTATGTGACACCAGGGATGTACATGTTGAACCAACTGAACCAAACTTTTTGAGGTGGTAATTCATTTCCATCAAGATGGACGGTGAACTGAATAAAACTTTTTGAGATGGTGATTCACATCAATCAAGGATCTTCCCTCTATACCACTTCAAGTTAAATTACATGATGTTAAAATTTTAAAATTCTTTTGGAACACCTGTACATTAAAGGCAGTTACTCAGTGCAAATGAATGATGAAATACCAACTCATTACTATTAAATATCTCTGTTGTGAAAACAGGCTTCATGAGCTATTCTGAGGTTTCCTAAGAGCTTAATTGGTACTACAATCAATGATAAAATTGTTCCCAGCACATGCAAGAGGCGATATTTTGTACTAAGATACCATTGGCTCAATGAGATTATCAAAAATAAGTAAACTGCAAAACAATGAAATTAGAAAATTCATCTTACACCATTAACATCACTGAATTTAAAGGAAACTGCAATAATTTTAAATTAGGTAACCAAATCATCATATGCAGATATTTAAATTAACCAAAACTATTTAAAAGTACTGCATAATACAAAGTCTTAACTTGATACCAAGCTAAATTGGCAAGCAACAAATAATTCTCCAAACATCATACATCTTGAGTATTAAGTACAGCCAAAAGATTAAGAGGAACAGATATATTTATCAATAAAAATTTATCACCAAGAAAAATAATGTTAATATGAAAATTAAGGGAGGTGATGAAAGAAGCAAGAATACAAGGGAAAAAGGCTTACATTAGAAATTACCAGTTATGGATTGATGAGGAAAAAGTTTCCAAAATAGACATGAATACAGCTAAAGGGAATGGACAAGTAAGGATGGGAGCCAGAATTATTACAGGAGAAAATAAGAATGCAAATAAGGTGGAGGAGTACATTTGTAGGTATTAAAAAGAAAGGAAGGGAGTAATGTAGTAATCCACGCTTCCAGAGAAGAAAACCAGAGGAGGATGTTGGAAACAATTGGAGGAAGTATGGAGCAAGAAAAGATCGGAGCTGAGAAGAGTACATTGGTGAAGACAGCTATGGTGACAGTATCAGAGGAGGTACAAGATCACAGCATAAGGAAATCTACTAGGGAGTCTCCATTAACAAGAAATGAGGAGGTAGAAGAAATACAGAACTCGACAATGCGGGAGAGTAGAATACATGAGCTGAATAGAGGAACGATAGGTGAAGAAGAGGAGAAAGGCTGCGCACATGTGGAATACCATTGGTGGGCAACAAGGCATCGTTATCATTAGAGAGAGAAGTATGCAGTAGGGTTGGTGGTTTGGAGTTAAAGGTGGTGTCAACCCCAGAAGGAAGCATCATGGAAATAGCAGAGAAGGAGCAGGAGGTTACAGGAGAAAGGAGAACGAGGGACAGAGCAAAGCTAGAAAAATTTGGAAGTGGAAGGTATGATTCAAGATAGCAATTAGACTGGAGAGTGGTGCTGTGGAATGTGGAGGGGTTAAGATCAAAGTTGAGAAATGGGAAAGTGTTCGAAGTGTTAAAGAAAGGTGACATGATTGCATTAGTAGAAACCTGTTAGATAAGAAAATAGTTGTGAATGGTTTTGATTATATAGGTACAAGAAATAAGGAGAAGTAATAGAGGAAGGGTTTCAGGTGGTATAGGGGTATTTGTAAAAAAAGATAGTGGAATTAGAGTAAGTGAAATACAAAAGTTAGAAGAAGGACAGGTAATGTGGTTGAAGGTATGTGAAGTGAAGAGTGTTAAATTATGTATATGTGTAGCAATAGTGTATAACCCACCTGGTGTTTCAGAATTTAATAATGGTAACTTATATATCCAATTAAGTCAAAAAATAGAGGGATTAAGTGTGAAATATCCCAATACGGAGCTTATAATAGCGGGGGACTTTAATGTAAGAGTGGGAGTATAAGTGATGTAAGGTCTGTGGGCCTAGAAAATGAAAGTGCATGGATGCGAACTGATGAGAAGGTAAGAAAGAGTCAGGTTAAGGTGTATAATAGAGAGAGCAGTAAACTGATTTGAGTTCTATGTAAATGGGCAGAGTGTGATTGATTTACATAATATATAATGAAGGAATAGACCAGGTACTGTTAGGATTTTAAGTGTTAGATATGGTAGTAGATAGAGGACCTTTTTCATTAATAATGAGGTTGAGCCTAGGGGAAGGAAGCAGGGAGGTAGAAGAAATATACAAGATGTTACAAGTGGAGAGTTGAATATGAAGAGCACTTCTGGGCTAATTTGTTATTAACAATAGGAGTAATATGGAAATATGGAGTTATGGTAGCATAAAGAGCAAGTAGGATAGAGGAGGCAGTATCAAGGTTGGAATCCATGGTAATGTGGGCAGGGAAAAAGATGGAGATATGTCAGAGAGAAAAATGGAAAGATTATGGATGGTATAATCAAGAGTGCAAATTAGCTAAGCATGAAATGTCAAAGGAATTAAGTAGGTGGAGAAGGTCAGAACAAGAGGTAGATAGGCAAATATATTTAAACATAAAAAGGGGTTATAAATGATTAATACAACACAAAAAGGAAGCGTGGCAGTGGAAAATGAGTGAAAAAATTAAGGGAGCAGTAGCAGCTAAAGATAGTAAATATATATGGACAGTAATAAAGGAGATTCAGAGAAAGAAACAGGATGGAAATACAATAAAACTGAAGGAATAGACTGATTACTTTAGAAATTTGATTGAAGCTGGGAGTGTAGGGAATTATGATTTAGAATGGAGTTGTGCTGTAAATAGGATAGAATGTCTGGATAAAGATTTTAATATGAAAGAAGTAGGAGAACAGATTAAAACAATGAGAAGGAATAAGGCTCCTGGAGTGGATGGAATTCCAGTGGAGTTCTGTAAAGCATTTACAGGAATATAGGGAGGTATTAGATTGTTAACGGAGATACTAAATAAAATAAAGGAAGTGAAGGTAATAGCTGAAAGCTGGAAAGCTAGTATGATAGTATCCTTGTATAAATTAAAAGATGATATTAATAAGCCAAGCAATTATAGAGGAATTAGCTTGTTATCCATATTAGGGAAAATATATATTGGTAGGAAGATTGCATGAATGGGCAGAGAGGTAAGATAAACTCACAGAGTTACAGGCAGGTTTTAGAAAAGGAAGGAGAACACTACATAATATAATGATAATCCGCACAAATGTGGATCAACATTTGAGAAATAAAAAGGGAAGAGTAGCATTTTCTTTGCAGATTTTCAGAATATATTTGATACAATAAATAGGAATGCCTTGGTTTATACGTTAAGAGAAAAGGAGTGAGTAATTAGTTCTTGCTGGGATTACTAAGATTATATGATGGAATTAGGTTTAGTGTTAGGAGTGAAAGAAATAGGATCACAAATTATAGGACCCAAAAATTTGGATTGACGCAAGAGTGCAAACTGAGCCCAATACTCTTGTTGAATTAAAAGTAAAACTTCTAAAATCATGTCAATATATTGACATGATTTTAGAAGTTTTACTTTTAATTCAACAAGATTATGATAGTTTCACTGTGTGGATTCCCACATTCATTTTTAAGCCCAATACTCTTCAATTTATTTATAGACGATTTTATTGACTAATAGGCATTGTCCTATAGTTGGAAATAGGAATCACCAGGATTGCTTTTTGTGGATGATCTTATAGTATGAGCAATAATGGTGATAGGACTATAGGGGGGCTATTGATGAGATTAATAGATATTGTGCAGAATGGGGGTTAAGAATAAATGGGGAAAAATAAAAAATAATGGTATTTAAAAAAGGTATAAAGTTAACGAAAGATGAGAAATGGTACATACAAGGTGAAAAAAGATGTAGTTAAGGAGTATGATTTCTTGGGGGTGAGATTTGCAAGTAATGAAAGATGGAAGGCGTAGGTAAAATGTGTGCAAGTTAAAGGCAAACAGGCGATGAGAGCTGTCAGAATAAGTTTATATAGGACTCCAACATTACCTGTGAAATTGTTGAAGAGAGTATATTAGGCAGTGGTAGAGGCAAGGATGTTTTATGCAGTTGAGGTTTGGAGAGTTAAAGAGGGGTGGAGAAAGGTAGATGTGGTACACAGAATGTTTTGTAGGGAAGTGTTATTACCCAAGTGTTCTCCGAGGGGGGTTAGTTTGCTTGAATTAGGAAATATGGGGAAGAAAGGATTGATTATAGAGAGAGCAATGAAGTATTGGTATCATATCTTCAAATTAGACTGCTCAAATATATTAAAGGAATGTTTGAAATATCAAAGAGGTTTTGGAAAGGAAGAGTTGGTATGGGGAGATGGGGAAGGTACTAGAAGAAATAGGTTTGGGGAATATATGGAGAAAGGGTGAAAGTAATGCGAATGGATTCTGGAAGATAGTGAGACTGAGAATAGAAGATATTGAAAAACAAGAGATTTGGGCTATTTTAGAAGGCAAAGTTCTTTGGTTATATATAAAAAAAATTAAACACAATTAAGAATGAGAGAAGTATATTAATACTTATGATCAAATGGGTAGGATGGGTTGAGTGTGGATGTGTACAGGAGTAATAAACCTGAAAGAATATAGAGGTGACAATGATAGATGTATGTGTGGGGAGAAGTCAGTATGTCCCATTATTTTGGAATGTAAGAAAGTCTAATGGTGGCTGGAGAAAGTTTGGAACATAAATGGAACAATTTACAGAAGGATTTGGTGTTAAATAAAATGTTAAGTAACAAGAGTATAAAAAACATCCAGAAAATGGGAGAGTTTTAGGTAAAGTTAAAGGGAACGAAATAGGAAGAAAGTAAAAGGTTTCTTACAGTCAGACAACCACATGGTTAACGAGGTAGAAGACTGTATTTTGAAGGAAGCTGCTAGGATCTAAAGTAAAAAGAGTAGATTAATAATGTATGCAAAGTTATGGTTGTTATTGTAAATTGAAGATATATTTTTGTAACAATTTGTAAAGTTAATGAAATATATTTAAAGCAACACAAAATGTAGTTGTTAGACTAAATTGATATGCTTACCTGGACTACAACTATCTTAAACTCATCGCTTATTTCAGACACAAAACTGGCAATTTGTTTCATTAGCCGATCTACTGAAGATTCTGCTCCAGTTTTCAAAAGAGTAGTTATAGCAAGTGTTGCTATAGATCTGTTGGAGTCAGTAATTAGGTTTTCCAGATCCAAATTACATGCTGTTACTGCTGCAGGATGAGACATGGCTACCTGCAAAATAATATTAAAATAATAGCTTCAACACTGGCATGCATACTAATGTGATTATGAGTCTAACAACTTCATCACTTTTCATTACCATCTTTTCTTATGGAGAAAAAGACCACATGCAAACATACAGATATTAGAAAAGTTAAATTATTATATGCTGATACCTGAACTATTTAGGAATTTCTTCTGCATAATTTTTAGCCTTTTTATTTATAAACTTTTGCTGACATCCAACACAGAATATAGGTTAATCTATACAGCCCAGACAATAGTCTATTTAGATAACAGCTTACAGGAAAATGAGTTAATTACTCGGTCAATACCAAAAAAAAGTGTTTTTATTTTGCTGTTTACTACACAGAAAACAATTTCATTTTTAACTAATCATTCCATAATGAAATCAAATTGTGAATTTCATACTTTGTTCAATGTTCGAACAGCAGCAAAGCGAAGGGTTGGTTTGGGGCTGCTACAAAATAACTGAAGAACACTGACTGCTGGAGCCAGTTCTCTTGATGTTGTGCGACGGAGGTTTACAATTGCATGCGCAGCTTCATATATCACCATCTCACTCTTATGACGAAGGCAGGATTCAATGAATTCAAACAATGGCGAGTCTGATGAACCTCCACCAGCACTATCTTCTTCCTCCAACAGTTTACAGGCAATACGGATCTAAAGCAGACAACAGACATGTTGTAAAGTAATGAAAACATATCAATGATAATAAAAAAGAACAGAGTCATTTTTATGTATGAAATAGTCACTCAAATATAAGCTTTTTAAAATCAAAACATTTTAATTTTAGCAGTGTGTGCATGTTTAATAAGAAGCTGTTTTTTTCATTATCAGCAAAAGCTAAACTAATGACATAGTTATTAAGGATAACATTAAGTTGGCAAGCTTTTAAACTGTTTAAAGTGTCCACACTGTTAGTATAAAAATTATAAAAAAAAAAATCCTTGAGTCCTGTATTTCCTTATTTTTAAAATTAAGCATTATGCATTATTTCATAGAAGCTTACAATGCTTATATTTTATTTTTTCAATTAACAATGTTATGATGTTCTCAGTATGCAAAGTACCTCTCAACCTTAATGCTTAATCCACCATTTCTCACAACACAAATTTCATATATTAGCTGTTATTAGTATGCTTATGACTTCTGTTACAAGATGCTTTGGATACAATTTATAAAGGGTAGGAAGGCCCACAACTTTTAATGTCATGGACATTTGGTTACAATAGCAGTATGGAATAAAGATTAGTTTTAAGCAGTGTATTAGCACCATGGTGGTTCAATAATCTGTGGGGCCACAGAAGTTATGAAAATAGGTTAGTAATTAGATTAGATTTAGGAAGAAAGTTAAGAAGTTTTTAATTAATCAGTGTTTTTATAGTATACAAGAATTCAATGCATACTTTAAAAAAAACTACCTATACAGATAAATTATAAGTATTAATAATTTGAAATTGTTATATTTTGTAAGTGACAAAGTCATGAAACTGTAACAAATTTCCAAAGGTGAATAAAGTATATGATATGATATATGAATAAGCAACGCACAAGCAAAGAATCAGCTTTATCATTTTGGTATTCATATATTCTTAATTTGTTCTCTATTATGATTATATAATGGATAAATGAGTTTACATATTATTCACAAAACTTGATGATCAAGCAATTATCTCAAATAATGAGCATAACATACAGAAATGATTGTATGAGTTGCGTAACACATATAACCTATATAATATTTAAATATTTGTCAAAAACAGTGAAACTATGGTATTTTCAAGGCAAAAGTTCAATTTAAACTATCGAGAATAAACAAATAAACAAACATACATTTAAATTCCTCAGAACAATAATGACACATTTAAGAAATAGTGACCCAAAAGAAAAAAATATAAAGATTCAATTATAAGAACGTTATAATTAGAAGTGCCCTTTATAACAAAGTTTGAAATAAAACTGCTAAAATTTTATAACACAGTATCTGTTCCATGTCTTTTGTATGGAAGTGTAACATTGGTTATGGGACAAGAAACTAAATTATAATTACAAGCAAATGAAATGAAATTTTTCAGATTTACTGCAGGTTATACAAAACTAACTTACAAAAGAAATTAAGACATACAGGAACAACTGAAAATCAAATTTGGAAAGAATGGACAACAGACTTGCTAAAAGACTTTGGGAATATGATCCTGGGGGCAGGAGAAATATAAGATCATCTTCTAAAAGCTGCACCGATCAAGTGTAGTTGTTACAGGAGGAATGTCTAACATATGAGTGCTCATGATATGAATTATGTTATAAAGCTGTGCAGTGATGGTAGCTCTGATGGGATGATGAGGATGGTAATGTCTTAATGGCTGAGTATAACTCCACAACATATAAAATATGATATACTTAACTTCTCTGATAATAATTAAAAATTATCTTCATTCTGCCAAAACAATTGTACAGTTTGCATTCAAACAACTCTTGTGGAAGAAGTCCACGCCAAAATAATATTGTACAAAAAGGGACTCAATAAGTAAGGGTGGAACAACCAGTGATGCCATTCTAAATTTTAACAGCCAGATCCCTCCAATAATTTCTACAACCTTTTTAATTTCAATAAAAAAATGGCTTTTTAATAATGTTATAATATGCTACAAATTAAGAAAAATTATAATGCAACATGTTTTTACAGTCATTTTACAACTCTGCTAAAGATTATGAAAGTGATTACAAAGCTAGTTGGTGACGCACGCACGCACGCACACATACACACACATATATATATATGCTGCAGTTTTCTTCATCTTGATGTGTCAACAGCTGTATGGTTTCAAGATTTCACAAAAGGGGGAGTGTCCCATTCATGCTTCAGCAAGAGGCTTACCAATAAGCTTCACAACCCTGAGATGCAAAATGTTTCCAACATGAGAAGAATTAAAATGTAAAATGGAACTTACACAGTGAAGCCAGTCATACAATAATATCCAGAAGAGAATCATTTAATTATTAATTTAATTTAATTATTTATTATTATGTTATGATGAGTCAAACTAAACACTCTTGCAGCTCCACTTACTATTCTATTATAACATATTTTACGGATCTTTATCCGCATCATCAGATACTTGTCAACTATCAGAAGGGTTGTCACAATTCTTGGAGGACATACCGTTTGGCTCTGGGAGACTTGTAATGAACTTAACATTTTCTTCTCCTGGGATATCAAAGTTCATTAGTCAATTTTTAATAAGTGGATATAACTTTATCCCCATGTTTATTTCTGTATGCTCTTCTACTGTCTTTTTTCCCTTTTGGCTAATCTATTTTGAGGAAATTTGAAACCCACATTACAAAATCTTTCCACAAATATTTCAAACTTAATACAGGTACTTTCATATTTTTGCTATTGCAAATTAAAATCATTAACGATGACACACAAGAACCAAACTTAGTATTTACATATGAAAAAGGAAAAATAAGTGCTATATTTTTAGATTTTAAAATAATAAACAATGGGTTAGAATTTGGAATGTACAGAACAGATGCACACACAACACACAAAAGCCAATAGCTTTAATCCAACATAACATAAACATGCAGTAATGAATAGTTTAGCACATAGACTCATGCATGAACTTACCATTGGAAAAAACAGAATATCAACAGGAATATTACCAAACTGAATTGGGAGATAAGCGGGCTTCCCATAGTTACGCCTGATTCTTACTTACTTTAATGGAAAGTTCTACAAGGAACAAATAAGGCCTATCTGCAGGAAGCTCCTTATCCTCCTCCTTCGCTAATCCATTTATATGCAAATTTGAAAGTCAAATTAAAAAATATTTTCCATACACATTCCAAGCATGTTAAGGTACCGCAGGGAGCTGGAAAGATGGCTAGCAACATATGTGGGAAGAGGAGGCTTTATTTGCCAAGTAAAACATTACGCATTGCATGTGTATCATCTATTCAGATACTTAAGATATGGCCAAGGGCATCCAGGGAATCTTTTTGAGGGGCCACATATTTTTAAAAGTAGATGATGATTAATATTTACCAGTTTTGAAAAATCAATTAAACAAACAAACACTACAAATGTTTCAGAAACCTTTTACATAATTAACTTTGTACAGCGCTTGGTTGTAGAGATCGTATTATGATGTGGCTTTTAATTCTAATGCAATTTGATTTTATAAATGTTATTCAACATTAAAAAAAAAGCAAATATAGATCTATTACTTATTATGGTGTTATGGTATAGTACTTACCAATACGTTGATGTCGTTAAAAACTATCTGTGGTGGATGCATGGATGGTAGCCAGTCTCTCACTCAGTAAACAGGAGTTGCAGTCTCCTTGATTGTTTGCTGAACTCATAGAGAGCCTTTTCCAGAAAGTCTCTCTTCTATTTGACTATTATGTTTTTATGAACATTTAGCAAACAAAATCCATTTAAGCAATTTTCTGACATAGTGTTTCTTGTCCATGTTTTCGCTCTTTTCATGTGCTGAAAGATCACTTCACACAGCACGTAGTAACAGAATGAGTTAGGGCAATGATTAACGCAATTTTTATGGAAGATAATAATCCATTCTTGTTGGATAAGTTAATAGATTTCATTCATGCATTCTGCCTTGAAGTTACCTAGTCCATAAAATTCTTCGTTTTATCAGTGATATTTTCAAATTCTGAATCTGTCATTGACAATATTTGTGCAGGATGAACAATAATAAACCATAAGCTACAGCATTTTCTTCAGAAAATCACAACTTTAAACTTACTAATAATAAATCTACATAAGAAACGAAACAGCATGACTCTAAAGTATTCTTTTGGGTCTCAACAGAGACATTAGCCCTATAGATTTGTTTTGTGATTATTCTTGGGATTTATACTTCTTTTCCCAGATCTTCAATAATATGGACTGAATTCTGAAAAATCTCAAACACAGTTTAGATAGTTTAGTTATATCTAATCCATACTGATATAAAGTTTTTAATAGAGAGTTTGCAACATGTTTAGTTCATCAGAATCATAAAGAGGAATAAATCCCAAAATTTGTTCTTTGATAATGCTGTTCTCTTCTTCATCAAAGAATACATATCTCATACCAATTGACAATTGTTCTGTTCCACTAATGTCACAAGTTTTGTCTGCAAGAATTGAAAAGGCTCCTGCCTGATTAACTTCCGAAACTATTTCTCTGAAGAACTGAGTTCTGAAAGATGTTTACTTTGCATTATAAGAACAAGTTTCTAAATGCTGTGCTAATTCATTATCTTCAGCTTCTACTCTAAATTTTAACAATGAATTGGATTTTCCCTCTAAGTGCAATTTCTTCAGTTTCACAAAATACAATGGATGAGATATAAGTTTTGAAAAAACTAGTTTGTCTGGATTAGACATGTTGTTATTTCCATTTAATTGTTCATGCTCAAAATTTATTTTCAAAACATTTCAGTTTTGAAAATTTGTTGCTTTCATGATAGCTGTTTCATGCGTTTGAGTATTCACATGTTCACAGGCTCTTTCATGGAAATCTTTACACCTACAAAATGGTTCCCTAACAAACTTAATTAACTTACACGAATCATGAGTCCTAGTGCTAGATGAGAAAAGAATACAAGAATGAACATCTACACGTAATAGAAGCAGTTAAATCTAATGGTTTCAACAAACAGATGATTAAACAAAAAATCAAAAGATTCCAAAAACAAAGAAGAATTAACAACTTTGAGTGATTCAACAAAGGACAAAAGTTTTAAAAAGTTTACCTACCATCCGTCAGCTAATGAGAAATTTCAAAAAAATTTTAAGCAGTACAACATTATCTTAGCACCTCAAGATAGATACAGTGTAAAAAATTTATTGAAATTAAACAAATTCGATTCCAGCCCAAAGAGGAAAAATCTGGTATTTACCAAATTAATTGTAAGGATTATGAACAAATATATGTAGGAAAGACAAAGAGAAATATAGGCATTAAGTTGAAAGAACATAGGAGAAACATCCGTTACAAACAAATAGATAAATAAGCTGTGGCAGTACATTTCTGGAATGAAAACCATGAAATAGAAAAAGGCATAAAGTTATTAAAAACTGTTCAACAACCAAAAGAACTAAATATATGGAAAAGGATATATATAAAAAAACATGAGCGTAACCTTATAAATTTTGATATCCCAGAAACAGACAACACTTTATTTAAGTTCATCACAAGACCACAAGAGTCCACTCAGATTCCTCCCTACCCAACTTCTACGAATGATATTAGTCGTGAACACCCTGATGTGGAAAACATTTACACAAAACATATGTCCTGAGTAAAATCTCATTTAGTGAAACCAAAAAGAGTGTTTTAATATTCCAACTCACAGAGATTAAAAGAACACAAAATTTACAGAAGCTCCTCTTAGAAGTTGAGAATATAATTAGCAATGGCTTGTACTGTATAAACCATTTCATGGCATGCAGATGTAAATAGTGTTTTTATTTTTGTTTCATTAACTTCACAGTAGTCACTAGAATTAGAATGTACTAAACTTTCATTGTTGTCAATATCAATATCAAAGTGAAAAATATATTAATGATGCCATAAAAATGCTAAATGTACCAGAATCAAGCTTAGTATTTACATGTGAAAAGGAAATAGATAATATGCTACCATTTCTGGACCTCAAAATAATAAAAAGTAGTGGCAATAGAATTATAATTTGGAATACACAGAAAGGACACACACATAAACAACTACATAAATGCCAATAACTTCATTCCAGGACAAAATAAACATGCAGTAATCAATAGTCTAGCACAAACTCATGAATTTATTTTTAAAAAAATAGCAGTATATCATCAGGGATACAACCAAAATGGGGAAATATTAATGTGAAAAATGCATTTTGTAAGAAATTTGTTTACAATAAGATACAGAAGCTCAAGGAAAGCAGCAAAATAAATTTCAATATTCTTTCATTAAAAGACAACATTTTTATAAAATGTGGATATAATCCTTGGGCTACATGTAAATCTCAGAAGAAGATAACATCACATCAGTAGAAAAGAATTAACAGTTCAACATAAAAAATCTAATAAACAACTAACAAATATATAGTATACCAACAGAAAAGAAGTCGGGAATTTATCATGTAAGTTGTACAGATTACAATAAAATATATATTAAAAAAAAAAACAGGATAACTTAAATACCTGACAGTAAGAGTACTGCAAAACTGCTGTTAAATTCACTATGGAGAGAGAATGCAATAAACAGTTACCTTTCCTGGATATTAAGACAATTAAAAAAAGAAAATCACCTAATTTTTGGCATATACAGAAAACCTACACACACAGATAATTACATTAAATATAACAGTTTTAATCCAGTTCTTCACAAACATACAGTTTTAAATAGTTTTGCATACAGACTGATTAATGTTCCAATGAACAAGGAGGAATATGAATTGGAAATGAATAATATAGTGGATAGGGCCATAGAAAATAGCTTCAAACAAGAAGTTGTTCACAAGAAAATACACAGAGCAAAGAATAAAAAGAAAATTAGACACCACTACACTTACTCATATCAAAGAACAAAATAGAACACACAAAAAATTCACATACCACCCATCAGCCTTTCATTAATTTCAAAAGATTTTTAAAAGATACAACATTGTTTTGGCTCCAAAAAATAATTATTCCATTAAAAATATCCTTAACTCAAAACAAAAAGAAGGTAACCTACAACAAGATAAATCAGGAAGAAGATAAATCAGGAATATATCAGATGAACTGCAATGACTGTGAAAAAGTTTATACTGGAAAGGCCAAAAGAAACATAAAAACAAGAGCTAAGGAACACATTAGGAATATAAACCAAACACAAGAAGAAAAATTGGTGATAGCTTGGCACTTTTGGAAAGAACAACATAGCATTAATAAAAACCCCAAATTACTTAAAAATATTAAAAGGGAAAACTGAAATTACAGTCTGGGAAAACTGAACTTACAGTCTGGGAAAACATTTATATTTGGAAGAACAAGGAGAAAGTTTTTAATTTCGAAATCCCGCCAAGTGATGTACTAATACAGAAAGTTCATTAAACCTCCACCAGAGACAAATCAATGAACAGTGAGGTTTGCAGGCGACCAGGAAATGATGATAGGAGCGATGGCTCTAGAAATTAGTCTTCCATTTTATTAAATTTTAGTGACATACATGTTACAATCTCGATTCAATTTTTTTAAAATGTTAATATTTGACATCACTGTTACAAAAGTTCACTATATTTTATACAGTTCAAATTATATTTTCAGTTAAAAGAATTATTTATTTTGTACAGATATTTACTGTAAGATCATGGTGGAATCTTGTGTTAAGAGAATTATTTATTTTGTATACATATTTACTGTATGATCATGGTGGAATCACTTGCAGTTACCTCCCCCTTTGCCATTCTGAATATAGATAAAATGTTAAGCAGATTCTTTAGACTTCAACCCTACACACACTGTTAAGATCTGAAGTTTCTAACTGTGTACACCTGTTTGTTACATCTAACCATGAACAAATTGTTTGAAACATTGAGATGTACCACACCTTCTTATATCATGTTTATTCAACTTTTTTCTTTCTGAAATGTCAGCCATCATATTGTCTATTTTATGTTTCTTAGACAAATCACTATTGCTAACATCAATAGTGGGAGGGAAAAAAAAAAAGAAAAAAAAAATAGCTTAGGTACATTCTTTAATGCCCAACTGAGCGCAGTTTAAGAGCTAATGGCCCAACAAACAACATTTCATTCTTTGCTTGACGGCTAGAAGCTACTTAAGGCTGCAAGGGTTCAAGGGAGCATTTTATTGAATTGTCATCCACTTATTGTAATAGCAAAAGTTTGAAAATTTTGTATTAAATCGTTGTCCTTCCTTTCCATCAAAAAGTTACCTTTATGAGCTGCAATAATTTTAACAAAAGTTTTGCCCAAACTTATACAAACTGCCTGAATAACATCACTGGATATTGTTGTTCCATACTATATGGTACAGCTCTGTGAATATATGTAGTATTCATACTCACATATTAGATATTTCCTCATTTTTAGAAACAATTAAGATGGAGGCATTCAAAATCTTCTCATTGTGTAGCCAACAGATGGTATGTTGAAAGCTTGAAATGCTAATTGAAACTTGTGCAGTGAAGCTAATAATATAATTAAGATCATTACATGATTGAATCGTACTACACACTCTTATTAGCTTCACTTGTTTAAATTTAGTACATGTTTCACATACTGTTGACCACATCCTCAGCTAACCTTCGACGATACTAAATTTAAACAAGTAAATGAAGTTAATAAGAGTGTTCTTCTGTAAGGTTGTGGAGCACCCAACAAACACAACAAAGCTTCCTCACAAGAAGATATTTGTGCAGGATATCCGAAACCTGAGATGAATGAATGTTTAGACTTCTTTATCTCGCTTTAAATCACTTAAGGATAGTTTTTTCCCTATGACTTATACATAAATAATGTTTTCATCTGTAACTACTGTTGCTGGATGCCCTGTGTGGTCCTTGTTTTTCAAGATTGTTTCCTTGTCTAAACTCTGTGCAAACCAGATCTTGACTTCTGTACATGAAGAAGCAGAATCTGGAAAAGTTCTATGTAATTTTTCCAAGCATTCTTGTTGGCTAAGGTTATAATTGTAAAAAAAAAAATAATTGTATGAAAATGTTCTCAAATCATCTGCAACAATGAGTGCCATGTGCTTACTACCATTGATTACTCATCAAGATAGTCTTTCCAGGTGCTGCTAACAGGAAAATTATATCTCTCATAGTTTCTTCAAATCTAAAAATTTAAATAGCACCCTGCATAAGAATTTAAGACATAAAATACATTTTTCCTACATTCTGTTTTCAATTAACTTGCTAACTTGCCACTATCACTAGCGTAATTGAAAGCACCATCTTTCCCATTACTTTCATCCCACATGATAGCATCCTCACTGACAGGCTATCAAATACTAGCTGTTATAAACATAATCAGTGTTTTGTCTTATTGTAAAGGGACAATTAATACTACCATATAAAGAGTTTGTCAGAATTATTTTATAGTTTCATACGCAGATTATTTTATGTTTATTTTCTTAGTTCTAAAACAAAAAGACAGAAAACCTAATATTCATATAAATATGGCAATATAATACATACTTTACATAATTTGTACTTATCCACATGTAGTTAGAATTCTTAAACAATATGGTACTATTTTGACAATATCAAGATTGAAAATGTAACATATATTGCATAATTATATATACAGCTGATTTCTTGCAGCTACTTACCAACATGCAGACTGCATATGGAGATTTTAGTGACATGTGTGTCAGTTTAGCAACTAGCTTGTTTACAGCAAGACGATCAGACTTGCGAATGTGATAGAGAAGTCCCAGAGCATGATATTGAACCATCACACTGAAAATAATATGCTAAAAAGTAGGAAATATGCTTAAGTGCTGCTTAAATTACCTAAATTTTTTCTGCAATTTTTCTTCTTTCTAAGAATAAGAAAAAAGTACTTATTGGCAGTTTTAAGGCAATAAATGTTTTATGAAATAATGTAAATGAAATATTATATCTTTACAAAATTACTTTAATGATTATCTAATAATGTTATTTACAGTAAGGACATTACTGAGGGACTGTAAATAAGTTTGATTGTGAAAGACAGAAGAGACAGAGAAAGCATGTATATGTATATGTGTGTGCATGCATGCACACATCCCTGTTTCTGGCCTTTGAAGAACACTTGGCTGTATGAAACATTGCCCTATGTGTTTTATTTATTACTACACCTTAATTTATATCATTTTAGTTATATCAATTGATAAGGACATTCCTATAACAATAATTAACACTTCAATCTTGCCTGTCAGAATTAACAGCTTCCTGGGCCTCATTGACCCACCTCTTGACAACATCTCCAGCTATTTTTGTCAGATGGAGACTGCTTACCAGTGCAGCACTGCTCACTGCACAATTGCGATCCACTATAGCTTGTTTCATATATCTTTCTATTGCTTGCAGCATCGTTACCTACAACAAAAATTTTCCAATGAACTTGAAAAGAATTTGTTCTAATATTGCAATAAAACATAATTAAAAAGTGAACTTAAACAAATATGATCTACTTTGTTAAATATGTGCTTCTGATTACAGGCTAGCATGAAGTAATAACACAAAACTAAATTGCGTATGAAGGTGCAGTAAGCTGAATATATGCATATTTATTCCCTACTCACCAGCAGTGTCTCTAATAAGAGACATTGAAATACTGAGACTTCCAAAAGCAAATTTCATGCTATATTGAACTATAGCACTCTTTTAAATATCTAAACACACAAATATTAATCTCCAGGTTCCTGCATAAACTTTCTCATAACTCTATGAGAACCAAGATTAGCAATATCACAAGTTACAGGATGCTCCTCCCTACTGATCAATGTATGACATAGTAATGGTAATACAACAAAAAATGTCTGTGATAACATTATTATAGACTTATGGACGAAGTGTATTAACATGTTATATGTAGCCAAATGTCAGATGAAAATGAGCTTATCTACCAATCCAAAACTGTATGGATGACCTTTGAAATCAAGATAAAACAGCACAAGAAAATCCTTCTCCATGATGAAGCACCGGGAACTGCTGGTGTTTTCAAATTACACTAATTAAAATGAGAGCATGGAGACTTCATGCAATAGACAGCAATGCAAATCTAAGCAATCTACATATAATATTCAGAAACTAAACTACTTCAGAATATTGAGTTATTCCAAATCAAACTTGCATTAATACCAAGATATTAAATAGACATAATATGTAATTAACAAAGAGAAGAAGTTCAAGTGCAGGTCTTCTATTGTGATTACCATATCAATTACCCAAATCAATAATCTTATTAATAATTAAGCAAATATGCATAGAATTAGAACCCTATTCTGCCTTGGAGCAAGGACACTTTCTGTGAGGAATGTTTCAATTACCAAGAAGAATTTCAAGTACACTTATTTCCAGACAGAAGACAAGGAAAAGATGGTAAGCCCATCAACACCTTCAACATATTTTGACAGGGAACTAAGGTATTTCTTGGGCTTGAAAGGCTGAAAATTTTGTCCAAAGATAATTTTTTCTGATATGGGGTACGCTGTAAATCTACAACATGGGACCCATAGCTTCAAGTTTCTCCTGGAGGACTTGAGTTCAAGACTTTCATGCCCTGAAAAATCTATCAATCCTGGCTAGGTTTGAATTCACAAATCTTGGGTCCAGAGGAAAGTGCACTACCTCCAGACAACCCTGATGCTGATTATGAAGTGACATTATTGCAATTACTCTCTGCTAAGCTATTGTCCTTCTTGTACAAAACTCTAAGGTTGGTATTCATAGTTGGTGACTAATTTGGTTAATAAGTATTACTTAATTAAATTGTACTTATTGGACGGATCAACTCAAATATTTCTGGTATTCATAGTTGTCTGTTAAGTCATACTTTACAAAGTTTAACTTAATAAAGCTTTACTTGTTCTATGTAATAAAGTTAAACTTAATCATATGAGAAATTGCGAGCTCACTGTGAAAATGATGTAATCAAGGAGACTTACTTCAGATTTTTACATATTTTTGTGCTTAAAGCCCTCTAGATAGTATTTTGTTATAATGTTATACAAATCCAGATGGTGTTGCATATTGTTAGCTTGCAATTAAAAACAATTACTAAAATGAGAAGAAGAAAAGTAAGCATTTTACATCTATTGAAAGAGAAGTATTAAAAGAGAAAGTTCTCAAATATTGTGCAATAGTAGAAAACAAGAAGACTCACACTGTCTCTTGAAGACAGAAAGAAGGAAGTTGGGTGAAAATTGCATGAGTTCAATTCATCCATACCTATTTTGCACCAAGTAAGTAATTGTGTTACAATAATTTCTTGAATAAATGCTGTGTATTATTATTAACTGGAGAAATTTAGTTTACTTATCTTATTACTTTAAAAAGCTTATATATCATATCATATTACAATTAAATAATTACATTTTAATTATTATTTGACTATCATTTAATCAAGAGAGATCCAAAACAACTTAGAAAGTTTTGGGCAAATATAAAATGCCACCAAAGAGAGATCCTAACCAAAGAATGTCAGGCATTGATAGCTACTAGGAGTGGTCCTCCAGCAATTATGGAGAAATTAGATGCAATAGTAGCAGAAATCATGCCTCGCTTAATGGTCCAGCTACCAGGAACAGTACACTGTGATATGATGTCAAATGAACTAGAAGGTAGGTAGTTATTTATTCTTTTTAAATTGATTTTAAATTAAGTAAATATTTTTCATGAAATTACTTTGGTAGTACTATGATTAGTCCACTCTAAAGTAATAAAAGTTTCACAACTAATACAAGGAAGATTACTCAAACAGAAAAGTTGAAAAACTAAATTAAACAAATTGCAAAAATGAAAACTGAATATTTATGTATATAGATTTATGAATGAGTAATGGAGAAAATATATTAACAGTTATGTCAGCATTAAAACTTTTAAAATTTAAATATTATAATACTGGTGCAGGGCAAATAGTTTTAAAAAGATTACATAAAATGGCAAAATATTAATGTTAAAGGTAAGATGTTAGCCCTGGATAAAGTAAAATTGTAAAACGTAATAACAATTATACTTTGGAGTGGACTATTTGCACTAATACTATAACTTTTAATTATCAAGGAATAATAATTAGTAATAAATAGTTAATATTTATTTTACTTAACATTATTTTATCTATTATGAAACTTTAAAAATACAATGATGTGCACAGAATTTTCGATTACACCTTAAAAAAATAAGCAGCATAGAAAGAAACCTCTTAAGGAAATTTTAATTCATAAAATACTACCTATCATATTCACGTGAATTCACGTGAGACTGTTAGTCCACTGAGCTGACATAAAATAAGAATAAATTCTATATTGCATAGTTACAGATTTTATAATATTGTATTGTATTTCAGTTCTCTTTGCACAAGGAGAGGTTGTAGCAATTCCTCCTCTTATGCATTTGTCTCCCTCCACTACTGGATCATTAAACTCAGCCAGGCTTATAAACACATTGATACTAGCAGAACCAGGGCTATCATTAGCACCACCAGCACAGACCTCATCAGCAGTATTTACAAGAAAGTGCAGAAATAATGCTTTGGTGGAACAAATTGATGAACTTTACATATTACAGTTAAAAAGAGCTAAATTGGAACTAGAAACTGCAGAAACAATGTTGCCAAGAAGAAAGGAGGACTTAATGAAATAGAATTAGAAAATTATAAATAAAAAAAAAAAGTAAATTAAGCCTACAATTATTATATAATTAATACATTTCATCATCATGCCTCCTAAAAACTCTATTTATTAATTCTCTCCTAAAAGCCAAACCTCCTGGTTGCTGTATGGTGGTACAACAGGCACAGGTTCATATGGAGGAACTACTATATCTGGGTGATCTTCTGTTAAGTTGTCTTTTATGTCCAGACTCAAGTTGTGAAGTACTGCACAGCTAACAACTATATTGGGAACATTATTCATTTTATTTCTTAACCGAACCAAGAGACAAAGAAATCTGGTTTTCCAGACTCCACACTTTCTCTCCACTACATTTCTCGTTCTTTTGTGAGCTCTGTTTTACCTAAAATTGGATAATGCTTAAATACGTAAATGTATTTAAGCATTCTTCTTCTTCTTCTTCTTCTCTGGTATTATTTAGTAAAAATACATAAATTAAAAAGCTACCTGTGATCGACTTGAGTGACTGGACTTATAAAGGAGTAAGTAAAATTCTCTGGTACGAATACCCTGCATCCCCTTGGAAACAACCAGCAAATTCTCCTTGAACATAATGAGCATAAAGCCCACAGTTCTGGAATACGTGACTATTGTGATTACTTCCAGCCCAGCTTGACATATTGTTCAAAAACTCACCTTTGAATCCAGCAACAGCCTAAGTAAGATAAAAAAAAAAAATTGTAAGTCATTCTTATAATATTAAAGACTAATGTACATTTTGTAAGTTAAAAGTATACATGTACGTTCAAGGAAAAATAGTTTTTTTGTGTCAGTGGCATTCCTATATTATATCAAATATGTAATGCAAGAATCCTGTATATTTTTGCTACCATTCTTGATACCGTGAACTGACAATGAACAGAGATAACCAATAATAATCTATAAATGATACAATAACTCTGAGGTCAATATTTGCTGAACTAGTTTTTATATTAACAATTTATTTGCTCTGCTTATAACAAGAAAAATTTTAATTTGTATTAATTTCTAATTAAACATGTTAGAAATTTAGTTTTATATTAATCATATTTAATGCACAGGGAACCTATCCTCTTGGAAATATTTCATATTTACATTATAGTTTATTCTTACATCTGAATAGTATTGATACCTATTTGAAAGCTTCCTGTGGTATAAAATCTCAGGCAAACAAGTAACTGTATTATTGGAGGAACTGGTAAGCCTGGATGGTTTGGTTAAGCAAGAACGGGTTCACTTTTGAAAGTAATACTTCCAAGACTTGTTTTTGTTGAAACGAAACCTCTTTGTAAATTCATTTTCACTGTAAAACTCATAAAGGGATTCATTGCATTTTGCAAATAATGCTTTGGAGCACAAATTTCTTCCCAATCAATTAGTTCCTTGGCCAGATTCTGAAAATTGTTATCCATTTTGTTGGTTAAAACATAAATAAGTCAAGGATATCCTTGACTTGATAAAGTATAACTTATTTCACTAAATAAGCTGTATATAAGTGACCATGAATAACAAGTTCAATTTCATTAAGCCTGACTTTACAAATTGATGTATGACAGAATCATTATTAAGTACAACTTGTTTGAACAATAACCAGGAATAAAGAGGAGGTTTAAGTTTGACTTGGATATAAGTTTTACTCATTACAACCTAAATGATACCGTGTCCATGTGCTTCCACACAAGATGCACATATGGTCTTGAGTAGCTTAATAAAAACCTGGTTTTGAACAGATTTTACAGTGAAAGCTATGTACAGCAAATTTGGTTTGTATATGTCACTAGGATTGATCAGAGTTCACAAAGCTACAGCTCATAATCACTTTTGTGGTATAGAAATCCAGTTCAGTTTTGTTCTGTTTTCCAGTATCTTTATGCTAGGAGTTTGTTGTACCTGTTTGTTGCTGGTAGTTGATGCAATACCCTCAGATTCTCTATTACCCTTATGAATGAATATTTATTATTTCTACACATTGCAATTATGGTTTTACAATATTTTCTTAACCCTTTAGTGCTAGTTAATTCACTATCATACATAACACCCTGGTTATTGTATACATGGATCCTACATCGCTCTAACTATAAATATTATTAGGTGAACTTTGCAAATACTTCCCTAAGCGGATCATCTTCCTGCATAGTTATCTTATTATACCATCTTCCTTTGCTTTAATTACTTTCCTCCACCACTTTTCTCTATAGTTTCCAAACTGATTCAAAAATTCTTTTCTGCTAATGCCAAAAGATTCTTCATCTGAAATGGCTCCAGCCTAAGTATTAAAAATTCATATTATGGTATAATCTTATAATCTACCCACATTTGGATTATGGGAGTAGGTTTATGGGGTGACAAAATTGAATAGACTTCTCATGCTCCAAAAACAATGTATAGATGCACATACAATGTTAAAGATTACAGACAGGTGCTGCAAATTAGCATTAAAAACAATAACATCCTTTCAGTAAGTCATAGTTATTTATGCATATAAATTGGTAATAAAATTAATAAAAAAGAAATCATTGTTCATAAATAAAGATCTGTATTCTCATCATGCTAGAGGTCACACCAACTATCTCAAAGTAATTATAACCAAAACAGCAATAGAAAAAGATCCATATAATGGGATGTATTCTTTATAGAATAGAATATTTATTTCACTCTGTCATTACAAATAGTTTAACAAATGGTTTTGTATTTTTTTCTACTGTTCATAGAGTACATATTTTGGTATCTTATATACTTAACACCCTGGTTGTATATGCATTAGATCCTACTTTCCTTAGTTCCTTTCTTGCCTCTATTGTATATTCTTCCTTAACTTTAATCACTCTTTTCCCGACCATTTTTCTCTTACCTACCCCACATAAACCCCAAATTTTCTCAAAAACTCTTTGTTACCAGTTCCAAAAGTTTTAGTATCACAATTGCTATCTGTAAATTGTCCCATTTCTTAATCCATACTTGTTCTCTCCATTCTTTAGTTTGTGAACATTCAACTACACAATGAAAACCCTTCTCTATTTCTCCACATAGTGGACACTCTTCCTTTTTCACTTTTAGCTACTTAACCCATATACCTGCTCTACCTCAAGCAAGCATCTCCCTTCCCCTTCTATTACAAATATCTTCATATTTTTTTGCCCCCTTTCTTTCTTAAATTTCCTATAATGTTTCAATGTTAATCTTGAAATCTACTCCATATTTCTTGCTTTCCAATGTCATCTATCCTTTGCTTCACTTTATTCCATATCCCTCGTCTATTTATTAACTGTTGTTCCTCCATTTCACCCATTCCGACCTCTTGGACTATCCTCTTTAGTTGAGATAACCAGCTATTTTCTTGTATCTGCAAACTATAACTATGACTTTCTTCCCTTGATGCTATCTTATGCCAATATTTCAAAATAATTTCAATATTAATTCAATTTGGAATTGAACACAGTGAAACAGGCACTAATAATCTCTTCTGAGTCAGAATATTAGAACACTCTTTATGGTTTCACTTAAATGAGATTTACTCAGGACATATGCTTCGTGGACCTTTTATTCACATCATCAGCTGTTCACAACTAATGCATCATTCGTAGAAGTTGGATAGGTAGGAATCTGGGTGGACTCTGGCGGTCTTGCGATGAACTTAAATAAAGTATTGTCTTCTTCTGGGATATCAAAATTCATAAGTATGGTATACAAGTATGGTAACCACTACACCACCAGGACCGACTCATAATTTGAAAAGGAATAAAGCAGTAGATATGGAATTTTGGAAAATATTTAGTAAAACAGATGAGGGCATGAGAATAATAATAGAGTTCTTGAATAAAGTGAAAGAGAGCAAAGTGATACCTGAAAATTGAAAGATAAGTATGGCTGTTCCTCTATACAAAGGTAAAGGAGATATAAATAAACCAGGTAATTACAGAGGAATTAGCCTTCTGTCTATAGAAGGAAAAGTGTGTGTGTGCGTGCATGCATGCATGCGTGTGTAGGAAAATGGTAGAAAGAGGATGGACAGTAAAGGAAAGAAAAATAACTGATTTCAAGCAGGATTTAGAAGGGGAAAAGACCAGTAGATAACGTAATGGTAATACAGACAGTTGTAAGCAAATTAAGTTACAAACCAGGAAGGGTGTTTTTTGCAGATTTTGAAAAAGCATTCAATACTATCAATTAGACTAAAAATTAAAGAAAAACAGTGTAAGCAAGGATCATTATAGGGATCAAGAAAATATACAAAGGAGTGAAGTTTTATATTAGATGAGATTGAAATGGAAAAACAGATATAGTTAATCAAAAGCTGAGGTAAGAACTGATGTAAGTTCAGTCCTGTCTTATTTAATTTATTGATGACATTTTATAAAGAGTTGCAAAAATTAACTTACATAGTCCAGTGATAGGAAACAAACAAGGTACTAGGATTACTTTATGGAGATGATCAAATGGTAGGGGCAATAACAGCTGTTACAGAAGCAATTAATGTAATCAGCAAATTCTGTAGAGAGTGGGGCATAGGAAGTGATATAGATTAAGCAGAAATGGAAGCTGGAGTCACATGGTAAGAAGATGATTACCAAAGGAAAATTAGCTATAAAAGGAATGAGATATAAATGAGATGATTGTATGATTGAGTCGAAATACACTCTTATTGGCTCAACTTACTTGTTTAAATGTGGTACATGGTTGTCTGCATCCTCAGCAACCATTACTCAATCATACTTTGATCTTAATTATATGATTCATTACAAGTTCCAATTAGCATTTTAAGTGAGATATGTTTATATAAGATACCAGAAATGTTTGTGTGTTGGTTGGAGAGTTTGCATGAAGCAGTGGTAGAATCAAAGATGTTATATGAAGTGGTAATTTGGAGATTATCAGAGGTTGTGAACAAACCTTGTAATACATAGAATGTTTTGTAAAGAGTATTGGGTCTACCACAAACATCGCCAAGAGGAGAGCATTTGCAGAATTAGACAGAATAGGGAGAAAAGGAATGGTGTTTGCAAGTATTCTGGCATAAACCTGAAACCAGAGGATGATAATATAATTAAAACTTGTATGAAATACCAATTTTGCACAATAATTGGTGTAAGAGGCTAAAAGACACATTGGAAGAGATCAGTATAGGTAATGTATGATAGAAGGGGGAAAGTAATTTAATAGGTTTCTGGAGGAAAGTAAGAAAGAGGATAAAAGATATCGAGAAACAAGAGATATGGTCAAATTTTGAGACTAAAAGTTTTTTTGAGATTGTACAACATATTAAAGAAAAATTGGAGTAGGGATAAGTATGTTGAACTGTGATAAGCAAGGGAGAGATGAATATATTGGATGCAAACACAGGCATTGTATCTTAAAAGAATTTAGAAACAGCAGTATGGAATTATGTATTATGTGGGGGGAAACAGAGGGTATGCTTCATTGTTTGAAGTCGGTCCTGGTGGTGTAGTGGTTACCATACTTGCCTCCTAAACCCAAGATCGCGGGTTCGAACCCGGCTAGGACCGATGGATTTTTTTGGGGCGTAAAAATCCTAAGTATGGCTTCCTTCAGAAGGGAAGTAAAGCCGTAGGTCCCGTGTTATACATTTACGACACGAAAAAGAACCTCAAGCCTGAAAGAGAAGCCTCTGAGCAAAATTTGTCGGCCGTTTCATGCCCTGAGTTGAATGGGACGCTGGCTGATGACCTGAGATGTTAAAGAGCATCCATAAATAAATCAATAAAAAAAAAAAATTCATTGTTTGATGCAGTGCAAGGAAAAAGTAATTGGAGAGAGGGTATACGGGATCCAAAATGGAATAAAATGTAAAACAATACTGTAGCAATAAAAATGTTGACAGTCAGAAGGTGGGAAAGAAGAGTACAGATGAATATTTAGGAAGAGTAAGAGGAAATGATTGTGAAGGAAAGGAAGGAGAGAGAAAAAAAATAGGCCCATTTCATGTCAACAACCAGGGAATCATGACAGTTAGGGTCTTCAGTAAAGTTGGGTCATATTGAATTGTAAGAAATGTATCATCATTTTTTATATTTTTTGTAATGAAATAAAGATTCTAACTATTCTACTCTAATAACACAATTTTTTCACTTCAACAACTTACTGTGACTGTTACACTTTCAGAAAGTTAATGTTTGGTGGTTATTTCTGGTCTTGCCCTTACTGGACCATACTTTAGGAGCAGCATGAAAGATTTCTTGCTGTCAACCAGGTACAATATGTAGAGCTAGTTTTCAAATGACTTGTGCCAAAATTAAGGCAATTTTGTCAGTTGGAAACCTATGCTTTAATACCAATGGTTTCAGAAAGATGGAATGATAGCTCAGACTAATGTGGAAACATTGGGTCTTCTTTGAATAAATGTTGTCAAATGTATCATCTATAGGGACATATGGTACCTATAAACTGCAAATTCCCTAGATTTCACACTGGATGCTTGCTTGCTTGTGTGGAATTTTGAAGGAACATGCGGTACTTTGCGATATTCCCCAGCTGAAAAAGAACATTAGTAATGCATTCCATTCCATTTAACTTGATGCGAATGCTGCAATGTTTGTTACCCTCTAGGATAGATACAAGAGATGTTTGGAGTTGGAGAGTGAATATCTAGAGTTTGCATTTTGACTGGCAATAAAGGCAATTTTCAATATATTTTACTTATGGTCATTTTGCATGGATAAATACTAATGAAGAGCTGCAACATGTCATAACAAACCTAGCATAAACGATAGCTGTTAAGATATGATTATCAAATCGACTCACTAGATAATTAAGAACATCATCTATTGATCTAAACTAAGCTATATGTGAAATAAATGACAGCTGCAAAAACAAACTGAAATCAATAAGAATAATCACAATTAGAATTATTTTGCATTGCTGCACAAATTTGCTTATTATTATTAATTACCGATTATCATTCATTTTCTTCAACATTTTTATTATAATGCAAATTATTTTGCAAAATATATGCTTTATCCTCATGTTAGTTAACAGTTAATATAAATTAAAATGTAAATTAGAACTTGCACAGTGAAGTCAATCATATAACTGATATTATTTATGATTAGTTGAACTACACATTCTTAATGCTTCAGTTTAATTTTAGCCTGGCTGATGATCAGAACAAAATGTTCTCGAAACTGGTTTTATATACATACATGACAAGTGAAGCATTATGAGTGTGTGGTTCAACTAAATCATATAATAACATCAATTAGTTAATATAAATATGATATCAAATCCACATCACTGAAGGCTTATTTAATCACACCAGTCAATAACGATCATTAACTAAGACTAAGAATTTGCATTAGCTTAAGGCAGGTATTTACAGTCACGTTAATTAACACTTATATCTAAGTCAAACTTAATCTCATCTTCATTCTCAATGTTGCCCAAACAAGTCAAACTTAATAATGATTCTGTCATACTTCACTTTATATAGTCAAATTTAATGAAGTCCAATTTATTGTTATTCATGGTCACTTAAGTACAACTTATTTAATTAAATAAGATAGATTTTATCAAGTCAAGGATAAACTTGACTTATTTATGTTTTAACCAATAAAATGGATAACAATTTTGAGGATCAGGCTGAGAAACTATTTGAATTGGAAGAAATTTGTGCTACAAAGCATTATTTGCAAAATGCAATGAATCCCTTTGAGTTTTACAGTGAAAACGAATTTAAAAAGAGGTTTCATTTCAACAAAAACACAGTCTTGGAAGTATTGCTTCCAAAAGTGGAACCAGCTTTTGCTAAATCAAACCGTCCAGGCTTACCAGTTCCTCCAATAATACAGTTACTTGTTGCCTGAGATCTTATGCCACAGGAAGCTTTCAAATAGGTATCAATACTATTCAGATATAACATATCTGAACTATTTCCTAGAGGATATGTTCCCTGTGCATTAAATTTCATTATCATAAAACTAAATTTATAACACATTTAATTAGAAATTAATACAAATTAAAAATTTACTTGTTATAAACAGAGCAAATAAATTGTTAATATAAAAATGAGTTCAGCAAATATTGACCTCAAAGTTATTGTATCATTTATAGATTGTTATTGGTTATCTCTGTTCACCATGTCAGTCCAGGGTATCAAGAATGGTGGCAAAAATATACAGGATTCTTGCATTACACATTTGATATAATATAGGAATGCCGCTAACACAGAAAGAGAAAGCAAGCAATCATTTACTTTTCCAGCAACTGGGAAGAAGCCATAACTCCAACAACTCTTATATAACCTGAAGTGAAGAGTGCTATTGACTGTATTCACATCCGCTTTTGCCACACAAAGTTTGGGAACAATGCAGAAGCATTTCAAAACCAAAAAAACTATTTTTCCTTGAATGTACATGTACACTTTTAACTTACAAAATGTAATTAGTCTTTAATTTTATAAGAATGGCTTACAACAATTTATTTTTATCTTACTTAGGCTGTTCCGGGACCCAAAGGTGAGATTTTGAAAAATGTGCCTAGCTGGGCTGGAAGTGATTACAACAGTCACATATTCCAGAACTCTGGGCTTTATGCTCGTTATGTACAAGGAGAATTTACTGGTTGTTTGCTAGTGGATGCAGGGTATTCGTGCCAGAGAATTGTATTTACTCCTTTATAAGTCTAGTCACTCAAGTTGATCACAGGTAGCTTTTTAATTAATAAATATGACCAGAAAATAAATTAGACATTTACCATTTTTAGGTACAACAAAGCTCATACAAGGATGAGGAATGTAGTGGAGAGAAAGTTTGGAATCTGGAAAAGGATATTTCCTTGTTTCTCATTTGGGTTAAGAAATAATGTCGATAATGTTCCCAATATAATTGTTAACTGTGCAGTTTACAACTTGAGTCTAGACATAAGTGACAACTTACCAAAAGACAACCCAGATATAGTAGTTCCTCCAGTTTTTAGGATGGAGAGAAAAATCCTTTGAAGGAGGAATTGCTACAACTTCTACTTCTTATCAAATCTGTAATTATGCAAAGTAGAATTTATTCTTCCTTCTACTGTCAGCACAGTGGACTAAAAGTTTCACCTCATTTGCACATGATTTTTAGTACTTTATGAATTAAAATTTCAAGAGTTTTCTTTTAACGTTGCTTATTTTTGTACATGTAAAGCAAAATTCTGTGCACATCAATCTATTTTTAAAGTTTCATAATAGATCAAATAAAATTCAAGTAAAATAAATATTAACTTTTTAATACTAATTATTATTCCTTAATAATTAAAAGTTATAGTATTTGTGCGATTAGTCCACATCAAAGTAAAATGGTTTTATTAATTTTTACAATTTTATTATATAATTATAGGTTATGCAATTAGTCCAAAGCTAATATTTTACCTTTAAAATCAATATTTCACCATTTAATGCAATATTTTTAATGCTATTCACCTTGGACCAGTATTAAAATAATTTAAATTTTAAAAGTGTTAATGCTGAAATAACTGCTAATATATTTTCTCAATTACTCGTTCATAAATCTATATATGTAAATATTCAATTTTCATTGTTGCAATTTCTTTAATTTAGCTTTTCAAATATTTTGTTTGAATAATCTTCCTTGTATTAGTTGTGAAACTTTTATTATACTTTGGAGTAGACTAATTATAGCACTATCAAAGTAATTTCATGAAAAATATTTACTTAATTTAAAATCAATTTAAAAATAATAAATAACTACTTACCTTCTAGTTCATTTCACATTATATCACAGTTTACACTGTGATATTAACAATTTATTGAACCTGTGATACCTAGGTTCCTGGTACCTGAACCATTAAGTGAGGTGCTATTTCCAATACTATCAGACCTAATTCATCCATAATAACTGGAGAACCACTCTCTATAGCTATAAATGCCTGGCATTCTTTGGTTAGGATCTCTCTTTCGTGGCATTTAATATTTGCCCAAAGCTTTCTCTATCTCTCTTTTTTGAATAGTGTTTAATGCCCATTTTAACTACTGACACATCACAGGCAGTAGAGACTTATGATACATGAAATAAAATGATAAACTGGGAAAGGATTTTTTTTTTTAAAGGGAGGAAGGGTTCCAGGCCTACTAAGTTATTTTGAAGCTCTCTAGAACAAATGATAGGCAAATAATAATTAAAATGTAATTATTTAATTGTAATATGATTTGATATGTAAGCTTTAAATGTAATATGATAAGTTAAATTTCTCCAGTTATTTAATAATAATACACAGCATATATTCAAGAAATTATTGCAACACAATTACTTACATGGTGAACAATATGTATGGATGAATTGAACTCGTTTGCAATTTTCACCCAACTTCCTTCTTTCAGTCCTAATGAGACAGTGTATCAGTCTTCTTGTTTTCTATTATCACAAAATATTTGAGAATTATATCTCTTTAAATATTTCTCTTTCAACTGAAGTAAAAGGTTCCCTTCTCTTCTTCTCCATGTTAGTAATCTTGTTTTCAATTGCATCATAATATGCAGTGCCATCTGGATTTGTATAACATAACAAAATACTGTCTAAGAGGGCTTTGAAGCACAAAAATGTGGAAAAAAATTGAAGTACAACTCCTTGATTACATCATTTTGACAGTGAGCTCCCACTTTCTCATACAATTAAGTTTAACTTTATTATGTAGAACAAGTAAAGCTTTGTATACAGTTTTTTTCACACTAACTCCATTCACTTACATAAATTTGGAACATATGTTTCGGGAGCGATCCCTCCTATCTTCAGCCTGTTGACAAACACAGAGTTTGTCAACAGGCTGAAGATGGGAGGGATCGCTCCCGAAACATATGTTCCAAATTTATGTAAGTAAAGCTTTATTAAGTTAAACTTTATAAAGTACGACTTAACAGACAACTATGAATACCAGAAATATTTGACTTGCTCTGTTCAACATGTAGAACTTAATTAAGTAAAACTTATTAATCAAATAAGTCACCGACCATAAATACTGGCTAAGAGTTATTTCCACAGCTACCTACAGATTTTAAAAGTTCTATGATTAGCAACATTGAACAACATATTTTTCCTAGTCACTTACATCAGTTATGCTGCAAAGAGCTCTTATAGCAGCTGCTCTATAAAGGTCTTCTTTCCCAGTCATATCTTTTGTCAGGCTTGATGTTACAATGATTACATCTTCTGCTATTGCTGACAACTCCTTGATTCCAAGATAGACCATACGTCGCAGGATAACATCTCTGGACTGGAAAAGTTTGGTCATGGCAAAGAAAGCTTCTGTAGCCTCTGTTGTGCCTAGCTGCTCGCCCTGTCAGCAATACAGCATAATAATTTTAATTATATAAACTGACCAAAATGTACCACTTTAGAAAAAATGCAATTTATCAGTTATTAGAACCTATAAGACAATTATATAATGAGCTAAAGTCCAGTAAAAATCCTAAATTAAAAATATCTTTTAGAAAGTATTATTAGATACTTAGGAGAGTCATAAAAGCAGCAAAAGACCTCCATTATCAAACACTTACAGGTCAGTCAAAAAAAAAAAAAAAATAAAAACTATTTGGAATGTAATAAAAATAAGAGACATGCAAAAATTTGCAACAAGATGATGCAATAATATCAAGCATTAATAATTAAGAAATATGACACCATGCAGATGTAGCAAATGTGTTTAATGATTACTTTCTTAATGTAACAAAAAATTTAAATTTATAAACTGGTGATAAAAGAAATGCATTAAGGATTTTACAATCATAAATTCCCAGTCAAAATAATGAATTCAAACCATGTACTACTACTCCACTAGAAATAATTCATATCAACAGAAAACTTAAATTAAAAACCTCTTCTGGCTACAATGAGATTAACAGCAAAGTCATAAATGCCTGTGCAAAGAAATTACTATCCCTCTTAGTCACTTGTGAATTGAGTCTTTAACATAGGGTGTAATTACCGAGAGGCTAAAATATTCAATATCAAAGCCTCTGTTCAAAAAGGGAGAAAAAATAAATGTCTGTAATTATAGACCTGTAGCTATTTCACCTATATTTTCTAAGGTTTTTGGCAAAGTAATATACAATAGGCTTTTCCATTACCTGGAAAATAACAATATTCTAGTTAATGACCAGTTTAGCTTTAGAAAAGGATTTTCAACAGAAAATGCAACCTATAAAATCACTAATGAAATTTTAATTGCATTTAATGAAAGAGTACATGTTGGAAAAATATTTTGTGATTTGGCAAAGGCTTTCCATTCTGTGAATCATGGAATTCTAATATGTAAATTAGCTTCCTACTTTTATTAGCTTTTATTCTATGGATAAAAAAGCGAATATTTAAAATGATTTATATCTTACCTTGACAAAGGAAACATTATGTGCAATATGTGCATTAGTAATTTTGGAGTCAATTAAGACTTTAAAATTAGTTTATTAATTCATTTAAGAACTTTTGAAAAATAAGAAAATTTTAAAAAATTCTGTTGGAACTCACACAGTGTAGCTTGCTAAATGTAAATTCTATCTAATTTGTTGTCTAACATGCTCTTATGCTTCACTTACTTTTAAATAAGGTGAGACCGGCTTCAAAGTGATACCCTCTCCATCTTGAACCAATTTGATGAAGAATAAGCATACATTAGACGACAGATTATTTTTTTTTTAATGGTGTTTAACACCCGTTTTTACTACTGAGGCACCACAGGCGGTGAACATTGATGATACTTGAAATGAAATGATAAATTGGGAAAAGATTTTTTTTTTTTTAAGGAAGGAAACGTTCCAGGCCTAAGTTTAGAGTACCTCCCCGGCATTTGCCAGTTATGAGGACTGAGGAAAACCTGGAAAAAACCTCAGTCAGGGAGGATGGTCCTGGAAGAATTTGAACCACAGACCTCCCACTCATGAGTCCGCACCTTAACGACCTTGACCACCTATGGTAGTGCGACAGATTAGATAGTTTATTAAGTTTATTTCAACTCAGTAATGCAATATGGTCTAATATTTTGGGGAAATTCAATTAAAAGTGAAGTGTCTTACTATTACAGAAAAAAAGTCATAAATGATCACTGATACAGCACACGTGCAGAAACCTCATTAGGCAATTTGAAATTAACTTTTCCTTGTGAATATATATTATTCCATGTGAATTTTTATATAAGAAATAAAGAAAATTTTGTTCTAAATCAAAATATACATTACAAGAATAATAGACAAAAAAAAAATCTATATAAACCATCTTCAACACTTTTCTGCCATCAAAAAGGAGTTTATTAAGAATATATTTTAGTACAAAATGTTCCTCCTTCTAGCTTAAAAACCTTAATAAACAATGATAATTCCTTTAAATCTGCTAAAAAAAATACCTATGTAAAAAGCCTATTTTTCTGTAAAGGAATATATGAGTGACAATATATTATACTGAGTTAAAAACACTGCAATAATGTTATATCAAGGTATATGTAAACATGTATATAGTAAAATTTGGGTGATTAAGTGATTGGTCTGTTTCTGCTTCTCTGTTTTTGTTGTTTGGTTGAGTTTTTCTAGGTGCCCTTTTATATTTTTATAGCGATTATTTACGTAGATGTACACAATATTTTGTAAATGTAGATTTTGTGCTACTGTGGCAATTTTATGACAAGTTCTATTTCATAGGTCTCTGTGATTGCTTTGTGAACTCGCTGAATGCTCTCAGAACTAAACATATCTTTCTTCATAAAATAAAATTTTAATTCTGAACAATAAAATTAACAAATTTAAATACACTGTTAAAAAATATTTCTCATGCCTAAATGAACTATAATCATTCCTAGGCAATATACCTTTAGGTAACGGACAGTACTAACACAGACTGAAAAAGTATCCAATCCATAGCTTTGTCATAGGCCTTTAAGTGAGGAGTCATGCTGCTGCATACTTAAACCAATGAGTTGGAAAGAAAAACAAAAGAAATGATACATTTTTTATGTCTATCCTCTTGACTGTTCATTAGCTTTTGAAAACTTTGATCTTTTCATAAAATGCAACACAGGGCAATTAAATATTTAGATATTATATATACCTAAAATGCAAGCAGTTACCTGATTTAATAAATACAGGATTTTTGTTAAAATATGTGTGCATTTTCTTGGATTTACAGGTGTATCATTGAAAGTGCGGGCCTCTTGCAGCACAGTGGTCTTTTCTATGTTCTGGAAAGGATTTCCTCCACCTGAAAATATAGAAAGCCTTATTTAAATTTCAATCATAATGTAGCCACTTTTTATTTATTGTTTTTCTTAATAGTGTTTAATGCCCGTTTTCATTCAGGCATTATAGGCGAAGCTAAAGTTATGGCCCACTTATTTACTCATCACGGAGATGATATGTCCGCTATAGCCACCCCAAACATATGAATTTCTTATACCAATGTTAAACACTTATTTTTTACCAATATTAAATGCCAGTCGATAAAACTGTGGCTTACGACTTTTGAGGGGCATTTGACCTGTGTAATAACATAAATTAAACAAACCTTCCTCCTCTTCCTTTTTATCTCGTTTAAAAGTGTTCATGTTTATTTTTCTTTCTTGAGGTACAATATGCTGTCCTTTTTCTTTCTTTTAATTATTTTTAATTATCCAGCAAGTATCTCTTTTTATATTCCTAACATCAAACTTCAACACGTCAGTACATGAAGAATTCACATTCAACTGTTTCTGAAATGCAGAATATATATATACCTACTATATGATACCGAACATTGCTAAATATCCCTAAAAGATGACCATGTTAAAATATAAAGCCTCAAGCACTTCCTAGAAAAATTAGCAAACAGTTAACTCGGCATAATGAAATATGTGGGTTTCTTTATTTTATTTTGCTATTAGTATTTTGCTTCTAAGAGGAAAGAGAAGAAAACGGGGTACAGTTCATTCTTTCATTAACAGGGGCTTTCCAGGAAAAGCAAGCACAAAGGGTGTTTTTCGTGTGATAAATATACGTTAGCGAACACTTGTTTTAGTCACTTCATTAGAACATGCGACAACTTTAGTATTTATTATCAATGCACAGTTTTGACAGTAACAATACTCCAGTTGTAGTTGGACAGCATGCGACCACATATGCATTTCCTATTGGCGAAGAGGTTTTGGCGTGGTACTGTGCGATTGGCTACCATCACATGAGTACGTGAATGAAGTTGTTCTGCAAGTGATAGCGGCAAGCATTAGAGAGTATTTAGTTGAGAGGAAAAGTAAGAATTAAGAAGGAAATTGGCCATGAAGTGCCTGGTGTCGTGTTTGCTGTGTATTTTTCTTCTTTCAGGTGTGTGTTTTCACATTTTATAATGTATCTTTCAATAAATTAACTTTCATTAAATTCCCGTACGAATATAAGTCTTGAAATATATTCGTGTATGAATGCTATTAAAATGTATTATAAGTTCGAACAGCGTAGGCATGATGTTGGAGCATAAATCCGACGTAAATCATATACGTGCGGTAACAAATCTCTCTCTTCTGGCAGCGAAAGCCGGCACGTTGAACTGGAGAGCTTTTTCCAGGGTTTCTCGCACTCGGAATGCTGTCAAATAGCTTTTATCAGCTTAATTCCATTATTTTAAGATTTTTTACAGGTTAGCACGCAGAGATTTTCATAACGCTGTTTCAGCAAAATTATTAGTTTTAGTAGAATAAAAATTTTATTTCAGGAAATTATTTTACAATTAAAATGTAGTTTCAGTTATCGCAGTAATGAAGAGAAATTCGAAGGGTGAAGTAAAATAAAGTAAATTCTAATACATATATATGAATGTATGTAACATTGCCTTCCAATGCTACCTTTTCCTAGGGGTTGCAAAAGCAGATGATGAGGCTGCACCAGAAACTGTCGAGCCAGACTTAGGATCAAGCAGAGAAGGCTCCAGAACAGGTAAATCATATTTAACATTATGTTACTGAACATGTTAGGCCGTTACTAGCTCAGTTGATATAATGTATCAAAATAAGCAATTCTGGAGTTCTGAAAATTTTATCTACAAGGAGGGATAAGTAGCACATTTTTTTTTCTTCCCATATTTTGAAAATGCAACATTTAAGTTTATAATATGTTTCAAATTTTCTTATATAGTTTCCTCCATGGACTTTTTTCTGTTTATCTGCAATCACAGGGCCCTTCATGAACAGTCTTGTTAGTAGGTACGCAAAATACGTAGTTTCATATTAGTCTTGCATTTCCAATGCATTTTGCTTTTCTCATTTATGAATCTGTGGAAGAAACTGATTCCATGTATAGAGCCTGTTCTATGACAAATTAGTTAAAAAAAAGTCTCCATAGACCAGCAAAAAGATATTGCCACATGCAAGTAAAGTAAAAGAAAAATGTCATAAATCAGAAAGAAGAGAATATATATTAGTACAGAAATAATGGTTAAATTGTTCAAAGTCTATAAAAGTAATAGTAAATTAAAGTAAAGAATTATACCATGATTTAAGAAGCTCAATATTCTTACTCATACTAGAGTGCATGTATTCTGCAATGAGCTTTCTGGTTGAAAACTAGTCTGTACATAATTACATTACCAGGCATGCTACTGACTTAAATATAGTTTAGTTCCTGGAGCATTCATTGAGTTCGCAAAGCAGTCGCAGAGACTATGAACATAGAACTTATCATATACAATTACCACAGTAGCACTTAATCTACATTTGCAAAAAATATTGTGTACATCTACATAAATAGTTACAATAAAAATGAAAAAGAACACCTACAACTCAACCAGACAACAAAAACAGAAGTAGAAACAGACAAGTGGCTTAATCACTCAATTTTACAATATACATTTTTACATATGAATTGATATAAAATTATTGCAGTGTTTTTAACTAAGTTTAACTCATCCTTGTGAATATATATTATCCATCATGAACTTTTAACTAAGAAATAAAGAAAAATTTGTTCTAAATCAAAGTATACTTAGAAGAATAATAGACAAAAAGAAAATCTACATAGACCAGCTTCAGCATTTTCCTGCCATCAAAAAGGAGTTAATTATGAATGCATTTTAGTGCAAAATGCTCTTTCCTCTAGCTTATAAGCCTTAATAAACAATGATAATTCCTTTAAATCTGCTGAAAAAAATACCTGTGTAAAAAGGCCTATTTTTCTCTAAAGGAATGTGTGTGACACATGATACTGAGTTAAAAACACTAATAATTTTATATCAATGCATGTGTAAACACGTATAAAGTAAAATTTGGGTGATTAAGAGACTGGTCTGTTTCTACATCTGTTTTTATTTGGTTGAGTTTTTCTAGATGATCTTTTATATTTTTATAGTGATTATTTATGTAGATGTACACAATATTTTTTTAAACATAGATTGTGTGCTACTGTGATAATTATATGACAAGTTCTATGTTCACAGATCTCCGTGACTACTTTGCAGACTCACTGAATGCTCCAGGAACTAAACTATATTGTCTCTCATGTATTCCTTACATTGGTATTTTCTAAGAGCAGAATTAAAGGAATTATCATTGTTTATTAAGGCTTTTAAGCTAGAGGAAAACATTTTGTACTAAAATGCATTCATAATAAACTCCTTTTTGATGGCAGGAAAGTGTTGAAGCTGGTCTATGTAGATTTGCTTTTTGTCTAGTATTCTTGTCATGTATATTTTGATTTTGAACAATTTTTCTTTATTTCTTATATAAAATTTCATGAGGATAATATTAATTCATAAGAAAGAATAGTTGGTCCTGTAGGTGTAGTGGTTACCATACTTGCCTCGTATACCCAAGATCGTGGGTTCAATTCCGGCCAGGACCGATGAATTTTTTCGGGCATAAAAATCCTAAGTATGGCTTCCTTTGGAAGGGAAGTAAAGCCGTCCATCCCATGTCATACATTTATGGCACACTAAAGAACCTCAAGCCTTAAGAAAGAGACCTCTGAGCAAAATTTGTCAGTCGTTTCACATCTTTAATTGAATGGGACACTGATGTTAACATCCATAAATAAACCATAAGAGCATAAATAACCAAATCCATAAGAGCATCCATAAATAAACCAAATCAACAAGAAGGAAGAGTTAAAAGCTGATGTTAAAGAGTGTCCATAAATAACCAAATCAACAAGAAGGAAGAGTTAAAATTGCCTAAAGAGTCTCCAGTTTTAAAATATTTTTAAAAGCTTAAAAACACTTCAGTGGCTTCACTTCCAATGAACAAGGAAGCAGTCCGAGTTAAAAACATTTAAAATATTGATTCAATGATAAAACACTTTACGTTTCACTCTCAAAGTTTAAAAATTCAGGACATGTTTCATGAGACCTTTGCTCACATTGTCAACTATTAAACAACCTGGTGGATCATTCTAGGCTTGAAAAGGTTAAAGGTGTCAAACCTAGTATGATTCACCATGCACCAGTGGTTTAACAGTTGACCGTGTGAGTTTAGTTCATGGAGCAGTCACAGATACCTACGAACATAGAACTTTTGGTATATAATTACCACAGCAGCTTTCAATCTATATTTACAAAAATTTGTCTCTATCTACATAATTACAATAAAAATAAAAAACACAAACAATTCAACAAAAAGACAAATCACTGAATCATCAAATGTTATTATATACATGTTTACATATATACTAATATGTTGTGCAGTATATTATTATCACTCCTTTCCTATTCCTTTACAGAATAATAGGCCTTTTTACATAGGTATTTTCTAAGAGCAGATTGAAAGGAATTGTTCTTTATTAAGGCTTTTAGGCTAGAGGGAAGAGCATTGGTACTAAAATGCATTCATGATAAATGCCTTTTTAATGACATGAAAGTGTTGAAGTTGGGCGATGTAGATTTACTTTTTATCTAGTATTCTTGTCATGTATATTTTGATTTTGAACAATTTTTTTTTTTATTATATAAAATTTCATAATGGATATATTCAAAAGGAAGAGTTAAAATTTAAAATTGCCTAAAGAGGTTTCTGCTTGATTATCTATGTGTACCAGCGATTATTTATACAACTTTTTTCTGTAAAAGGGACACACATTCACTTTTAACTGAATTTTCCCAAAATATTAGACCATAATTCATTATTCAGTTGAAATAACCATGAGAAACTTGTCTTAATTGACTCCAATATTACTGGTGCGTGTATTGCATAGCATGCACTGCTAAGTTAAAAGTATAAGATTCCTGTGATTTTCCATTTCAGACTTTTATCAATTATTAAACCAAAGAATGTAATAATTTGGTTTGTAAAAGTACATTGTTATAATTCCTATCTGTAATTTTGGATCTGGAGATCCTTGAGTGATGAATTTTATAACGTATGTTTTATCTAGATTTAGAGACAATTTGTTTGCTTTGAACCGTACTTAGTTTAATGACAATCATTAAGGCTATTTCCATTTATCAATAGGCTTGTCATTTGCAAATAGATCAGCATTTCCTACATCTTGGATAGATAAGAAATCATTTGTATGCATATCAGAAAAGAAGTGAGCCCAGAACAGATCCTTGAGGCAATCCATGGTTAATCTTTCCCCACTCTGATGCATTGTTTTAATTTTAAGGGGACAATTATTACTTTTTTTGTTTCCTTTTGTCAAGATAAGATATAAACCATTTTAAATATTGGTTTTTTATACTATAGAATAAAAGCTAATAAAAGTAGGAAGCTAATTTACATATCAGAATTCCATGATTCATAGAATGAAAAGCCTTTGCCAAATCACAAAATATTTTTCCAACATGTACTCTTTCATTAAATGCAATTAAAATTTCATTAGTGAGTTTATAGGTTGCATTTTCTGTTTAAATTCCTTTTCTAAAGCCAAACTGATCATTAACTAGAATATTGTTATTTTCCAGGTAATGGAAAAGCCTATTGTACATTACTTTCCCAAACAACTTAGAAAATGTACGTGAAATAGCTACAATAATTAGACATTTATCTTTTCTCTCACAGAAGCTTTGATATTGAATATTTTAGCCTCTCGGTAATTACACCCTATGTTAAAGACTCAATTCACAAGTGACTAAGAGGGGTAGTAATTTCTTTGCGTAGGCATTTATGACTGCTGTTAATCTCATTGTAGCCAGAAGAGGTTTTTAATTTAAGTTTTCTGCTGATATGACTTATTTCTAGTGGAATGGTAGTACATGGTTTGAATTCATTATTTTGACTGGGAATTTATGATTGTAAATTCCTTAATGCATTTCTTTTATTACCAGATTATAAATTTAAATTTTTTATTACATTAAGAAAGTAATCATTAAACACATTTGCTACACCTGCATGGTGTTGTATTTCTTGATTATTAATGCTTAATATTATTGCATCATCTTGTTGCAAATTTTTGCATGTTTCTTATTTTTATTATATTCCAAATAGTTTTTATTTTTTTTTTTATTTTATTTTATTTTTTTTTTTTTTTTTTGACTGACTGTTAAGTGTTTGATAATGGAGGCCTTTTGCTGCTTTTATGACTCTCCTAAGTATCTAATAATACTTTCTAAAAGATATTTTTAATTTAGGATTTTTACTGGACTTTAGCTCATTATATAATTCTCTCTGTTGACAGGCTTTTTTAATTCCTTGGGTTAACCATTCCCTGCTCATATTAAAAGTTCTTTTTTAATTTTAAGTGGAAAATATGCTTCAAAATGCAATTTAAGATGTGTAAAATAATTGTTGAATTTACTATTAACATCATTTGCACTGAATACACTATTCCACAATTCTTGTTGAAGTGTCTCCACCATTTTACTGAGGTTTGCATCATTAATATCACTATATTTTATATATCTCTAACATTTGAGTTTTATTGTAGAATCCTTTTTCACTATTACTTGAGCATCATGATCAGAGAGACTATTGATCTGTGAAGACACAGAATATGATGACAGTTTGTCTGAATTTATAAATATATTATTTATTGCTGTGCTAGAGTTTTCAATCATGGTGGGAAAGTTACTTGTATTCACCATATTATATGAAGCAAGAAGAGAATTTGATAGTTTCATTCTAACACATGGCATTAGATAATCGATATTTATGTACCCACATTTAATTATTTCATGCTTAGGCTTAAATAAAAAGTTTAAGGTATCTTCAAATTTCATCAAGAAAGTTTGTTTCCTAACACCGCCATGGGTGGCCGGGGTCGTTAAGGCATGGACTCGTGAATGGGAGGTCTAGGTTTTGAATCCTGTCAGGATTGTCCTCCATGACTGAGGTTTTTTCCAGGTTTTTCTCAGTCATAAATGGTAGATGCTTGGGGGGTACCCTAAACTTAGGCTTGAACGTTTTTTCCTTAAAAAATCCTTTCCAAATATATCATTTCATCTCGTGTATCATCAGTGTCGCTGCCTGTGGTGCCTCAGTAGTAAAAATGGACGTTGAACACTAATTAAAAAAAAGTTTTCTAACAGTGAGCGATAAATAGCAATTATAATTTTTTTATCTTTGCTATCCAATTCGATTAAGCATAATTCATTGTCCTGTTCTGAATTAAATTTTGATATATCTTATGTTTTATATGGTACATCCATCCTGACATAAAAGCAAACTGCTCCATTATTTAGTTTTTTCCTTGAAGCTTCTGCTTCCAAACAATCATGTAATGACAACTATGATAATTCATGTTGTTTCAAATGATGTTCAGATAAGCAGATAAAATGTGGTTTTATATTGTCAAAAGTTAAGCTGTTTAATAATTCATCTGTTTTACTTTTTAGTCCTCTAATACATTGAGGAAATATGTAAAGGTTTTTTTATTGCTTGCTGAATACTCTTCAATTTTACTTCATTTTCTATGCAATCATTATCTTTGACAAGATTGTCATTTGAGTTAACATCAACTACTATTAAGTTTGGCTTGATGAATTTCTGGCCTAGATCAGGTGTCTTTATCCTAATAAAGGGGACATTGTACCATTGGAAACAGAAATCTTACCCTTGATTCTGTCAGCAATAAGGAGCAAAAGCTGTTTTTTGCCTCTAGAATTCAAATGAATGCCATGTACAGTAAAGTTATCTCTATTTATGTGATTTACATCTATTATACAAATATGGGAGTTTGTGGGTATCATCAAGTATGTTCAAGCTTAGATTCATACTTTACACCCTCCCATGAAGCTGAGGCCTATCATGCCTAACATTCCCAGAAGCTTCACATTAATATGCCTACTTTTCGTGCTGATAACAAAATCTTGTTCAATCTGATAATTATTAACTTTTTCAAGACTATTTCCTGCACCACCAACAGTTACAACATGATCATCCTTACTGAAATCGACAGTTAGTTTTTTCAAGTCTTTTGTGACATCGAGTCTAACACTTGACTTAAAAATGCTCACATCATTATAATTGCTACCCAAGTCGTCCTTTAGTATGAATGCTATACCCATGACAGCTACCTAGCAACAAAATCTTATTCTTCCCCTTGGGCATAGCATCAGCTACTGGAGGAGGACTTGTGCTCTGGTGAGCTTCCAATATTTCAAGAACGTTGAGTCTGTTCACCAGAGGGATGATAGTATCATCAGCAGAAAATACTCTCCTCTTACGATTGTTCCTTGGCACAACCTTGAATTCAGGTGATTTACCATTTACTTTAATTGATGATCAAATTCTCTCAATCTGCATCGTAGCAAGCGCCAGTTCCTCTTGCAGCCGGAAAATAGTTTTCTGCTTCACAAATGGGACTGTATACTTAAAGTTCAAAATACTACTGATCAGAAATAGCAACCATCTCACAGTTTTAGCACAAGTCCATTGGAACCACAACTGACAACCATCGCAAAACACGCCTGAACTCATATTCCTGCAACACGGACTACAGTTGCTGCTCAAATCACACTCTTTAGCCCTCATTTTTACACTACACTAAAACTCTAACTCAACTCTAGATTAAACTACGTAAATTACACTTAATCACACACAACACAAAACTCGAGTACGTAGGCTAAACTTGCCCTTCACATGCGACACAAAACTAAGTCACGTGAGCTACATTGAGCGCACACAACACAAAATTCAAGTACTTCTATTATATCATGCCAACTGTGTATTTGATTTAACTTGAGACTAACAAATCGTTAGCCACAGATTTAACTACACTTCATGTGAATGAAAAAAAAAGATAGAAATGAAAAACAGAATTTGTAGATACACAAATCAAACTAATACATTCCCTAAAACTTTTCCAGGACACCTATTACTTTGCAATACAAGTATATAACAATCTTCCAGTTTCTTTGAACTTGCTGTGTAATTCACAAAAGTGCGCATTTTTAAACATTAAAACAGAAATGTTTAAATACTCACATATTCTATAAAATGGATGAATGTTTTAATTCCAGCAAAGCATAACCATTGATATATTATTAGGTCAGATATTCCGAAATCTGGTGGAAGATCTTTTATTAGGTAATAAGTGGCAGTTATAAAGCTTCATGGCATATTCTTAATTAACTGTTGAGTTTATAGCTTCATGGCATGGTTAAACTTAAATATTGGCAAGCACCATAACTGTAAGTTTACAGTTAAACCTTACCTAAAATAAAAGGAAAGTGAGTGGACACATTATTAAAGCACAATGGGAACAGTTTGAAGTTTAGATTTAGATGTTGCATTATTAATATAGCAAAATCAATGTTGGCATGTTCACGAGCCCCCCCCCCCCCCCCTCTGATAGGTGATTCTGTACATAATCTCATTTGTTTTGCCATTTATTTGTCATAGTTGCTAACCATTATATTTTTTTCCCCCATTATAATGCTTGCTAATACCACTTGTAAATATAATCGTAACTTATGAGTAACGTTTTAAGATTGTACTGAATCATATGCTCGCAATCTTAAAATTTAACCCATAAGCTAGGTTTAAGTTTCACAATTATCCTTGTAAAACAAAAGTTCATTTACGTTAGGGTCTGGTTAGATTAGGAATAACTAAAGTTTAGATTAAGAAACTATCTTTATTGAGCTTTACACTGCTTCTGTGCAGTACTAGTAATGCATTTTATTGCACAATCTGAAATCATATATTGATTGTTCATATAACTTCTTGTGGGCTGTGTTTACAGGTAACATTTAAATCTGGATTACAATGACCATTTAGTGCATTTCTGCTGTTAATACTACCATAATGTCAGCACAGTATGCTGCCATTTTGTCTTTAGTGAAATTCAAATATGAAAGTAGCACTTATTTGGGCAGTGGGTTGAAATACAGCTTTTAACAGTCATAATGTGGTGATTATAATAATGGGCATCAACAACAAATAATATTGTTGAAACCTTGTGTATGTTGTTAGGTCAGCCAAGATCGTTGGAGTGGGGTAGATTTTTAAAAGATAAAGAAGCTTGTCTAGACTGGAAATGCTTGTGGTTTTGAGTCAGTTGAGAATTAGCTTCAGTAGCGTGAGGACATAGTGAGGCTTCGTCTGCCACCCCGCAGTGTCTATGACCCCCTCCCCCCCATGGGTACATCAAATTAATGTAAGATAATGTGTCAATTTGATTTACTAGCCAATATGTTTTCAATGTGTCCTTAGTTATCCCGAGTACCTTAGGCATTCTCATAGTATATAAAATGACAGTGACAAGGGAGTGCTAGTTAGAGAGATGATAGTTGTTTTGAGGAAGTTACTTTAAATGTCGTCACAGAATTGGAGATATTATATTAGATTCATGACAATATTATCACAGTAATGTTTTTATTCACTCTCCTGTTATTCAGGGTATGTTTAAAACTTCTGTTTTGCATAACTATACTAAAGTTTCAATGAATACTTTATAAGTTTAATATTACCTTTACCCTGAAGCCTTGCACACCATTAGATCTAAAATACATCCTCCACCATCATAGAAACTACCTAAGCAAATGTCATTTTTATATATGAGGCATAGCAAAGAACAACATATCTAAGTTACAAATTTCTTCTTGAAACATTTCTGAACTTTCACAGTTACATAGCTTAAATGAAACAAACATATAATATTATTATTACCAACTTAAAGACTGCCACAGGTGGCCAAGGTCGTTAAGACATGGACTCGTGAGCGGGAGATATGGGGTTCGATTCCCTCCAGGACCTTCCTCCCTGACTGAGGTTTTTTCCAGATTTTCCTCAGTCCTCATAAATAGTAAATGCCAGGAAGGTACCCTAAACTTGGGCCTGGAATGCTTCCTTCCTTAAAAAAAATTCTTCCCCAAGTTTATCATTTCATGTCATGTATCATCTGTGTCCATTGCCTATGGTGCCTAGTAGTTAAAATGAGCATTAAATCTATTTAAAAAAAAAAAAAACTAAAACCAATCTGTCCATTAGGTTGGTTATGTGTAATGTTGGCAATACTTTTTATATTGGTGACAAGTTCCCGCTGACCCAATAGAATGTATCTAAGTGCACTAGAGTATTGAAGAAAGTTTGCTTTTTTGCACTCATTTTCATGTAATCACCAAATTACCTGCCCTTTCTTCTTCTCCACTTTTACTGCATTGATTTTTTTGTGAATCTGTAGATTGGACATGAATTCTATAGATGTTAAGTCTGTAGTTATGACTGGAATGAAATTAAGAGATTAATGATGATGCAAGTGAACTTGGAATACTTGGTGCCTTAAAGCTTTCTGGCATTGACCTTCTCAGGCAAGAAAAAACTCCAGAAAAAAACCCTAACCTGACCAGGAATTGAACCCACAACTACTGCATTAATGGTCTGAAACACTACCCCTAGACTGGAGGCAGTCTGTCATGTTATAGTTTAACCATTATTTTCTGACCACACAATAAAATTGACATGCCTTTATTGTCCCATGATTCAATTTGTTACCCTAATTGTGGAAGGGCAGTTAATTTTATATAATTGTGTAACATTTTGCTTGTACCTGCAGTCGTTTTACATTGTCCAATTAATTTATTATATGTTTAGATTATTCATTAGGTCTATAAAATGTATTACTTGGAATATTGAACTGTGTTGATTTTGTTATTGATTTGGTTTATTTATGAACTCTCTTTAACACAGCATATTTATGAACTCTAACACAGCAGGTCGTCAGCATTTCATTCCAATTTAGGGAATGAAACGGCAGATAAATTTTGCTCAGGGGCCTCTTCTTTAAATTTGAGGTTCTTTTACATGCTATAAATCTATGACATAGAACCCACTGCTTTACTTCCCTTACAAAACAAGTAATACTGAAAATTTTTACACTTGAAAAATTCATTGACCCTGGTTGGAATTATACTTGCAATTTTGGGTCTATGGGGCAACCACTAGACCACCAGGACTGGCATGTTGAACTGTGACCACCATGGACTAGATATATTGTTTTCAGTTCTTTTAAATAAGACATGTTTTCGATATTTATGACGGAGTAGTTTCTTTAGTCTGTTATAAGAAAAAAACTTTGATTTTGGACATGGGGAAGTATGTGAGAGTCGGGAGATAGGAACAAATAGGTGGGTACAAAGCATAAAATCTAATATTGTTTGGTTGTTCTAGAGAGATAGCATGAGATCAGCAGATAGACATTTAATGATACTGAATACCATATTAAATGCCCAGTTGCATTGCAAGAGTACTCTAAGTATAATAAGGGCATGTGACTTAAAATAGAATTAGAGAATAGCATTATGTGTAACATAACATTATTTAATGTATAATCAAATATAGTGGAGCAGTAGGCAAACAGTTTCGATGGTGATACAGGCATAACATAAATGAAAAATTATCTTAAGTGACTCTAAAACAGCACTATAAAGTATAATTACAAACTGTAATTACCATCAACATATACTGTAAATGAAATAAGAAAACTATATCATACAATTCAGATCAGAAATACAGAAATACTTTTACAATGGATCCCAAAATATTTGGGATTAAATAGGAACAAGATTGCTGAAACTTCAGCAAAAAAAGGAACCACACCATAAAATTAAAACCATCTTTTGAACTAGAACTTCTTCTAAATTGAAACTCATAAAATTATTAATAATTTAACAAGAACAATAAAATATCCAACAAAAATTAAAGGGAAACTACATGAAAATGTAAAGGTTTACAAATATTTTTTATTGAAACCAAGAAAAATTGGAGCTGCCCATTTCCACTTAATTGTTGAGCATGATTCCCTGTCAGAACTCTCTTCAAGATGAAATTAGTCAAGACAGACACTGCCCATTGTGTAAGGACCTGAATATTCTAAACAAAGAACATTTCCTGAAATGCAGCCAAATTGATAGCAATAAAAAAATTAAAAAAAATAATTTAGAAGCTTTATTGGGAACCTAGGGAAAAAATAAATATCAGCATCTCCAATGGCTACAAGCAACCAACCAATATAATGGAATAAATAAGAAGAAATTTAGGTCAAAAGCCTTCCATGCTTATAGCATATATGTGAGGTAACTACATAAGTTTCTGGCCTTGCCAATAAGGATTATTGCCTTTAAAAATAATGCTTATCTGGTGTCTTACCTTATCTCTTAAATAATTGCACCTATAACTTCTGCTCAGATTTGTTCACTTGTTCAGATATAGTTGCAAAAAGAAGGCTTGACATGTTCAGAATGGAGTATTGAGCTGTTATTAAGTTCTTCACAAAAGGACATCAAATGAAATTAAATAGCGATTGGACGGTGTATATGGGGAAACATCCACCTCATATTCTACCATAAAAGAATGGGCCAAACTTTTTCAAATGTGTCTAGAAAGCATTGAAGACAAAGAGCATGCAGGTCAGTCCTTAGAGGTGCTAACTCATGAAAACATCACTCTTGGGAAGTTACAGAAATGCAGCAAGGTTAGGCCTTTCTAAAACAGTCCTTCGAATTATTCATGAACATTTAAACATTAATAAGGTTAGAGCAAGATTAGTACCTGGAATTCTTTCCTCAGTCCAAAAGCAGCAGCGATCATCTGTTGTCAGGCATTTGTGGATCTCTGCCGTGGCAACGAGAGAAGTTCTGCAAACCAATGTTACAGGAGTTGAAACTGTGGTCCTCTACTATGATCCCTTATCCAAAAGAAAATCGATGGAGTGACATAGACCTGGCAAAGCACCACCTCTAAAGGCCAAGGCCACACTCAGTCAACCAAGAAGATCATGGCCACAAACTTTTGGGACTGTGGAGGAATACTCTTCATTGACTTCATGAAGAACACCACAGTAAATGGGAAGGTATTGTGCTGGCCTACTACACAGACTACGGTCTTCCATCAAAGAGAAAAGGCAAGGAAAGCTGAGTGGTGTTGTGCACCTTCTTCATGACAAAGAACCTGTACTACATACAGCTCTTGTTGCAAAGGAAGCTGTGAAGGAATGTAGCTTTAAGGAGGTCGATCATCCACCATGCAACCCTGATTTATCTCCCAGTGACTAATTCCTCTTCTCAAAACTCAAAACGGACCTTCGAGGAAGGAAATTTAAGTGTGACGAAGTGATGGATGCTGTTTATGCCCATTTTGTAAAAAAGACCCGAATATTTTGGGGGGGATATAAATGTTAATTCAGAGATTTGAAAATTGTATTGCAATAAAGAGTAACTATATTGGAAAGTGAAATATGGTTTTTGTCTTTATCATACCTAGAAAATTAGTTAGGTGAGAAACTTATGACCTACCCTCGTGTGTGTGTATTAAAAGGTTATTTAGTTGCTAAGTGCACAAGTAGCTATTTTGCTCTTATTTTTTGCCTGATTTTTGTCTGCTAAACGAAATTATTTCAAAATGGCAGAAAAGGCAAATAGAACTTTTTTCAAAATTCGTGAAATACTTGGAGTACCATAAACTGTTCAGATGCAAACTCAGCAAAAAATGAAAAATTAGTTTTTTGTAAAATAAAAAAATATTTATTTAGAACCATATTTTCTCTATCTTGCATAATTCCAAATTTGCTGATGTAGCAACTATTATTATTTTAAAAAACCTACTAATAAAGATAACTGTGATAATGAATTAGAAAAAAGTTAAAAACATACAGTAATTCTAAAAAATGCTTAAAACTCTCTTTCAAAAAAACAGCAATAGCAAATCACAGAATAGAAAACTAGATTTATCCTGCTATCCAAATAGCGCAATTTGTAACATGATTACCATGAAGGGCTCAAATAGATTAAGTTTTATTTACAATCATTGAGATTCACTATAAATGCATGTACTCCAAACCTGGAGAAGTCAAAGTATAGCAAAATTGCATTACATTATATTGACTGTAGTGCAGTAGAATTCTGTTTTAACATTAACTAATCATTTGTGATTGCAGTAGTCCTCATGCACCGATTCTGTAAGGCAGATTTTAATCTTTCCCTAACACTAGATGATAATTTAAGAAGTGTTCTAATATATTGACATCAAACCAACATCCCCAATGACCACTAGCAACCAACCATATTTGCAATAATAAAATACATTTGTAATGGATCAATGCAGATTACATTTTTGTCTAGGGTATTTGCATATTTTTAATGAATTTGTTATAATTTTAATGTAAAAGAGAACTGAGAAAATAAAATATATATCAGAAGTGTTAACATTTTTACTTTTCAAATAGAGCTGTACATGTTTTTCTATTTGTATTGCTATTTTGTGTTATTGAAGAGAAATATGCATAAAAAGTTGTGAGAATGCACTTTCAAATTTGTCTATTAACTTGAAGTGATCATTTTGGCATCAAATGTTTTCTAGTAAAAATAGCCTAAAAAGCTGAAATTGGTTACTTTGTTCAATTACCAAATGCTCAACTCCAGCTTTCCATGTAATGGTTTAGATGTAGAACTGGAAATATAGGGTTTTTATAATGTCACTAAAAATTTTAACTTCGAACCTTCTGTGTTGCCCTTTGGAAAGACCTGAAAAATTAGAATTCCTCCATTTTTCCATTTTAATTCTACTTTTATCTAATTTACAATCTCATTAATGGTATGTGATATGTTGTGTGAAAGATGTGGAGTTGTAAAACTTGTTTCTTATGTTGTAAAGTCTTGTCATTTTTAAAAGAAACATAACTGATTTGCAATATTTTAGTACTTACAAGAATGTACTAATAATTAATTGTGTTTGCATTCCCTTAGATGATGAAGTAGTTAAAAGAGAAGAGGAGGCAATAAAAATAGATGGCTTGAATGTGGCGCAGTTGAAGGAACTTAGAGAAAAGGCTGAAAAATATGCATTCCAAGCTGAAGTAAATAGAATGATGAAGCTAATCATTAACTCTTTGTATCGCAACAAAGAGGTGAGTTAACTTTTCACTTAAGAAAAAAAAACAAATTTCATTGCAGCATACCTTCCTATATATCTACTATACATTTAAAATATCTAATGCCTCTATAAACTATACTATAACCTGCTGATTGTATGAATGGAATAAAACTACATCACTTCACTTTCCATACTATACCCATTTTCTTCCCTCTTTCTTAAGCTCCTTATCCATTTATCTCTTATCTTTCCTAAAAATATCCGTATCATAATCTTTTTAACCCTTGGGTACACCAACATTTTACTTGCTACTGTATCTTTGGTTAAATCCAGATTTTGTTCCATAGTCATATTTCCATTTTTAACCATTTCACGCCCTAATAAACTATGAAAAATATCACCTCTCTTTTTAAGTTTTCTTGTACAGTTATTTCCTATTCATGTAGAAAATACTCCTGTATATATCCATGCAAGACCTGTTCTTTCAAATTGATCACATCTACATATTTCTCCCTATACAAATTACTTTTAACTTTTTTATACAAAATGAAAGAAAATTTATCAACAAAACCAGCGCATATCTCTTGTTTCTCTATAACTTCTATCCTCATTCTCACTTCCTTACAAAATTCCCTACTATTATTTTCCCCCATTAGCCAAATATTTTTCATAATCATTTATTTCTAACACATTTCCCACCTCTCCAGTCCAACTCTCCCTTCCTATTACATCTCTTTGAAACTTTATACATTCTTTTATTATATTACTATATCTAAATTTATACATCTGCATCAATATTTCAGAATTCTCTCCACTATTACGCTTTTTCTCCCTACTGTTCCTAGCTCTGCCAATACTACTCTCCTTGGTGAACTCTTAGGTAAACCCAAAACTTCCCTGCAAAACATTCTACGTACTAATGTCAAACTTTAACCCCCATTGACATTTTGCAGATTTCTATTCCATATGGCTTCTTTGACTAAACTAGTGCTTCATAAAGTCTTTTCCTGTCATCTCAGTGTCAGTGTGAAAGTTTTATATAAACATATTCCAACTGCTTTCATAGCTAGTTTCCCTTTCATTTGCACATATTTAGACTGCAGCATCTAATAACATGGCATAACTGTTTCAGATTTTCCTCAGAGAACTCATTTCTAATGCTTCTGATGCCCTGGACAAGATACGTCTACTTTCTCTCACAGATAAATCTGTTCTGGATGCAACAGAAGAGTTGGTGATAAGAATAAAGGTAATAAAGAACTGACATTAATACAGAAACTAACATAGCCAAAGATTTATGCATAAATTAGAATTATTCCTACCAACCAACCGTTCACCCACCCATTCATCCAACTTTGGCTTTGCGAACTGTTTACTACAAGGTGGTGGTCCTCCAAGGACATTATGGTTAAAGCAAATGACTTTATTTGAAAATAAGTTTTATGATTATAAGAATATTGTATGATTGGGTCAAACTACACTCTTATTAGCTCCACTTGTTTAAACATAGAACATGTTTTGCAGACCATATGCCGCATCCTCGGTTAACAGGTGACTCTACTCAATCATACACTATTCTGAATTATATGATTTGCATCTATGTACAAGTTCCAATTAGCATTTCATTTTAAGTTTGAGTCTGCTGTTCACAGGAGTTTTTGCGCTGAAGACCAAATATACTATCGTCAGCCCTGGTGGTCTATTGGTTACCATACTTACCTCATAGACCCAAGATCGCAGATTCAATTCCGGCCAGGGTTGATGCATTTTCTCAGGCACAAAAATCCTAAGTATGGTTCCTTTGGAAGGGAAATAAAGCCAAGGGTCCCCTGTTTAGAATTACAGCACATAAAAGAACCCCAAAGCTGTCTCTAAGCAGAACTTATAGGCATCCATAAATAAAACAAATGAACAAAAACTCCCCCCTGTATCAAAAACTCTTGCAACTCCTCCCACTTTGTCACTTCATCAACACTTTGAACGCCACATGGGACAACATCCTTGTCCATTGCCTTGTAGGTGTCATAACTGATGTCAATGGCAACTCTGGCCCATTCTCCACATTATGGCAAATTTCCAAGGTGGAAGGCTTTACTCCACCTTACAAAATTTTTCAATTCATGTGTAAATTTCCACTGCAGAAAAAAGCTGAAATTATTTGCATTTTAAAAAAGGAAAGGACCTAGTCCACCCTTCCAGCTACCAGCTAATCAGCTTGCTCCCTGCAGTGTCCAAAGTGTTCAAACGAACAATATTGTCTGGAGCCGCTGTTGACTCAGATGATTCCAGAACACCAGTTTGGCTTCAAACCAAAAACTTGATCACTTAGCAATCACTGAGAGTGGTGGAGAAGGCAACATTGACATTCAGGCAGTGCACGTTCTCTGCCCCTGTGCTGTCTGACATTGACAAAGTATTCCCTAGCACCTGGCATGTAAGACTTATTTATAAACTCATGCAAGCTCTGCTGCAGCATGCGGAATAGAGTTAATTGATAGTTTTCTCTGAAACCGTGCATTCTCTGTCAAAGATTAAGATAAAAAATTGGATACACGAATGAAACAGATGGGATTACCAGAAAGAGTTGTCACCATCACTCTTCTCTGTTTACAGTTGGATTTTCCTACAAGGTATAGTACGTATACTTACCAGGATGCTGATGACATTCATATTTTGGCTCGGAGTAGAAACTTAAATTTCACACTAACTCATATTTGCAGACACCCTATCCAGGAGAAGGAATGGAGAACTGGTGCATTCACTTCAGTGGTGAGAAGAGTGAGGTAATTCTCATCACCCGCGCCACAGACCAGTCAGTCTGGGGCTCTTGAGCCTGCAGGGCCAGGCAATTCCCTGGTGGAACTGGGTAAAGTACCTCGGGGTTACCAGGATCCAGGGGCTGACCTTCCAGACCCACATGCTAGCACAAGGTGCAAAGGCCAGAGCGGCCATTTAAAAATGGACTCCAATTTTGAAACTAAACACATTTCATTTCACATCAAATTGCAAATTTATATGGCTGTTATTCCAGCAATAATGTTCTATGCTAGCGAGGTTTGGGACTACACAGCTCCATCCTACATTGTTATTTGCAAAAGGTGCAAAACCTTGCCTTAAGGAAATTTTTTGGTACTGATTTTATGTTCCCCACAGTTTTGCTTCATGAAAGTTCTGGCCTTGAGTACATGAACAACACCGTAAGGAGACTAGCTTAGAAAGTATATGCACTCTACACTAGATGTCCAAAGTAATTAGTACGTGGTCCATCACCCATCCGGTATCCTAAGTATGGCTTCCTTCGGAAGGGAAGTAAAGCCGTGGGTCCCGTGTCGTACATTTGCGGCACGAAAAAGAACCTCAAGCCTGAAAGAGAGGCCTCTGAGCAAATTTTGTCGGCCGTTTCACGCCCTGAGTTGAATGGGACGCTGATGACCTGAGCTGTTAAAGAGCGTCCTTAAATAAATCAATCAAAAAAAAAAAAAATCACCCATCCGACTGATTTAACTCAACATGACGTGTTGGCATACGAACAGGTGCACAAGGAGAGATAGCCACCTAGTGGCCAGGCTCTACCCAGAATTCTGCTTCACTATACCAGGAAAAGATGCAATGTGCATTGGCTATCATCCTGCGGCTCTAAAAGTGTCAACTACTACAGGGAATTTGAGTCGCACTTTCTCGAACTAAGCATAATGATAATTCTGTAAATGCGACAATTGCTGCTTTATTATTCCAGGTTAAAAATGATCATTCAAGAATAGAATTTCTTTCGGACTGAAGTTTTTCAACAAATAATGTGGTAAAACAATGAATGCATATTTTTATTTATATAAGATTTAAGGTAAAACATTTAGGATCACATAAATTGAATGATACATCCAGGAAAACATAGGTTCCAGGAATGATAGATCAAGGTCCCACTGTAATATTTCTGTTATAAGCCATTTCTGGTGTTTGTGAAAGCCACATGATTCTAGTAAACAGTCATAACCTCAAAATGGCTGAGCTATTGAAAACAAGTGCACAGTACAACCTAAGAGCCATGGTTATTGAAAGTATTCTATGGTTGAGGAAGTAATTTGGTTCTTTGGGTACCCAGATGAACTATATATCAAATTGTTGCTAAACATGCTTTTGAGAAGTCTGGGGAAGGTTCCACTAACCCGTCATGAGAGTCATTTGAGAGAACTCGTGATCAGACTTTGACAGTCATGGAAAGGCTCAGGATTTTATTTCCAAGGACCTTGGGCACTCTTTAATAAAATTGTCACCAATGTTGGGTGTCATGGAGTTATCCAGATTTATAAGTCATTTACAATAGAGGTATGACATGCTCTCTAAGGCTACCAGAACAAAGTGAATTGTTTGCTGCAATCTGCTATTATGTTCATTGAAAAATTAAGCAATAGGACGAATCAAACTTTTTTTGACAAAACAGATTTTTAATACGTAAATGTAAATTGGAACTTGCACATTGAAGCTAATCATATTAATTGATATCATTGTATAATTCAGTTGAACTACACACTCTTAAAGTTTCACTTACTTTTCATAAATGTATGGAACTGATTTCGAGAACATTTAGTTCCCATCTACAGCCAGGCTAAAGTTCAACTGTCGGATCATTCGTTGAGCTGTGGGAATGTATATTCTGCTCTGTTGGCGGTGTGATAATCTTGTAGTTTGTTTTCATCCCCGGCAATGTCGAAGTTCATTATGCTGTCTTTGTATTTGTAGATGTAGATTTTCTCCCAGGTTGCTAATTCTGTAGGTCCTTGTACCAATTTTAATAATTTTGCTTTATTTATTAAGTCGTGATTTTGTGTCCAAAAATGATATGCTACTGCTGATTTCTCTATTTGCTTATACTTTATGTTCCTGAAATGTTCCTTTAACCGTGTGCCTATGTTTCTCTTTGTTTTTCCAATGTAGATTTTTCCACATTCTGCACAGTTTATTTTGTAAATACCTGATTTTTCTTTTTGTGTAATACTGTCATTAACATTATCTATCAGTAAATTTTTAACATTAAGTCTATTAATCGGTGCCAACCTGACATTAAAATCTTTAAGAATATTCAGAAATTTTTTTGTGGCCCCATGAATGATATGTGAATTTTTTTAAAAATTAGTTTATCTTTTCTTGCTGAAAATGTTGTGGTTTCTTTGATATGTTTTTGTCTCTTGAATTTCTGCACCTTTTTATGTATTAGTTCTTTTTTAAAACCATTTTTAACTGCTGTTTCTTCTATTTGTTTGTATTCTTTAAAATATTCTTCTTTGCTAATTTGTAGGTTAACTAGCCAGTGTGTTAAACTGTTAATTACTGTATGTTTGTGTGCTGTGGGGTTAAAACTGTCAGCTTTGATGTGATTATCTGCATGTGTATTCTTTCTGTATATTCCAAATTTAAGATTTTCTTTGGAATATACGAAAGAATACACAAAATTGGACACAAAATCACGACATAATAAATAAAGCAAAATTATTAAAATCAGTACAAGGACCTACGGAATTATTAATAAACATCTGATCTAGGCAGGTTTTAGTGGAGTTGGTTATATGAGTTGGAATATCTACAATTGGCACTAAATTGTATGACTGAGCTATTAAAAGAAGCTTGTGTTTAATGCTGTACTCGATGAAAAAATTTACATTCAAATCACCATATACGACTACATGCAGTTCATTTTTTGTAATATGTATAAAATTTCTTTAAGAAATAAGTCTAGATTGCCATCAGGAGACCTATATATACAAATGTGAAGGATGTTAAGATGTGGATGAATCTCTGTTATAACATACTGGAAGTGTAATCCTTGGTAAAGATTTGCAGTGAGAGTTTTATTTTTAATAATGAAATCCTGACTTTTTTGGAATGCCTACACACCCATTAAGGTATGTAAAGTAACTGAAAAGATTAACCATTTCATAACAATGAACTGAGTACAATGTTGAGCAATAAAGATCCATATAGTATAGATATCCTGTATAATAAACTTCCCACTTACATTAAAACCGAGCAAGATAATTCTTTTAAGAATTTGTTGAAAAAGTATCTTATTGACAAATGTCTATACAGATTAGACGGGTTATAACTGGACAATGTTATCACTAATCTCTAATATGATTTGTTCATATCCTTAATAAATATTAAATGGCTATTAGTCCTGATGATCTAATCTGTTATTAATTTTAGTCTAGAATGTAGAAGATTATATATAGAATGTGGTAACCAAAATGTAATGTTACTTGTAAATATGTTAGTTTCCTCTTCGACTAAGACTACTTGTAAATGCAGGTCTATTGACATTATTACTATATTATTATTAACAATAATAATAAAATATCCCTATGGATTAAGCCCCGAGTTAATTTCATTATCTTAGTTTTTTTGGTAACATTGTACACAGTATATGTAATTTATTATTATTATTATTATTATTATTATTATTATTATTATTATTATTATTATTATTATTATTATTATTATTATTATTATTATTATTTTTATTATTATTATTATTATTATTATTATTATTAATCTGAGTGTTGACTTCATATGTAAATAACTGGTATAGAAAACAACATTGAGTTTAAGATGGCTTAAATTTGTACATGATATATATTTGCTACATAATTTTGTGAAAGTATCGCTGGATACCTTGTAAATTGTAATTTTTTTGACAAAGTCAGAAACTTGTGTACACAAGTATATTGACAGCAAATAAATTATTATTATTATTATTGAATGAATAGTGTTTAACGCCCGTTTTTGCTACAGAGGCACGACAGGCAATGGACACTGATGATACATGAGATGAAATGATATATTGGGAAAGGGTTTATTTTTTTAAGGAAGGAATCATTCCAGGCCTAAGTTTAGGGTACCTCTGCGGCATTTGCCATTTATGAGGACTGAGGAAAACCTGGAAAAATCCTCAGCCAGGGAGGACAGTCCTCGCGGTATTCAAATCCAGACCTCCCACTCATGAGTTCGTGCCTTAACGACCTCGGCCACTCGTGGCGGTTTTATTGTATTGAGCCATTGCTCAGTAAGGCAAATAACATCCACATGATTATACTCATGTTTCAGCATTATATGTAGATCTACTATTTTATTTCTAATACATTGTATATTTTGCTGCATTATTTTGAAATTTTCATTGATATTGAGGAATCTCTTATTCTGTGTCATCTAGTTTTGGGTTATGATCAGTAGATTTAAATTATAAATAAAAGAGTATTACTAGTTTATATCTTGACATATAAACTGGCCTACTGACTAGTTTCCCTGATTACCTAAGTGAGCAACAATTTTACCATATATAGACATTTCACTTTCAATTTTTAACTTGCCTAGTGAAAGCCATGCATAGTATAGATAATCTGCTTAGGCTATAAGCATCAATTATGTTTACATTATTATACAGACTACACACATTTATTTTCTGATTACATATTTCCACTAGCTCACAGACACATTATTCCTCTCCAATATCAAACCTTTAAGTTATATTTAAGACTATTACATTTGTATGTGTTAGTTTTGGTAATGTCTCTTCCAAACTTTTTTCAACCTTATCAACTTCACCACATGCAACATTATTTGTACCTCCATCAACACTACATAGTACTTTTTAGTTAGGTCTTCAGTTTTCACTTTTTAGGTTAGCCATTACTTGTTCTATAGTTAAGTTTGTTACATGATTGGGTGAACTACACTGATTCTACTTTGTTTAAATTTAGAATGTTTTGCAGACTATCATCCACATCCTCAGCGAAATGTCAACTGCTGGGTAGTTCACCATGTTGCTTTGGGGATGCATATTCTGCTCTGGTGGAAGTGTGATGTTTTTCATCCCTGAAAGTATCAAAATTCATTAATCTATCTCTGTATTTATAAATGTAAATTTTAGCTTGTATTTATAAATGTAAATTTTCTCCCATTTTAATAATTTTGCTTTTTTCACTGTCATGGTTTTCTGTCCAGAAATGAAATGCTATTGTTGATTGCTCCATTTATTTATATCTTATGTACCTGAAGTGTTCTTTTATCTGTGTGCCCATGTTTCTTTTTGTTTTTCCAATATGGCCTTTATGCGGTCTGTACATCTTATTTGGTAAATACCTGCTTTTTTCTCTGGTGGAATACTGTCATTAATATTGTCATTCAGCAGGCTTTTATCATTAAATCTATTAATGCTGTCAATATAATAATTAAAATCTTTTAGAAATATTTTGAAATTTGTGTGTAGACCATGGATAATATATGAATTTTTTTTAAAAATTAGCTTATCTTTTCCTCTTGGACTTCTTTAATTATTTGTGAACTATTTCTTTGCCAAGTCCATTTTTAATCACTGTCTATTTGCTTATATGCTTTATAGTATTCTTCCTTGTCAATGGCTAGGTTAAACGTTGCCCTTGACTGTCCTCAGATATCACAACTTTCCCTTTGTCTCTTGGAGCTATCTTCATAAATAAGCAGCATTCAACAGCATGACATACAGACTAGTAAATATACCGCTGAACAAAGAAGAATATGAGAATGAATATGAATGAATGCATAACAGAGCCCACTAAATCAAATGGGTTCAGTAAACAGATGATAAACAAAAAATTAAAAAAAAAAAAACTTTAGTTATTTAGCAGAGAGAAAAATGTTTAAAAAGTTCATGTACCACCCATCGGCCAATAAGAAATTTCAAAATTTTCAAGCGGTACAATATCATCTTAGTACTCCAAAATTGATACAGTGTAAAAAATTTATTGAAATTAAACAAAGCTGATTCCAGGCCCAAAGAGAAAAAATCTGGAATTTATCAAGTTGTCAGGATTGTAAAACAATCTACATAGTAAGAACAGAGAAATATAGCTATTAAGTATTAAGTAAAGGGAAGAACATTGGATAAACATCCATTACAAAAGCAAAAAATCGGCAGTGGCAACACATTTTTGAAATGAAAACCATGAGGTATCAAGTTATTAAAAACAGTTCACCAACCAAAGAATTAAACACAGGGGAAAGGATTTACATAAAAAATATGAGCAAAACTTAATGAATTTTGGCATATCAGAAGCAGACAGCTCTTTATTAAAGTTTATCACAAGACCACCGGAGTTAACCCAGACAACTACCATCCCAACTTCTATGTATGATTCAACATTTGTTTATCAGCTGCAGATGTAAAGGGTCTCCAGTAAGTAAAGACAAAAGGAGTGTCTAAGTAATTTAAGTCAGAAGAGAATATCTACAGTTCAGTTTATGGAAGGCATTCTTTTCTTCATGTGATGTTTTGTACTTAACTGCCATATTCTTGTATATATCTTACTCATGTAACTGATTCCATGTAAAGTTTCCTTCATTTTCATTCACTTCTTGTAAAATAGCAAAATCAAATTTTAGTCATTTCTACAAGTTTGAATGGCTTAACAGATGCTGTGCGCACTAGTTATATCAATCCCTTGCATTGAAAACATAAGCTTCTTTCATTGATGGAGTGGGCGTAATCATATACATGATACAATGCCCTCATATGAATTAATGGTCTATAAGCCTTGGATGTAGATCTGTAGAACAGTGGCAAACACAGCTGTCATATGATTATAAATGCTTCAAACTTTTTAAGGGGGAATGAAATGTTCATCTGTATATGTGAAAAATGCATTGAAGTAAAGGGAGATTACGTTTAATCTATTCTGGTCTCAAGTGTTAGTATAAAAAATGTGTTCCACATCTAATGTAATATTATACCATATATACTTAAAAATGCAAGAGCTATTTATTTGGGATCAGAGTGTGATTAAATAGTTTGTAATTATTCTTTACTTTAATTTCATTTATACCTCTTGTAGCAATGGCTATATGCCGCATGCAGCAAGTAATCTGTTTAGTTGTGTAGTCATGTTGAGTCAGATTATAAATTCAGAGTTCCATTTCATAGAGTGAAACATTTGCTTTTATATGCAGTGTCCGGAGGTATAGTTGTAAATCAAACACAATTACTCTTATAACAGCATAATGATGTCCTCTCTAATTATAACAGAGAAACATTGACTGCAAACATTAGAAATTGACTTATTTGCTTGTGACCATTCCTAATAGAGTAAAATGGAGCACATGCAGGATAAATGTATTCGTCTGGTTTTTACAAGTAAGGGACTTTTCAGTATTCTTAAATCATATTGAAATAAAATGTGGCTATTTTTTCAGTATTATCAAGAAATTATATTTTGTTAGTATTAGAGGAGGGGGAGTATGGAGTCGGTCCTGGTGGTGTAGTGGTTACCATACTTGCCTCCTAAACCCAAGATCGCGGGTTCGAACCCGGCCAGGACCGATGGATTTTTTGGGGCGTAAAAATCCTAAGTATGGCTTCCTTCAGAAGGGAAGTAAAGCCGTGGGTCCCGTGTCGTACATTTGCAGCATGAAAAAGAACCTCAAGCCTGAAAGAGAGGCCTCTGAGCAAAATTTGTCGGCCGTTTCACACCCTGAGTTGAATGGGATGCTGATGACCTGAGATGTTAAAGAGCGTCCATAAATAAATGAATCAAAAAAAAAAGGGGGGGGGGAGTATGGAAATTAGTAGTTAACTGCAAAAACCCAAAAATTGAAGAGGAATAATGTGAGATCTATAATGGTTTTTCCCTGGGATGAATAATTTATAAAGCAAAATATTAAAGATGTTATGTTTCTCTTCTTTTCAGGCTGATAAAGAAAACCACATACTTCACATCACAGATACTGGAATAGGTATGACTAAAACTGACCTAGTGAATAACCTAGGAACTATAGCAAAGTCTGGTACTGCAGATTTTCTGAGCAAAATGCAGGAGGCTACATCAACTCAGGATATGAATGATATGATTGGTCAGTTTGGTGTAGGATTCTACTCCTCATTTTTGGGTAAGCAAATGATATGTTAATGTTCCATGTTTATTCCTTAAGGAGTGATCTGTTCGCACCTATGCAGTGACACATGAATATTTGAAGCAGACATTCTGAAATACTTATGAAGCTTATATATGAGGTTCATGAAACATTCTAAGAATAAAGCACTAAATGATCACATAGCTTTTTGAAATTCCTCTTTTTCAACATATTTTCCCTTGACACTGATGCACTTTGTCCAGCAATGCTCCAAAGCCTTTATTCAATCATGAAAGTCAGATTTCTCCAGATCTACAAAATATGCTGAACTAATGATTCAAAACTTAACAAATTATTATTGAGGAAATCACTCAAATTTCACTAATTTAGTTCCACTTACTTGGACATGTTTCAAAGGCGATTGCCTTCATCGTCAGCATGATCCCAATCCTGATCAAAGGCAATCGCCTTTGAAACATGTCCAAGTAAGTGGAACTAAATTAGTGAAATTTGAGTGATTTCCTCAATAATAATTTGTTAAGTTATACTATATTTCACTGTGAAAAATTCCCGCAATTCAAAAAAAAAAATGATTCAAACTTTTCATCTGATGAAAATTTTCTTCCACCAAGGAATTTTCTAAGTTTAAGGAACAGATGAAAGTCTGATGGAACCATATCAGTGGAATAAGGAAGCAGTAGCAAGTCTTACCCCAATTCATTGATTTTTGCCATTGCAATGACACATGTGGGAGGGTTAGCATTTTTTGATGCAAAATGACTCTCTTTGATAAACCCAGCCTTTTCTAGTGTATTTTTTTCTTCAGTAAGTCCAAAAAGGTTGCCATAATAGACTCCAGTTATAGGTGCTCCAATGTGAAGAAAATCCATTAGCAGTGCACAAATGTCATCCCAGGAAACTTGATGCCATGATCTTCTGGCTGATTTCACACACTTGGCCCTGTTTGGCTGTGAGAATCGTAATGCTTCCATTATTTAGACTGCTATTTTATCAATGTGTTGTAATTCATCCATGTTTCATTCATCGATCACAAATGGATGCATAAAGCAGGCCAGATCTCTCTGAAAATGGGCCAAACTTTCCTGACAGATTTGCACTTTGATTCACCTTTGATCCTTATTCAGCAGTTATTGTACCCATATTGCCGATATTATTTTCAAGCACAATTCCTTGCTCAAAATGTGAAGTAGAGATTCCTCTGAAATGCCAATAGCTTAGCAATTTCAGATACCTTTAATCAGTGATTCTTTCTAAACCACATCAATGATATGTACCTTATCAATAATTTCTGATGTTCTGGCAGATTTTGGTCATCTGCTGAATGGGTCATCTTACAAGCTTTCACAGCTATGTTTTGACTCTATAATCCACTTGCAAATGGTTAAAAATGTTGATGCAGAGTGTCAATTTGGAAAGGGTTGAAAATGATGGTGCTGTTCCCTAGAGTGTTTGTATATCTGTAAGAATTTGTTGCAGTCTTATTTTTCTTTGCCAAGTACTTAATAACTGCACTGTGTTTGATATTTGCAATTTTTCCTGTATACAAACATCTTCACTGCAACAAACTGCTATAGCTACTATGATTCTTGACCAATCCATGTAATATTGCAAATTTTTTTCTATAGAAGATGACTGGTTTTTGATAACAAAACTGCTTTGGAACTGCTGCAATCTTGAGTTTCATTCAGAGAGATTTTCAAATGACCCTTATATCTATAATGAGATCATCATTTAGATGTTAATAACCTCTAATAATTTGATTATTCTGTGCATGAATATAGTTTTATGGGATTGTTGTTATTGTTGCATTTTATTGTGAAATATGGTGTGTTGAAAGTGGTCGGATTTTTCAGTGCAAAAATTATTTTAAACTGCTTTATTTTATAATTAAGATCATTGTATGATTGAGTGGAACTACCCATTCCTATTGCTCCACTTGTTTATAATATGTAGTACTAGTTTCACGAACCCTTTGTTTGCGTCATCAGCTGCCCTTCAATTGTTGGATAATTCATTATGCTTTGGGAATGTGTATTCTGCTATGGTGGGGGTGTGATGAATTTAAACTTTGTTTTAACCCCTGGAAGTGTGGAAGCTCATTAAACTGTCTTGTATTGGTAAATGTAGAGTTTCTTCCATGTTGCTAATTCTGTAGGTTCTTGTACTGATTTTAATAATTTTGCTTTATTCACTATGTTGTAGTTTTCTGTCCAGGAAAGAATGCTACTGCTGATTTTCTCTTTGCATGTATTTTATGTTCCTGAAATATTCTTTTCACCGGTACCCATGTTTCTCTTTGTTTTTCCACATTCTGCACAACTTATTTTTTAATACCTGTTTTTTTTCTCCTGTGGAGTATTTTCATTAAATTTTCTATTAGGAGATTTTTAACATTACTTTTGTTTATAGGTACCAACCTGATATTAAAATCTTTTAGAATATTTTGTAATTTTTTCGTATCCCATGGATATGTCAATTTTTTTAAAAAATTAACTTATCTTTTGCTGTTGAAAGTGTTATATGTTTTTGCCTCTTAAATTTCTATACTTTTTTGTGTACTAGTTCTTTTTTAAAACCATTTTTAACCTATATTCTTTTTTTGGTATTCTTTAAGGTATTCTCCTTTGCAATTTGTAAGCTAACTAGCCGGTGTGTGAAGCTGTTGATCATTACATGTTTGTAAGTTGTGGAGTTAAAACTGTCAGCTCTGATGTGATTGTCTGCATGTATATTCTTTGTGTATATTCCAAATTCTGGGTTTCCTTGACACTTTATTATTTTAATGTCCAAGAATAGTAAAAGTTATGCTTCTGTTTCATATGTGAACAATATGCTTTTATGTTCTATATTCAGAAGTTTTATGGCATCAATGAGTTTTTTGTTAACTATGACAAATATATCAACATATCTATACCATATTTTATGTGTGTATAGGAATGTTGAGTTGATATGTGTATCAAATCTGCTTATGAAGAGGTTAGCTAGAAATGGAGATGAGGGGCTGTGCATAGTAAGTCCTGATTGTTGTTTATAGAATTTGTCCTTGAAAGAAAAGTAGGATTGGGTTTATGCAAAGTTCGGTGAATTTTATGTATTCTTTTATGTATGCATCATTACTTCCACTCGTTTTTAGCCAATCATGCAGATAAATTAATTTATGTTTACAGAATGTCAGAATCCACAAAGTGGAACTATCATTAATCTTATTTTGATTTAAAGTAAAACCACTAAAAATCATATCACATTAAAACTCTCTTTAAGTTTCACAAACACACTTATAAAATTAGTTTATATTTAGATATGCTTGGAAACAGCTATTTTATGTCATCAGATATTGTGTTAGAAGGTTGTAATTTTATATGCTTATTTTTCTATTACCTGAAATGAATTGTTTACACTCTTTGAAATTTTGATAGTGTTTTGAATCTATCAGCCCTTTGCTAAATAGCACAAAAGTGTATTGATATTGTTAATGATGGGTCTCATACCATTACGAGTCTTGTGAATTTTTTGGTAAACCATATATTTTTGCTATTGTAGGATTGTTCTGTTTTATTTTTTTTGGGGGGGGGGATACCTGCATGTTTTTATTGAATTAATACATCCCTTCAATGGGCCTGAATGGACCTGAACATATTTTTTCCGGAAGCAGACAATATTCTGTACAAGTTCATCAACAGACCACCACAGTTTGGCCAGGATCGATGGAATTTTTCTGGTGTAAAAATTCTAATTATGGCTTCTGTCAGAAGGGAAGTAAAAATGTGGGTCCTGTGTAGTTCATTTATGGCACGAAAAAGAATTCAAGCCTGAATGAAGAGGCCTCTGAGCATTTTTGTCAGCCCTTTCACATCCTGAATAGAATAGGATACTGATGATCTGAGATGTTAAAGAACATCCATGTATAACCCCTCTCTGCAAAAAAAAAAAAAAAAAAAAAAAAGGACGACCACAGTCGCCACAATTATCTATCTTTTCAAACGTAGTATGATCCACCGTGCATCAGTCGTTCACCAGTTGACATGTGAGCAAAGTTCTCATGAAATATGTCCTGAATTTTTAAATTTTGAGAGTGAAACATTAAGAGCATTTTATCATTATATCAATATTTTAAATGTTTTTAACTCAACATGAAAGTTTTTTTAAGCATTTTAAAATATTATATCTATAGTAGATTTTATACTTGTGTTCACTGTGTTGATTCCTAAATATATTAAAATTTATATTCTTTCTTACTTAGCAATTCTTGCATCATTGTATTATTTTCTTTATGAGTAGTATGATCCACCATGCACCAGTCATTCAACAGTTGATAATGTGAGCAAAGTTCTCATGAAATATGTCCTGAATTTTTAAATTTTGAGAGTGAAATGTTAAGAGTGTTTTATCATTATATCAATATTTTAAATGTTTTTAACTCGACACGAAAGTTTTTTAAGCATTTTAAAATATTTTATCTATACTGGATTTTATACTTATCATTGTTGATTCTTAAATATATTAAAATTGATATTCTTTCTTATTTAGCAATTCTTGCATGATTGTATTGTTTTCTTTATCTAATATTACTATTGTGTTCCTATATCTCTGGTTACTGATTTTTTTCTTTTTATTTATCTCTTTTAAAACCTTTTCTGTTGTTGGGTTTTTTTTTTTTTGTTTTTTTTTTAGCCACTTCTTGAATCTGCTAAATAATCTTCTATTTAGTTGGAGTATTGGGCACAAGTTTTTGGGCCTTTATTTAAAAATGCTAATTCTTCTTTCTTGAAACTAACTTTTAATAGATTTTCCACATAATTTTAAGTTTTGGAATTTTAGATATCTTATGTTTTTGATTTAGATTTCTAAACTTTCTTTTCTGATTGCTAACTTTTTTGTTTATCTGATATTGTATATGTGCTAAAGCTAATGTGATTTAAGTTATCCCATACTATGTTTCCTAACCTCTTTGAAATCGGTATTTTTCATATAGTTTAAGATCTATATTTGGCAGTTTTGTGTAATGCTTTGCCTTTTCTATTTGAATTACTTTTTTTCTAAGCAGTTAATTGCTCACCACTGTAATGGTTATGCTTAAAAGGTTCTCCATACGAAAATTGGGCCTATTTTATGTTTTAGACACAGGTTTAAAAAATTAATATCTGCTGAAATTAATCTGCTTTTTTATTTTAATCTTATATATTCTTTAAAGTCTCTTTTCAAGTTATGTAAGTTGCAGTTGAAGTCATTAAGGTTGTGTATCTTTCGTCGTATCATCCATCTTAGAATAGTTAACTAACATCTGTTTTTTGTGGGCTCAAAGACCTATTTATTAACTAGATATATTAATTGGAACTTAGACAGTGAAGCTAATCATATGATTAAGATCATTATATGATTGAGTCGAGCTATACACTCTTATTATTCCACTTGTTTATAATAAGTAGTACTAGTTTCACAAACCCTTTGTTCACATCAACTACCCTTCAACTGCTGGATAATTTGTTATGCGTGTCAATATCTATTCTGCTCTGGTGGAGGTGTGATGAACTTAAAAGGTTGTCTTCCCTGGAAGTGTGGAAGTTCATTAAACAATCTCTATATTTGTAAATGTAGAGTTTCTCCCATGTTGCTAATTCTTTAGGTCCTTGTACTAACTTAAATAATTTAATAAAATCTCATGAAAGACATTAGTGACATTATAGTGAAGATCTGAAAACATCTCTCTCTTTTTTGTGCCATCATTGTAATGTGTTTATTTGCAGTGGCTGATACAGTGGTGGTAACTACCAAACACAATGATGACAAGCAGTACATATGGGAATCAGATGCTGCTAGTTTCAGTATTGTGGAAGATCCACGTGGAAGCACATTGAAACGTGGAACACAAGTAACGTAAGTACAGTGATACTCATATCTCAATCGTGTAAGATAATTCCTCATTTTTATTATTAGTGCAGTAATGCTTTGCTCAGTGTTACGTGAAATAAGTTATATATATATATATATATATATATATATATATATATATATATATATTCCATGATGTGGAAACAGAATATTTATGCTTAGCAAAGAGAATGGGAATCTATGTTGTAGCTGTGTTGAGTATAATGCAACTGCTATAGCATCACTGAACAGCCCCGAGTGAAGTTAGCATTACTGTTGCATAATGCAAAGCATTGTTGCCAAGTAATTCATAGCCCCTTTTCCCCACATTTTTTGTTTGTTTCTTTTCTTTCTCCAGGCACAAGATTATCATTAATTAAATTGTATTAATGAAACTATAGGCAATGGAATAGTAATATACCAAATAAGAATGTCTGAAATATGTTCACTTTAACTCCAGTAACTTATACAACATTAGGACATGTTGCAGGAGCAATTGCTATCATCAGTGGTTGACCAACTCGATGATCTCCACTCCATCATTAATGTTGATGTAGTACCATATTTCATAAAATTACTAAATTAGAACTGTAGAAGTAATCATAAGCAACAGATAACTAAAATCTGGTGCAGACAAACAAAAAATAAAAATGTAATGCACTTATCAAGGTTCAAACTCTTGTTGTTAATTTTGTGATTATTTCCAAATCATTAGGCCTAGCACTGAGCAACAGCAATCTTAGGCTAACTGCTTGCCCATATTAACCTTAAAACAAAGTGGAAGCCAAATCAGTATTAGATTTTATTCAATTGCAGGGACATTTGAGTCCACAGACCATAGGTTCCGTATCTCAAAATAATTATCCCTCCACATCCCATTAAATTTGTGCAATTTCTGAAACAGCTTGTAGAATGTATTAAGTACAGAGTGCCTCAAATCCGGTAACACTTTTGTTAATTTATTACCGAAAAACTACAAATGACAGTTTTCTTATATATGTTCATATTAAAGAGCAACTCATATGGTTTTGTTTTCAATGTTTGATTTCACAATGACTGGATATGGGAACTATGTATAACTTGGTATTCAAACTCTTACCTTACTCTTTGGGGTAAATCCTCAAATACAGTGGTGGCAACTTCTTGAATTTTACTCTTGAGTTCTTATAGGTTATGTGGTAGAGGTGGCACGTACATACAATTCTTTGATACATTCCCATAGGAAGAAGTCGCAGAGAATTAGATCCAGGGATCTGGATAGTAATTCTGTAATTTCATCAATTACAAGAAATGATGCTATTTTCAGCCATAGAAGATGCAGGAACAAATCATATGCCAAATTATGGATAGAAATATAATGGAAGCCCAATTAATTGACAGTTCCAGCTAGCACTGCAGATTGGGGAACATGATTTCATGAGGGTATTGGAATGACTGGCAGCCAGAAATAAACTATTTTCAATAAGGCAACCCACATTTTTTCACTGCTATCGCTGCAATAACTGTTCTTTTAGGAGCCACCAAATATATCACAAAGGAGCATTATTAGCCCATTGAAATGTGATCCACAGTGTACACATCTTCAGTGCTTATGTTTTGTGATTTTTGTGCTTGTGCTTTTATAACCAATTACATGTATTTGTGATATCATGCTTGTGTGTATTTATGAGTTTGCAGCTTTAATAATCATGTACGATTGTGTTACTGAGCATTATGCCATTTCCAATGTTTAATGAAAAGTTTTGTTTTGGCTCCGGTGATTGTTCATGTGATCTGTGCACCCCCCTAGTGTTAACTCTGGTTAAACAAATGAGTTTGGTATGCCATATTCAAAAATTGCCCAGTTATTACCTGCTTGTTCAGAAAATCACAAATGTTGTGATATTGGAGTGGGGTTCCATCCTGCTGGAACAGGAAATTGTCAAGTGTTATTGCATTTATGCAAACAACCATTGCTGTATCATATCCAGGTATGTATGTCAGCATTTTTGGTGAGAGGAATGGTCTGTTAAGTTTCTGCAATAACATTGTGCAGGAAACTTTCACTTCAGATGAATCACACTAGTATTTGAAAAAAATTAATTAGGATTCTCGGTACCCCACACTCAACAGTTACATCTGTTGACTTTGCCATTTGTATGGAATGTTGCTTCATTACTAAAGGTTATGCACTTCATGAAGTCATCGTCTTCCATCCATCGTTACACACTGATATAAAACTTAAAATGCTCTTGTTTGTCATTGCATTTAAAGTGTTGCAAGAGCTGCATTTTATATGGCTTCATGCAGTCTCTTATGTAGTATCTTCCAAACTGTGATACATGGCACTTGAAGCTCACGGAAGGCTCTACAAACTAGTTTTTCCGAACTATTTATGAATGCCTTCCTCATACAGTTAATGATCTCTTCAAGCACTGTCAGACAGCCACTTCTTTTCTTAGGACACAAACAACCAATCACAAATTTGTCATGCCAGGCATAAAGAGACTTCCTGCTTGGTACTTCTTAATGTACTTAGTCCTGAACTTCCGCTGCAAATCTACAGCACACTTGTGAATTCCAACACACGGAAAGTGCACTGTTTGCCAGAAGTTGCCATCTTACAAAATGCCAAATGCGGGGAATGCAGGAATTAAAAAGCATTGGAGGTAAAATCCAAACAAAAGCATTTGAGTTCCTCTTTAATATGACCTATGTACAAAAGATGCATCATTTGTAATTTTTGTGTAATAAATTAAAAATTGCTACTAGACTTTAGGGACACACTAGTATATAGCAATCTCTAGAGCTTAACCAGTTGTAAACAAAATCTAATATTGAGTTATAGCCATATATTAAGTGATAACTTTGTTAAAAGTTTTTGTCCTTGACAGAATATATTACTAAAATTGAAGAAGGAACTTGTCAACTGGCAAAAACAATATTAACATTGAAAAGATTGCTAAATTTACAATATCCTTAAATACTTTAACTTTCCCTGTAAAAGTTCTTATAAAGACACCAAAAGTTCTTATAAAGACAATTTTATATACTTACAGCAATATAGCCTGCTATCCATTAGCTTGGCTGCTGCGTTACACTGAATGATCCCAGCAGCTGAGAGCACAATATATGTCGTGGATATCAGCACAACAGCATAGATATGTATACGTTACTGTAAATCAGATATCCAGGCAAAATCATAGCATTAACAAATTAACGTGGCTAAATAAATATATTAGTAATTTAAAAAAATTGTGACATGCCTAAAAAGTCTTATCTTTAAGATAAGTGATTTGGTGCGAGATGCAAGGTACTTAAACTTTGGTTCTCAAATTGTAGCTATGCTTGGAAAATGGTGCACCAATTTCTTCAAATGTTTTGCAGTTTATATAATGTTAATGTTAAATTGACACCATTGAATGGCATTTATGAACTCTTTCCCTGTTATAACCAAGGAGTGGGCTGTTCTGGTAGACTTCCGGGATCACTCTGCCTCAGCAAGTCCCAAACAAATAAATAGCACATTAGTGTTCTATAAATTACAGTAGAAAGCAATATAACATCTACAGAGTTCATTTTTTGCTTCTAATATTGTGGGACTGAACTTGAGATACAGTATCATATGAATTTATTTTAGATTTTACATATGTATCAATACTTCAAAGGTAAGCACATATGGTAATAGTAAAATACCTAATTGTTTAAGAAACAGGATTTGCAGCTGAGGATATAGTTCTTTTTAGGTAAAAACTATAATAACATAGTTTCCCTAAAACTATGTCAGAACCTATGTACAATGGAGTGAAAATTTAATATATACACAATGGGCAAGGTAAATAAAATTGAAGTTACTTATGAATCTCATCCTTCAAGTGATGGAGATAATGCTCAGTATTTGATGCAAGTGTCCTCATTCAGTTGAATAAAATTGCTTTGTTTCACAGATTGCAACTTGAGCTGTTACTCAACCATGCATCAGCTACATAAACATAAACAGAAAGCTTGTTTAGCTATACTAGGGTGAAGATAAAGCAATCATATTTATAAGATACTTTTTAAAATGTTAGAACTTTATTAGAATGTTACAAATTAATTTTTGTTTTTAAAGTAAAAAGATGTGGAAGCTATTTTGGAATACAATTTTTTTTAATTCAAATATGTTAATATTTATTTAACATTCATAATTTTATGTTAATAGTGCAATACAGAACACATTTAGTTTAAGGTTATTTAAAAGAAAAACAGGCTGGTTTCCCAAAGTGTTACATCAGAGAATGCATACATTCATGCAGCCATGGAGATACTTTCATTTATTTACATTGTTCATGCAGTGCAGACTAGGAAAAAAAAAATTAAAAAGAATTTTAAAAATTATTTTTATGCTAAAAATGGAGAAAGATCATATATTTGGTTAATGCTGAAATGCTTGCAGATATCCCTCATTGTTCACCAAATCTCAGCTACCTTAGATGAGAAAGAAAGCTGCTGCTTTGGCATAAATAAACTCTAGGGAGAACACCAATAGACAACATTGCCTAGAAAGAAACATCTACTGGATTATCAGTTGTAACTCTTAAAACATTAGAATTTCTCCAAATTTTAGAGTCAAGAATACACTCGGTCAAGAAGCATCTATTCTTATTAATAGTTCTTTGGCATTATATGTAGCCTTGAATGTTGGCAACTCCTTTTCTATTCTTCTGCATGTTGTAGTTTTTTTATTAGCACTTGAGTGTCATCTATATACCAATAGCATTAATGAATACATATTTCTTGATTCAATATGTTTTTGCATTTTAGGGTAACTGAAAAAATTTAATTTTCTGCTTTAGATTTTATTGCAACAAGAACTTGCTATAAAGATTATTGAAACGATTCTTTTGTCACCACCAGCATCTTCAGTTGAAACCCAGGGTCACCATCATATGGGGAGGGGGACTCATTTACTGCTCATTGATCTTTTCTTTCATTGTAGTCTATCAGAAAATGTGCAGACTAAACTATATTTTCTTTTAATGGCCAGAGCTTTATAATCATGCAATAGGAGTTACTATGTACTTTATGTATCTTCATTTTTTACTGATATATGAGCATAAACTTTGCAATTCATGTCTTATATGTGGTAAGTAGCTTAGTTGGGTACTAAGATACCTGGAGAAATTACAAGGTACATCTCTATTCATTGAGACAAAGCTTGTTTTTATTCAACTAGAGCTGGAAATCAAAATCTGCAACTGAGAAATGAGTTTTATCTCGGGTGTCTGTTATCAGAGTGATCGAGTGCTGTATTTCATTCAACAAACAAGATACATTGAATCTTATGAGTGAAAAATAACAACTCCTGTTTATTTAACTTGTTCAATACTGTGTGGCTTACAAATGTGGCACTTTGCTATTTTGTCTTGGTAATACGTACCGCAATTTTGTATCCAAGATATACAAGACAAACATGCTATTGCATTTAGGAGTTATTGATATAATTGATGCTGTGCTTATGGGTAGATATTCCATGTTCCATTGTTGTCATTATATAATATTATTATTTTTAATCTTTACAGGCTTCACTTAAAAGAGGAAGCATACGATTTTCTTGAAACAGATACACTGAAGAATCTAGTGAAGAAGTACTCTCAATTTATCAACTTTCCAATTTATTTGTGGAATAGCAAGGTAATATTTTTTATTCTATGTTAAGGAGAAAGAATATTTTATTGCAATAGAAGTGATTTTATCCATTTGAAGTTCATATTTTTTCTCAGATTGTGAAGGTGGAGGAGCCATTAGAGGATGATGATGCTGACCAAAAAGATGAAGCTGAAAAGGCAGATAGTGAAGATGAAGATGCAAAAGTAGAAGAAGATAAGCAAGATGACAAGCCAAAAACAAAAACTGTAGAAAAAACAGTCTGGGACTGGGAAATGCTAAATGATAACAAACCTATCTGGACAAGAAAGTATGTCTTGGCTTTATTCAATGCACAAACTTAACAAAATTTAATTAATGCTTAAAAACAAATATTTTGCTTTCTAAAGAAATGGCAGCTATGTAATTCTCTCTCTTCCACAGGCCAAGTGACATCCCAGATGAAGAATACAATGAGTTTTACAAGTCCCTTACAAAGGATCACAACAATCCTCTGGCTAAGGTTCACTTTGTAGCAGAAGGAGAAGTGACATTTAAGTCCTTATTATTTGTACCACAAGCTCAACCCAGTGAAACGTTCAACAAATATGGAAGCAAGACTGACAATATAAAGGTAACAAATTAAAGAGATTTCTTTCAGCATAAATTTATCAGTTGCTCTTTTCTCAAGGGAAAGATAATTTTAAATTATGGTTTAAATTTAAATTCTTTTAGAAAGCAGCAAGGTTTGATACAAAACTTGTTCTTTCTCAGTACTACTTGAAACTAATTCTACTAGCACAACAGTGTTATCCTTTAGTTTCACAAAAGTGTGTTACTACTAATTTATGAATCTCATCACTATTTGGAACTTCTATCTCCTGAGAATTTATCTACAGATTATCTCCTAACAGCGTGAGTGAACTCTGTGCAGATATACAAATCAGATAAATGCTTGTGGAATAGAACAGATAGGCCAATATTTGCCATTCAGTACTCTTAGCAAACTTTAACTAAAGAATCATACATGTTTTGTTCGCCCTTCAAATGGCACTGATTTAATGACTTGAGGTTAAAGACAACATACCATTTTGATAAAACACTCCCAGCCCCATGACTCATGTAGCTAGTTGGCCCTTAGTAATCGCTTATCAGCCATTACATTCCCTCACTGATATGTCGGTCATCATCATCAGATAATTGGATGGCCCAATTATATGTATACTTAAAGGACAGATCATATATTAACAATTTTTTTAATTCGTAATAGGATTAATATAATGAAAACAAAAATCTATTTTTCGACACAACTTATACTATTGTGTACAGATATTTTTCTACATGCTTCTAACTTAATTGCTGCACTAATTTAACAAATAGATATCACAGTTTATAAATGGAAATTATTTGTAGCTGTGTCTATGATGTTAGGGAAAGAAAGAAATAGGCTTGAAAATTTTGAATCACAGGAACCACAGTCTTCAGTCTTCCATGCTGACGCTCTTAACTAATTGAGCTACTATTAAATCGTGCAAGCATGGAACCATACGTCTCTCTCTCTCTGATATCATAGTTGTTCATTGGTATCATATACAAGCCCTTGAACTTGCAAAATGCTCTGCAGTGCAATGCTTGTTTTGGGATGATATGAATGCTTGAGTTTTGATACTTATTTGATTTTCACAGAAGAACGTATGCTAATTGTACACCTGATGCTTTAAAGGTGTATCTTTCTTGAACTGTGAGCATAATTTGTGCAAAATTTCTGCAGGTTTTAACACATTCACATACCAAAATGCAATATTATGCCATGCTCATCATATGCCGAACTGGTATCAAAAAAGGCAGCAAACTTTTGATATGACTGTTAATCAAGTATCTCAATAATAAAGCTGATAAATTCTTCCGCAGCTGTAGGTTTGTCTGCTGTTAAATCCTAGACAGCTTGGCTCCATTCCAATCAGAGTGCAGAACTGTGCTTGTTTAATAATATATTTTGCTTAAATAATATTAATTTAGAGCTTTGTTACAGCTTTATGTACGAAGGGTGTTCATCACAGATGAATTCACAGACATGATGCCCAATTATCTGAGTTTTGTGCAAGGTGTTGTGGACTCTGATGATTTGCCTCTTAATGTATCTCGAGAGACACTACAGCAGCACAAGCTGATCAAGGTAATATAAGCAGAAATATCCTATATAGTCGCAAGTAATTCAGCCAACAAGGACATTCAGAATATTTATGAATTTCATTGATAGGTCATTAAGAAGAAGCTAGTTCGCAAAGCATTGGATATGTTCAAGAAGATGGAAAAGGCAGATTATGAAAAATTCTGGAAAGAATATTCTACCAATATTAAACTTGGAATAATTGAGGATCCATCAAACAGGACAAGATTGGCTAAGCTGCTTATGTTCCACTCTTCAAATCAGCCTGAAATGACATCACTTGCAGACTATGTATCAAGAATGAAAAGCAAGCAGGAGCATATCTACTATATTGCAGGGTCTAACAGGAAAGAGGTAATGCAGTTATACAATTGAAGTATGTTTAGAAGTTTTTTTAATCTTCGTAGTTTAATTTGTTTAATTATTATACTTCACACAGGTTGAAAATTCTCCATTTGTTGAGCGACTACTGAAGAAGGGTTATGAAGTCCTTTATCTGGTTGAGGCGGTTGATGAATACTGCATCTCTGCATTACCAGAATTTGAGGGAAAGAAGTTCCAAAATGTTGCCAAGGAAGGCTTCAGCATTGCTGAAGGGGAAAAAGCTAAGGAGAAGTTTGAGAATCTTAAGAAACAGTTTGAACCTCTCACCAAGTGGCTTCATGATGATGCACTAAAGGACCAGGTTAGTCTTTGTTCCAGTGCCCATGTTTTAGTACATAGGAATCATATTGAATATGTAAATAGTTATGGGAGGAGAGCAAGAAATGAATAATATATGCTGTTAGAGCTAGCATAATTGTCTTATAACTCCAGTCTTATCCTTGTAAATTTATTTATTTATTCAATCTTCATTTTTGTGTGCTAAGAAATATATTCAGAAGTTCAAATATTAAGAACTTGATAGTAAGCACTCTTTCCAATTGTTATTTTAATGTTGAAAACTACAATTTTTCAATACCCAGCATATATAAGCATTCCTTTATACCAGTCTGTTGTTAATAATAAGCTTTAAGATTTCTGGTGCCATAATTGCTGACGGCCTAGTTCAATGAAGTTTGTCACAACCTTCATAATGCTGAATATTCCACAAGCACTTCAGTTTGGGTAGAGGTGATAACACTCCACATTTTTTCTGGAAATGAAAAAAAAAATCATTGTGCAGGCTAGACTTTGAAAGTGAACAAACATTAGCGCCAAGTGTAAGAATGGAAATTATTAGTGCACATTTTGCTCTGCTAATGTTATATTCTATTTATTTACTGAACTGATAAGAAAAATATAAGGTGGTTTCCACCTTGCTAGCCCAGGCAATTCTCAGCTGTGACCCACCATGGTTACTATAAATGTGTTACTATCAGCATCTTTATTATAAAATGTTCATAATTCTTATTCCAACTCTTAACAAAACAAAAATAATAAAATAAAAAACCCCTGGCTAATACCTACTCTGTCTCCTTTGGTTCATCAGCAGTTTCCAACTGTAATATCCAGAAGACTGTTCAGGCACCATTTCAGATTGCCCTGTTGCAACACTAGAGGGTTCTTTCTCAATATCCTTTCCTTGTTCCCCCCTTATTATTTTTCTATTTTCAGCTCCTTCTCTGTTTACCAAATATATTTTATTAAAAATCTGCTGCTTTGAGTATTCTCATGTACACATGTAATCATATGTTCTTTATTTGTATCATGAAAAAAAAATCATTTTACATTTACCAACTTTGCAGTCTTTCTCATCCTATGAATTGTGTAGCACGTAATGTATAATATAGAACACAATAACTCCAACAAGTGATTTTAAATTATGTATCCAAAAAGCAGTAACATTTCACCATTTTGTCTTTTGTGTTGCTTACTACATGAAGAAGCCTATGTTTATAACTAGTCTTACCATAAATAATGTTACAACACTGAACCTGAGCCATTTCCACATTTTTAAACATAATTTAACATCCTTTTAATACTGGGCACTTAAATATATTATAAACACAGAACAATAATCATTTTTCAAAATGGCTGCCCTTGGCTTTCACACAAGCTCTAAGACACTTGCCATGCATCAATGGAATAGCCTCCATTGGAAAATCGCCACTGCCTTCACCAGGGAGCACTTCAGGCTGTCGATACTGGCATGTCTCTTCTTACAGACCATGCCCCCAAGCAGGGACCACAACTTGTAGTCCAATGGGTTGAGGTCAGGGCTGCTGGAAGGCCAATCATCCAGAGCAATGAAGTTTGGAACATTTCTCGGCAGTCAATCCAGGTAAAATCAGCCTTGTGAGCGGATGTTGAATGCTGCTGAAAGCTCCATTGTTCATTCCTGAACAAAATCTTGCTCAAATCCTTCACATCAGTCTCCAATACAGTGTTTTGGTACACTTTGGCAGAGGTTTTCACCCCTTTTCCACAAAAATGGAGTTTGGTGGTGCCCTCATATGCCACTCCCCACCAAACCATGACTGAGGCAGGATGATGCCACTTTGGATCTTCTGAACCTTCTCACAAGCTTCTCAAGATGATTTAGCATAAACACAATCATTTTGCCAATTGAAAGCATTGATGGTGAAAGTCCCTCCATCTGTGAAAGGATTATTTCTGTGGCCATTGTTTGCAAAAACACTGAAAAAGGCATTTTGATTTTATCACCCTCTGCTCCTTCAGATGCTGGATTACAACGTGACCTGTACTCAGCCAGTAAGCTTTCAATCCTAGCTCATCACTTAACAGGGGGAAAATTGATATTTTTGAAATGTTCAGCTCTCGAGCCAGCACAGACTGCTTTTGCACAGGATTTCATTGAATATGAGCTGCCACTCTTTTAACGGCCTGCTTGTCCCTAATGCTGCGTGGATGGCGTGGTCTCTGGCGATCTTCAACACTCCTGGTTTCTAAGAATCTGTTAATGGTTCGATACACAAACATTCTGCTTATTTTCAACTTCTTAAGGGTAGTGAAAATTTCAGAAGCTGATTTACCCACCTTATGAAAGGCTATCGCTCCTTCATGGTTTTCATAATTGCCCCACTCCATCACTACAATATATGGAAACACACTTTCTCTTCTATAGCTCTACTCACAATGACATCCTCTTAACTTACCCACATAAACATTGGCTGCAACCTTCCAAACCCGCTATACAGCCTGTGCCAAAAGTTAGTAACAGTATTTATGTTACAACTAGGTATGCACATTGAAGGGAAATGGATGGCAGCATTGGAGTAGAAGCAAGGTGCTCTGTAATGTAAATAGTGTTTTAGGAAAGGATTAACAATTATGAAACTACTTTGTCCTTTACTCTTCTGCTTAGATATATTACTCATTCCAAACAGTATAGTTAACGGTAAATTTAATTTTTAGTCCTTCTAATCAGGTAGGTGGAAGTAGCTGTATCTTTATCTAGAAATTTAGGCAAATATATATGATTTTAATTAAATATTTCAGATTTTAAAAGCAACAGTATCTGAACGTTTGTCAGATTCCCCATGTGCATTAGTGGCAGGAATGTTTGGTTGGACTGGAAACATGGAAAGGCTGGCAATTTCCAATGCTCATCAGAAATCTGATGATCCTCAAAGAAGTTACTACCTCAATCAGAAAAAAACAATGGAAATCAACCCCCGTCATTCATTGATTAAAGAATTGTTGAGAAGAGTGGAGGATGACCCTACTGATCCCAGTGCCAAGAATATTGCTGTAATGATGTTCAGAACAGGTATGCTTTATTTGGCTACTGATAATTAGGACATGCCCTTATATGTCAAACATAGTTTTTCAACTTGTTCTGGTTTGCAGGATGGTAAGCCTGACCATTTGAAAAAACTTTGGAGTAATTTTTGTTATATTATACTATATTTCACTGTGAAAATCCCAAACTATTCAAATTTATAATTTTTGTCAGTTCTTACTTATGGTGCTAAATTGAATTTGAATGTTTAAAGAAGCAGTTGTTTGCATTTTGAAGTTATAGCAATAGGGGCAAAAAGAATGCCGTGTCAAAGCATATTATATAATTTGCTTCACTGCAAGTTTCAAATTACTTTAAAGTTTAGAATTACAATGGCCTTCAAGTCCACAAGAAACTTGATGTGAATAGATTTTTCACCTGTATATAAACTAAATGAAACCAAAGGACTGTTTAGGTTCAACTCTATCATATAAAAAATATATGATTTGCTTCACTGTGCAAGTTCCAAATTACTTAAGCTAAGCATATCATGTGGGTAAAACAAAATTTATGAAATCTTATTTAATTAAAAGTAATGCTCTAGAGGATTTATGTATCATTGAAAATAAATTCTGTGAGATATATATAAATTTTAGGGATATAGATAGATAGTAAGTTAACATGGGCAAACCATATAGATGTTCTATGTAGCAGAATTAGTAAATCAACCTATCTGATTTTTAAAGATACATTTGGTTCCAAAGAGTTAAAAATGATTTATTTTGGTATGATTTACCCTCAATTACATTATGGTATTGAGGTCTGGAGCGCTGCAGCAAAAGTGCACATGGATAGATTTATATTACAGAAAAAAATGTATTAGGTTAATTTCTAAATTAGAATATAGACAGTCTTGTGAGGAAGCATTTATAAAACGTGACTTTGTGTTTAGTTGGTAGTTTTATTTTGTTTTTGAAGCAATGAGATCTGTAAACAGTGATCAATTCTAACTGTACTGCAAGAAAAAAAGAATTATAATTCAGATTTTACTGCTCGGGCATCACGGATAGTGGACATTGGTAATACATGAAATGAAATGAAATGTTAAATTGGGAAAGCAATTTTTTATGAAAGAATGGTTCTAGGCCAAGTTTAGTATACCTCCCTGGCATGAGGGCTAAGGTTTATGAGGACTGAGAAAAACCTGGAAAAAACTCGTCATGGGGGACAGTCCTGGTGGAAATCAAATCCCAGACCTCCCACTCTGTGTCTGTTTTAATGCCCTAGGCCACCCTGTCGTCAAGAATAATTCTGTAGCATATTCTGAGGTGATTTTTTATTTTGACACTGAACAGTTAATTGATAATCCAGAGACTTTGAATTCTAGTATCATTATGTATTAAATGATAGCAGTGCATAATAACAGAGAATACCTAGTCAACAATAGTGCAAATGACACAAAGTATATAACATGAAATGGAACATCAATATGTTACAATATAACCCAAGATTAAACAAAACCTAATTAGAGCTTATTAATAGTTAAATAGGTATCACTAAGTTTTAGCATTGCTGTTGGTGTCACTCAAAGAAGCTGTAATGACTACAATAATGTGCTTTCAAAAAGTCTCTTTCCTGTATATCAAAAAATACCAATAATGGTGAGATTCTTGTGCATTTTAGAACTAATCGTTGTAAATTACTCATTGTTTTAAATTATTGGCAGATCATACATTAATACATGCAGCCATATTACAATTTCATATTACCCAATACATTTAAAAAATTTGCAGTTATTTGCAAGTTGGTTGAATTTACCAAGATAAGCTGAGATGCATACATTATATACTGGTACCATTTATGCTAGTATAATACAGCAATATCTGTAACCTCGTGGTTTTTCTATCCAGCTGAACATGATTTAATAGTGGAGAAATTAATGATAAATTGTTAGCAGTCTCTAAAAAGATTTCTTTGTGTGGTCCACAGTAGTGAAATTATTCTTAATACTGTAAGGGTGACAAAAATAAATAAATGTATTGCATTATTTGCAATGTGCCACAGATGAAATGCAAAATTATGAAGAAAAAGTAAATGGGCAGGATTTTGAGGCAAGAGGTTGAATCATGCTGTATACTACCTCAACATTATTAAGTACATGCTTATTAGATCTTTAGCTGTTTGCTGAGAAAATGTGATTCAAACTTTGGGATTGTATTTGCTAGTAAAGGTAAATATTAATATGCAAAATATAACAAATTGGCATTAATGTATGGTGCAAATATTCTTTGGCAGATATTAATTGTACATAGTAAATAATTTTATTATAAGTCTGCCAATGCTTGTTCATATCCATACAGGAAATCACATGATGTATGAATTTATTAATCAAATAGTATTTACAGTTCCTTTATCCCTGATGGGGTTGAAAGATTTTCCTACTAAATGTAGCTGTATAATTCTGACATAAAAGTAAGAACCAGGGTACTATAGTGATCATATCTAATTAAGAAAAGTTGCCTTTCCACAAGCAAATTCAAAAGAAGTTGCCTCCACCAAATCAGAAGCTACAAGGTCTTAAAGCATTTAATTTTTAACCTATTAATCTGAAGTTCATTTTGAATTTTTAGGATGAGTGGTAATTAAGAACATACTTTGAAGAAATATTTTTGTAGTAAATATTTCAGATGTTTTGCATCTAGTAGGTTAAAAAAAGCACATGGAGCATGTAAATGTAATCCCTCCTTAGAGATGTGTATAAAAACAAGCCAAGTTTTTTTGTCTCTGATTTTAAAAATTGTATATTATGTTTTCAGCTACTTTACGTTCTGGTTACATGCTCAGGAACACTGCAGATTTTGCAGCAAGTGTGGAAACAATGATGAAGAAAACATTGGGAATTCCTTTGGAGGAACAGGTATGTCTGCACTAGCAATTCCTAATATTTAAAAGTGTAATCCATTGTGGAAAAGTGAACAGCAAGTTGGTTTGCTCTTCAGTACAAAAATCAGTGAAAGAATGTGGTCAGTGTTTGCTATTTTCTTTTTTCTCTATTTATATTTGGTTAGTGAAAATTTGTTAATTGATTATTATTATACAAAATGCATTCAAATTCTATGATCTAATTTCATTTAGAAAGAGCACATCAGAAAACTATAATTACGGTCATTTCTCCACATGGTTTTCCTGTAATGGAATACATTTTTCACAACATTGGTGCTACAAATGTATTGCTCATATGAAATCTTCTTTTGAGATCTGGTGGGACCATTTGAAAATTGCTAATATAAGGGCTGCATAATGTGAAATCAAATAGCATGTAATGGATCTTTAAGTGTTGGAAATGCTAAAAATCAAGGTGAGGTAAACAGGGAGTATGAAAAACCATTTCAAAGCTGTTAAGCAAAAACTGCTGAAGAAGTGCTGCCCAAAGATTGTATCATGAAAGCATTTTAGGTAATTGGTCTCGAAATAAGGACTGCATTTGTTGAAGTCATAGTGGGCCCGCAGTTGGGCACCCAAATTTGAAGTAGATTTAGCTCTTGTAGAAGGTTTTCAGACAGAAAGATTATTTATTCGGTTCTCAATGTAAACTGCTGCTGCAATGTAAAGCACAGCAACTGTGCTTTATTCTGTTACCTTTTGTCCCAGGGTTTCAGTCTTCATTGCCTTATTCAGACAACAGGGAGGGGGACAGGAAATAAGCTGGAGGACATATAAATACACGACAGAATGTAACTAGACAGGTGTATTTATAGACAAAGTTCTCTTTACAAAGGGGCAATTGTCCAACTCGAAGAAATGAATGCCCGTAACCCTTGGACTATTTGTTAACTCTGCGTGCCAGCTAGCTATTTACTTGTGAAGGATATGAGATTTCCATTTTTGGAAATAATGATTCAGATTCAGATTTATTCACCATAAGAATTTGTACAAATTTTTGGTTTCGTCAATATAGTAGGAATATATACATGTATTAAATAGTGATAATACAACAAAATACTATATACTAGCACATTCTGATTAGTGCAGAGTGGCGGTTGCATTCTTGAATGAAGATCATCTTTCCATTTTGGCATCTTAGCTCCTGTGGACAGAAAACAGAGCAGCACAGTATCTCCACCAGAGTAGTATGTACATTTATTATATTCTATTAAGCATTTGGCACTTACATTTTTATATCTGGGCTACTATATCTTCTTTAGGGCGTTTATTCATGTCATTACAGTATCTGCTAAATTCATCAATTGTATAGAACTGTTTTGTAAGTAAGACTTTATTAATTTCAGTTTTAAATGATTTAATTGTTGCTAAGTCCCTTAGATAAGGAGGTAAGACATTATACAATTTTAAACAATTATATTTGAAGGATCTCTCGTATAGTTTCGTGTTATGCTTATGTTGGTGGAGTTTAGTTTTATTTCGAGTATTATGTGAATGAATCTCAGTATTGACTACAAAATCATCTAAGTTAGTCCGGACATAGTTTAGAATTTCTTTTATATAAACACAGGGGACTGCTAATATTTTTAGATCCTTAAAATGTTTCCTGCAGCTTTCTTTTCTTGGGATACCAATCATGGTTCTTATCGCTCTCTTTTGAAGCTTGAAGATGAGATGACTATTTACAGAGTTTCCCCATAATATTACTCCATATAAAATATGCGAGTGGAAGTTCGCAAAGTAACAACTTTTGAGTACATCTAATGTTACTCTTGTCCTCAGTTGGCTGAGAACATAGCAAGCCTTGCTTAGTTTTGTAGCTAGTTTTTCAACATGGTTATCCCATGAGAGGTTTAAGTCAATCCATAACCCCAAAAATTTTGTTTCTGACTCATACTTTATAGTTTTTGACCCAAGCGTGATTCCCGGAGTAGTTATGCTTTTGTTGTTTTTGTGCTGGAAATTAATTGCTACTGTTTTTGCTTCATTTATCAGAAGTTTGTTAGTTTTGAACCAGGTTAACATGCCTTTTATTACTGCTGTTATTTTTGCTTCCAGGTCAGTACTTTCTTTTCCGCTTATAAATATGCTTGTATCGTCTGCAAAAAGCTTTACTTCAGAAATATCTTTTAAGCAATGCGGTAAGTCATTTATGTACAATAAAAATAGAAGAGGACCTAAGATTGATCCCTGTGGTACTCCCGATGTTACATTTCTTTTGCTCGAGTGTGCTTTCCCAATTTTTTGGTTTCTCACATCATTGAATTCGATCTCAACCAGTTGTTCTCTACCTTCCAGATAGGTTTTAAACCAATTGTATGGAATACCCCTTACTCCATAGTTCCACAGTTTGTCCAACAGCAACTTGTGGTTCACCATGTCAAATGCTTTGAATGTTCCAGAATGTATCGCCCCAAAAACACACAGTTATATATACAAAGAAATATACATCTGGAATATCTAGGATCAATCAATAAAACACAAATTACAAAGAAAACCATAACTACTACAAATATTCTAGCCATCTAGATGACCTAACCAGTATAGATACATTTATAATCCCTTCTGAGTCAAATGTTTAAAACACTCTTTGGAGAGTGTTTTAATCATCCGACTCGGAAGAGATTATTAATGGGCGTTTCACTGTTTGATTCCAGATTGAATTATTAAAAAATACATTTGTTTATTTAATTATATATATATATATTTTTTTTTTTTTTTTTTTGTTTAGTTGTCCAGTCACAGCTAGGTATGATTGTATTTGTGCACCTGTTTGCACATGCTACCCTTCAACATGCACATACACAATAGGTAGCCATCGGTCCTGGTGGTGTAGTGGTTACCATATTTGCCTCCTACACCCAAGATCGAACCCGGCCAGGACCGATGGATTTTTTTCGGGCGTGAAAATCCTACATATGGCTTCCTTTGGAAGGGAAGTAAAGGCATGGGTTTTTGCGTCGTACATTTACGGCACAAAAAAGAACCTCAAACCTGAGAGGCCTCGAGCAAAATTTGTCGGCCGTTTCACGCCCAGAATTGAATGGGACACTGATGACCTGAGATGTTAAAGAGCGTCCATAAATAAATCAATAAAAAAAAAAAAACTTTAGGTAGCCCTTTCCTTATCACCTCGACTGGCCACCAACTTCAGCTGTTACTCGTAAATCACTATGGGTTGTTGATCCATTACTCGGCTGATTTTCAGTCATGAGACATGCATTGGCACTTGATATTTTTTAATTACAATTATACAATTTATTAGCAATTCCAAGATCATATTAACATCAAATGATAGCTCATGGTTTACCATCTCGTTTCAAATTCCTACAAGGTTATACATAAAAGTTTTAAGCTCACATAAGCCCCCCCCACACACACACACACAAAAAAAATTCAAAATGACATTACAGGATGCAATGAACTCTCAGATCCCTTCAGGTTGTTTATAAGCTTTCCACATTACTTGAACTACTCGTATTATCTTTTCAGCTATCTACAACTTCATGTATTTTCTTAATTATCTACTATCTTCATTTTTATAATAATTTACGTAGCATTCTTATCTTGCTTTATCTAATTTATTTCTTTATCTTATTTCAACTATTTCAAAATATCTCCCTTAATTTAACTATTTATAACATTTTATATTTAATTATCTGTAATTCATATCTTTATTTTAATTATCTCTAAACTTCACTTTTATAATTATGTAGCTTATTTATTTCTTTTGTTTTACTTATTTTGCTGCTTTATCTTATTACAATTATCAATCTTTAATAAATCATCTTGCAATTATTTTCCATCATTTTATTATTCCAATTATCAGGTATTATTATAAATATATATATATTTTCTTTAGCATAATTACTCATTTCTATAGTACATCTTCTCTACAGTTGTTACTAATTTCTAATATCAGCCATCATTTCATTTCAGTTCATTTCACTTCATAGCAATTTACATCGTGCAAAATTTGTGCTTTTATTTGGGTTTTGATGTACCAGGAAGGGAATCTCCCGGAAGTCTATCTGTTATAGATTTTTCATATTCCCTCACATCTTGAGACACAGTTTGGTTTTGCAAAGTCCCAGAGTTCTCTTGTTTCATTATGGAGGGGCAGGGGGGAGGGGTCAGGGAATGTCTGGGGGGCATGGTGCTGCTGCTCTGATTCCTGGTTACTTGCCATAATCTACTCTCGTGCTCCCAAGGTCTCTGCCCAAACCTTTGTTCCCCGGTTCAACAAGGTATTCTGTTGCTGGAACCAGCTGTCTCTTCGTTGGCCAATGAAATTAGTATTCAGGTAATTTACCTGCAGATTTTTATTTCAGGGTAGCTTGCAACGTAAGTTCATTTTTTGCCCCCCCCCCCATATGATATAAGCATTTAGGCCTATTGTAATTGTTATTATACTGGTAGCCATATTCTTTATCAAGATAGCCATTGTTAGTGGGTTGCTGCATGACAAATGCAATGAGCAAATCTATTGTCTCTGCGAAGTTATTATAGCAACAATTAAGTGGTTGCTAATTTGGTTCGGGAATTGGTTAGAAATAAGAGCAATGAACTCTTGATCAGAAACAAGGGGTTCCAGCAATTTACTTTTTTGCCTGACCATGAGGAAATGGTCGAACATGCTCTTGTTCCTCTTGGGAGCTTTATTAGATTTTGGTATGTCGATCCCCAGTACCTCGCGAGAAATAACTGCCTAAAGTCCTATAATGTGTACAATCAGCAAGGGTCAGCCTGTACCATTTGAGTGCCTATTCTTAAGGCATTTTCACACACAAATTATTTTCATCTCGGGCACCGATTTTATCCTAGAAATCGAATCTTCGAGCTCATGCACAAAATGTTGGGGATTGTCACCAATTTCCCAACAGAATGAACAAATAGTTCATTCATCAAATGCTGAGGCCATGTGCTGCTAGATGCTCCCAACACTCTTACTCATATCTGCATTGATATGAGGACTTGCACCATTTGAAGCTTTGGCTAGCAAGGCCTAATGCCATAGGAGTATTTACTATAGGAGTACTTAACTATTTCTTAAGCCTAATTCCTGACTGGTATTATTTTCACTTTGAGAGATTCTCTCAGCTCTGAAATACTCATTCTACACTGACTTGCATCGCCAACTTAAGGATTTTAATTTCCTCTGTCTGTTATATCTCCCCTAATTATCTGCCTCACAATTCTGAGTTCTCATTTTTGTTTGGTTTTTTACTTCCTCTGTTTGTGTTCTTAAAGCTACATGCTTTGTTTGCCTGTCAGTTATCCTATTCTCAAGAATTACACAACCATTTTTAATCTTATTTACCTTATTTTCTACACTTAGTTTAATCCCCCCAATCTCATTATCGCATTTTTCTTTATTAGTCCTAATTTGATCTTGATCTGTTCTAATTCCTTCTTATTTTCCTCTGGTTTCCCCTTTAGCTTATTCTGACTTTTGTTAGTTTATTTAGATTACTTTTTAGTTCCCTACTGTTTTTATTGAGACTAGCTTCTAGTTCTTTTTGGTTTTTGTAGAGTTTATTATCTAATTCCTTTTGGTTTTCACTAAACACTGCATCAATTGACTCATGATGAGGAATTCTCTCCTCTATCCCTAGATTCCCTTGTTTGCTACCTGATCTATAGTTTCTGTACATCCTACCCCACTTCTGAAATGCTATTTACAATTTTGCTATTATTTACGTTTTCCATTTTATAGATTCTGTTACTTTTCAATCACATGAGCACTCAAGAAATTATGATAACAAATACAACAATCCTATAGTAACATGATTATATACATACGTATATAGCCCCTAGGCCAGGGTGCAATATTATTTGACTGACCTTAAATCTCCTCAGAAATACCAGTGTATATTGATCTGGAGGCTGATGTCTTCATGTCCTCTTTGGTTGCTGTTCCTGGCGACATCATAGGTTTCCTGGTGTTCCACCCTCAATGTTTTGCCTCTGCATAGGCTGCACAAATTTGAAAATGTTTTAGGTGATGGGTCTTCTTGAAGTAAGGACCCCCTACGTGTTGGTTGCTGAAGTCTCTGTGGACCCTCAATGGGGTGTCCAAATTTGAAGTAGGATTAGCTAATGATCTTGTAGTGGGTTTTGTCAGAGTTTCAGACAAAAAGGGTTTGGTTCTCAATGTAAACTGTTTCTGCAAGGGCATAGAAGACAATTGCCCTTTCTTCAGTTGTCTTTTGTCCCAGGGTTTCACCACCTTCATTGTCTTATTCAGACATCAGGGAGGGACTTTGATATATAAAACTTGACAGAATGTAACTAGACAAGTGTATTTGACACAGTTCTCTTTACAAAGGGGCAATTGTCTTACTCGGGACATGAATGTCCATAACCCTTGGATTACTTGTTAATTAACTTTGCGTGCCAGCTAGCTATTTACTTGAAGGACGGGGAGCTTCCGTGACTGAAAACAATCACTGTATTGTCTAAGTGGCGCATGGCAGCAAGATTTTGATAAATGTTAATTTGTAGTTTGATTTTCTAGGCATTTACATAAACTCACATTTGCTATAATTTATCACATGAGAATTTCACCACAGTATCTCATGAAAATTATGAATTAAACTTGCATGATATATAATTAAGCTCCTACTTATAACTATCTGCAGATGATCGAATGACGAATGTCTCTATAATTTGCTGTACTCAACTACGTCAAATGGCTTTGGACTGCTTGAATAGCATGATGCAACTAGAGATGATGATGCATTAACAGAGTACTTGAATGAGAAAAATTGACACAGTTTGAACTGATGAATGTTGAACTTTGCTTCCTTATACATCATCCCTTAGCATGGCTTGCCACATTTTTAATCTAGATGCAATAGGGTTCAGACATGTAAGCGCAAAAGCATCCCCAGCTTCCAAAATTCAAACTTTACTCTGCGGTTTGGTCATCTGGCTATCATATGATTCAGTGGTGTCATAAAACTCTTTCTCCACTGACACAAATGTGAAAATCCTGATCCTGGCATTAGGAAAAACCCATTATGTAACCTAGACTGTCAGGTGTTCTCTTTCGTTTGTGCTCTTATGTAACAAATAAAACCTAAAAGCACCACTTGACATTCATTTTCCTATTCACATATAAAATTGGAATTTATCTACACTAGTTATACTGAAGTAATATCAGAAATCGCTAGTTATCACTACTATTCATATAATTAAATAGAGCATTGTAGTTCCTTGCTGAAACAATAAAATTAATGTAATACATATAAATATTAAAATGCCCTCAGGGCGTCTATTGTAATTTCTGTTACAGTATTGGTTGAACACAGATACAACTTTATTTTGCAATTGTTTTGCTGTATGCTGAAAGGAACTTATTCTGTAAATCTTCTTGTTCATGAGACCCACTTGTAGGAAATTCTTTGCATATTCAATGTTCATGCAGAATATATTCTTCAGAAATGACAACTTTAGACGTAGTCTCTTTTGCAGTTGATTAGTAGTTCATTTTATCTACATGCATTCTTGTTATAGTGGCTGGTGCATGCCCAAAGTTGCATCATTTCGTGCTGGCACAATATTTGTTTTTTCTTTGAACTTTCATACACACAATCAACAGGTATTGCAAAGAGTGGGGCCTGAAGGTTAGTCAATAAAACTGAAATCATAGTTTTTAAGAAGGACAATAAACTGTGTAAGGATGAGAAATGGTTCATGACAGATATAGAAATTCAGGTGGTTAGTGAATTCTCATATCTGAGCATAAAGTTGAGCAGTAATGTAGGTTGGGAAAAACAGAAAAGAACTGCACTGGTGAAGGCGAAACTGGCCATGATAGTGATAAGAAAATGTTTATATAAGATGCCAGTAATGAATATCAAATGGTTTGAAAGGTTTATTCAGCCTTGGTTGATTCACGATGGATTTATGGGAAATGTGGGGTATAGAGGAAGGATGGTGTAATATGAATTTAATACTAAGAATTTTCTGTAAATTAATTTTGCGAGTTCCTCATAATACTACAAAAGCAGGAGTGTTGATAGAGTTAAGAAAGGTAAGCATCAGAGGATTAACGATGGATAAAGTATTGAAATAATATAAGAAAAAAAATTAGGTATAATGACTAATACCTGGTTGAACAAAATTACAGAACAGTTATTTAAAAAAGTGTCAGGAGATTTTTGGGTTAAAATTGAATTTTTCAGAAAAGATTGTTGGAGGGAAGTGACATCAAGAATGGAAGATGTGGATAGACAAGTTTTATTTGCCCAGATTAGGGAGAAAAGCTCACTAACATATTATAAGGAATTAAAAGATGACTTGGAAAAGGAGAGGTATATTTTAATTTGCAAGAAAAATTAAAGACAAGGCACAGCCTGGTTTTGATTAGGTGTATAGAAATTTAGGGCAATGAGGAGAGTTTTTCTTTTGGTATGCTTGATTGGCATTTACATGAATGGCTAAAAACAAATGGAATTAATGATGCACACGCAAAAGAATACATCAAACATGCAGAACTTTACATTAACCAAGCCTATTTTTCTTTCAAAGAAAAATTCTATAAATAACAAGCAGGACTTACCATGGGCAGCCCCTTCTCCATTTCTAGCTAACCTCTTCATGAGCAGATTTGGAACACACATCAACTCAGCTTTCCCGTCATATTTAAGGTATGGTACAGATATGTCAATGATATATTTGCCATAGTTAACAAAAACTCATTGATACCGTAAAATTTTTCAATATACAAGATAGAAACATATCATTTACATACAAAATAGAAACAGATAACATGTTGCCATTCATAGATATTGAAATAATGAAACATCAAGGAAACCTGGAATTTGAAATATACAGAAAACCGTGCTGATAATTACGTCAAAGCTGACAGTTTTAACTCCACAATGCATAAACATGCATTTATCAACAGTTTACACACCAGCTAGTTAACCTACAAATTAACAAAAGTGAATGTTTTAATGAATACAAACAAATAGAAGAAACAGCAGTTAAAAATGGTTATAAAAAAGAACTGGTACACATTCAAGAGACAAAAACATAGCAAAGAAACCATAACACTGTCAGCAAGAAAAGATAAGCTAATTTGTAAAAAAATCCACATATCCATGGGCTACAAAAAAATCTAAGAATATTCTTAAAGATTTTCATATCAGGTTGGCACTGGTCAACAGATTTAATGTTAAAAACCTACTGATAGACGATGTTAATGACAGTATTCCACAAGAGAAAAAAGCAGATATTTACAAAATAAATTGCGCAGAATGTGAAAAAATCTACATTGGAAAAACTAAGAGAAACTTAGCACATGGTTAAAGGAACATTTCAGGAACATAAAGTACAAGCAAATAGAGAAATTGGACAGAAAATCATGACATAGCAAATAAAGCAAAATTATTAAATCATACAAGGACCTACTGAAGAGAAAATCTACATCTACAAATAAAAAGATAGTCTAATGAACTTCTACACGGCCGGGGATAATAACATAAACTTCAAGTTTATCATATTGCCACCAGAGCAGAATACACATTCCCACAGCTTAACGAATTATCCGACAGTTGACTTTTAGATTAGCTGACGATAATGAAATGCTCTTGAAACTGGTTTATATAATACGACAATAAGTGAAGCATTAAGAGTCTATAGTTGAACTAAATTATACAGTAATATCAATTAGAAATAAAGGAATTAGTAGTTTGTAGGGATTATATTTAGCTGATAAAATAATTAATACAGGTAGAGTAAGTGAAATATTTATTTTAGCGTCTTGGGTTGGAGCCTGGTCCCCTGGAATTCCAGTAGGATGTTGCTGATGAACTGCGGACTGGGAACTGACACAAATCAATATGGAAATTTTGTATTTTGTTTAACTATCTAGAATTTAGATAAAGATATTAGTATAAAATATTTTAGTTTTTCTTAGCACTTTATAAATATCAAATTTCATTATAGTAGATGTTTGAGAAATAAAAAAATTAGTAAATATTGTACTTACAAAGCTGTTGACAATGGAGTGGCAATATAACCTAAGCTTAGATTCATTTTTTACGCTAAACTCCACTCACTTACACAAAAGTAAGATGCATTTCTGGAGAATCTCTTCCATCTTCAATTGCTCACTAAACCACCGTTACTCAAAATGATGGCTGGACAACCCGATGTTCCTGTGGTGGCCTCTGTTGGTTGAAATAGGAAGTTGCTGAGTTCATCCATACGGGGAAACTCTAAATTCATTAGGTTTTCTCTCTTTTTTAATGAGAAATTTTTCTCCCAAATGGATAACTCTAATGGGTAGTGAAGATGTTTCAACAGTTTAATTCCCGGTTTTATTTCATGGTTTTTGGTCCAAAAGTGAGCTGCTACTGCTAATTTATCCACCTATTTAAACCGAATATTGCTAAAATGTTCTGTCCTCCGAATTTCCAAATTTCTTTTTGTTTTGCCTATGTAGCTCTGCTCACAATCTGCACATTTTATTTCGTAAATTCCTGATTTCTGTTCTGTTGGTATGGAGTCTTTTACTGTGCAACCTAATAAATTTTTGATGTATCTGTTCTTTGGGGCTAACATTATCCCATGTTCTTTGAAGATTTTCTTGAACTTGTTGTGGTAAATTGGATGGTAGGTGAAACTTTTTGATTTTCTTTTGTGTTTTTCAGTATGGAAACTTCCCTTATCCCTTTTTGTCTTTTAGATTTATTGATAATTTTTATCACTGTCTTTGTTGAAACTATTGATTATAGCTGTCTTTATTTTTTGTTTGTTATGGGGTTATAACTCTACATTCCTTCCACATAAATATGCAGTTTTTCACAGTTTGGCAAACAGATTGATGAATATTCCACTCACAGAAGCAGAGTACAAAATAGAATACAAACAAATAATAAAGACAACTATAATCAATGGTTTCAACAAAGAGACAGTGATAAAAATTATCAATAAATCTCAAAGACAAACAGCGATAAGGGAAGTTTCCACACTGAAAAACACAAAAGAAAATCAAAAAGTTTCACCTACCATCCAATTTACCACAACAAGTTCAAGAAAATTCTCAAAGAACTTGGGACAATGTTAGCCCCAAAGAACAGATACAACATCAAGAATTTATTAGGTTGCACATACCAACAGAACAGAAATCAGGAATTTACGAAATAAAATGTGCAGATTGTGAACAGAGCTACATAGGCAAAACAAAAAGAAATTTGGAAATTTGGAGGACGGAACATTTTAGCAATATTCAGTTTAAATAGGTGGATAAATCAGCAGTAGCAGCTCACTTTTGGACCAAAAACCATGAAATAAAACCAGGAATTAAGCTGCTGAAATATCTTCATAACCCATTGGAGTTATCCACTTGGGAAAAAATTTTCACATTAATAAATAGAGAAAACCTAATGAATTTAGAGTTTCCTCCAATGGATGAACTCAGCAACTTCCTACTTCAACCAACAGAGGCTACCACAGGAACTAGGGTTGTCCAGCCATCGTTTTGAGTAACGGTGGTTCAGTGAGCAACTGAAGATGGAAGAGTTTTTCCCGAAATGCGTCTTACTTTTGTGTAAGTGAATGGAGTTTAGTGTAAAAAAATGATGAATACCAAAGCTTAGGTTAAAAGAATTAGTAGTTTTTAGAGACTGTAGCTAGCTGAAAACATAATGGTATAGGTAGAATAATTAAAATATTTTATTTTAGTCCCCTGGGTTGGGTCAAAGCCTAGCCCTGTGGAATCCCAGTAGGCTACTGCTGATGAACTGCAGGACTGGGGTCTGATGCAATCAAAGTGGAAATTTTGTACTTTATTTAATTATTTAGAATTTAGATAATGCGTTAGTATGCAATCATTATTGTATTAAAATTTATGTAATCTGAGGAGGTACACCTAAAATGACCTAGACCAGATAGGTGGAGACCCCTTGTTTTATGTATTTTGCTTAGCATTTTCAAAAAAAAACATACACATACACAAAATACATTCATAATGCATTCTCTGCGCGTTTCACTCTGCTGACAATGTCAGTGTATTATTGATATCTTCGCTGTCTAAAATGCTGTCACTGACACCTTATGCCAGTAACTTTCCATGGAACTGATGGCATTGGATGTTTCTTGTGCCTTTTAATGTCATCTATAGTTCTACCTGCTACCATTCTTTAAAAATAAATAAAATTTTAAGTGCATCATGGGCCAAAACATTCCCAGGGCTGCAGTCCATATAGAAATGCATATGGAACATTTTTGAATAATGAATAAGAGAATAGGCTTAGTTTACAAGATAGACTATTTGTTATCTAGCAGATCTGGAGGCAACTATAAAAGCTAGAGGCCTTGCATCAGTAACAAATGATTACTGTTATTATTTTGATTTAAAGTAAAACACTAAAAATCATGTCGTTAAATTAAAACTCTCTTTAAGTTTCACAAACACACTTATAAAAGTAATTTTGGTTGACAATGTGAGAAATGTACCTCACGAAACATGTACCAAAATTACTTTTATAAGCGTGTTTGTGAAACTTAAAGAGAGTTTTAATGTGATGATGATTTTTAGTGTTTTACTTTAAATCAAAATAAGATTAACAAAAGTTTCACTGTGTGGATTCTGACATTCCGTAAACAAATGTTAACTATGTTACAGCCTGAAGAGGATGATGAAGATGACTTGGATTCAGAAGAAGAGGATAAGTCTGAGGAGAACGAAGTTGATGCAGATAAAGATGAAGATTCAGCAGATCATGAGGAACTATAATATGCCACAGTTGATTGTGAACTAGAACATACTTTTAAGTCAAAAGGGATCAAAGTGCAAAGCCATAGAGTGTGATTGTTCTGCAGCACCCATTCTGATTTAAGGAACAAAGTGATTGAGACATGTCAGGCCAATTATGCATTGGAAAATTTCATTTTCTGGGGTATCACTTGTTCTTTAAATTTTTGAGTGTAATAAACATTGCAGTTTCTCAACAGTTCATCAGTTAACAGCCTACAAGAACCATTTGTGTAAACATGAACATCAGCTCAAGCTGAACCAAGAAAGTATTTACTTGGAACAGTTATCCATTTCCATTTTATTTTGCACGTTAGTGAATTCCCTTAGAGGGGAGAGGATAATTTAGAAGGAAATTCTGGAGTAAGAATACCACAGATTTTAAAACTTTCTTATGCTAAAGGTAGGTTTCAGTGGTATTTTAATTGGATTCTTGAAAATTCATTTCTGTTAACTCAACCTGCATTATTATGTAATATAGTTTTGCAAACTGAAATACAGAACACTGACTGAAACTGGTGCATTTTAAATAAGCCATAATTTCCATCTTTATGAAGGTGTTTTCCATTCTTGTGAAGAAACATGACAGTAATAGAGTATTTATTTGAAACTTTGTTATATTCTTTTGTATAATTGCAGGAATGTAAATTTTAAATAATGTGTATTGAGTTTGAATGTAAAATTCCACATGTATAAAGAGAAATGAGTGAGTTGTATGATTATGTGAACAAAATACACTTTTTGGGAAGAATGACTTAATGTTCCATTTTGTCCTTGCCTTTATTTCCTCCTATCAGTTTTTCACGTTTTCTGCTACGCAGTGTAGGTTGCTGCAAATTTAAGACATAATTATCATAAGATAATTATTCAGCATTCCATGCCATTGTTCTAATTATTGCTCACTCCAAATTGTGATGCAATTTTTTTTTTTTTTTTTTGCCTCTCCTATGTTCCTAGTCTACACATGGTGAAACTTATTTCATTGATATAAATTTGAATAGTTTGGGATTTTTACAGTGAAGTATAGTATCATATAACAAATTATTTATGAGGAAGTCACTCAAATTTCACTAGTTTTATTCCACTTACTTGGACATGTTTCAAAGGCAAATTTCCTTCGTCAGCACGGTTCCACACCTTGCTGACAATGAAGGAAATTTGCCTTTGAAACATGTCCAAGTAAGTGGAATAAAACTGGTGAAATTTGAGTGACTTCCTCATAAATAATTTGTCATATCATTTCATTAAATTGAGCAATGTTGTGGATAATTAACATACGAGTTCTCATTCTCTTAAGCAATCTAAAATTGATTTTGCCACCAGGGTGTTATGAGTAATGGCCTCACCATCTGTTGAGGGAAATCATGTCATGCAGTTAATACTCATAATGCACATTTTTTTTCATTATCTATTAGTGTAAATAGTAACTCACCATAATAGTAAATGTTGGGGCCTGCCTCTACTGTTAGATACATCTGTATATTTTAGAAAAGATGTTTACACTTCATTTAAATGTACTTACGAAGCTGTTGACAATGGAGTGGTATATATATATATAACCAATGTACTAAAATTTGTTCACACTACATTCACTTACATAAAAACTGGACAAATGTTTTAGGAGTGGTCCCTTCCATCTTCAGCCTGTAGACAAACTGTTGTTAGAAGTGGCGGTTGGGTCTCTTGATGTTCTAGTGGCGGCATCTGTTGGTTCTATGAGGAACTTGCTGAGTTCATCCATTGGAGGGAAATTGAAATTCATCAAGTTATCCTTATTTTTTTGTAATGAAAAATTTTTTCCCAAGTGGAAAGCTCTATTACGTTGTGAGATTGTTTCAGTAGTTTTGTCTCTGGAATAAAAATCATGAAATTAAACCAGAGACAAAATTACTGAAACAACTTAATGCAATAGAACTTTCCACTTGGGAAAAATTTTCATTACAAAAAAACAAGGAAAACTTGATGAATTTCGATTTCCCTCCAATGGACGAACTCAGCAAGTTCCTAATAGAACCAACAGATGCTGCCAGTAGAACATCAAGAGACCTAACTGTCACTTCTAACAACAGTTGGTCTACAAGCTGAAGATGGGAGTGATTACTCCCATAACATGTCCAGTTTTTATGTAAGTGAATGGAGTTAGAGTGAAAAAATTTTAGTACATTGGTTATATGTTTATACTTGCTGTCCTAGATATTTTGTTCAGCACCCCCAGTTTTTTTTTTTTCCTTCAGTAATTGTACATTGATGAAGATTTAGCAGCTGAGTAGCTTTGTATGCACTGCTGACAAATGCACCAACTTGGACTAATCATGTTAAATATTTTTGAGGAACCATTTCTATTCAATAGACTATTTCATCAGAAATAGAAAAATCAGCAGTGGCAGCACATTTTTAGAGGAAAGTAGAAAAAAGCATGTGGGAAAATATGAGTAAAATTTAATGAATTTTGACATCCCAGAAACAGACAGCTCTTTATTCAAGTTTATGCAAGACCACCAGATTCAACCCAATTTCTAAGAATAATCCAACAATCATTTAATAGCCGAGAATGTAGACTAGGGTCCACAAAACATGTCCTGAGTAAATCTCCAGTAAGTGAAACCAAAAAGAATGTGTCTAGTTAAACTCGGAAGAGATTAATGCACGTTTCTAAATGCATTGCAAGATTCCAAATTTAATTATTTTGTTTGTTTTTGAACTGGGATGTGTTCAATTTTGTTTAGCAAATAAGCAGTTATACTAATATAAACGTAATGCACCAGGGAAGGTCATGCTATATGGTCCTCTAAGAAAGTAATGCTAGGGAATCCTATAGTGTACTCTGACTTCTAAAAAGATGTTTTACACACTCAGATTAATCAAAATTGTTATGTAAAAACGGCTAGAGGTTCTCACTTTGGGAGAATGTTTACAACACTGATTTGCACATGCAGAAGGTTCAACACAATTCACTCCCTCGAGAGATTATCAGATTTTTGCTAACAACCTAGAGACTATCAAGCGAAACTAATTCCCATCACTAGTTTAAACTGGTATATACAATTCTGATTGCATATGAGAATCAGAGCAGGTATAAGTTAAATTTTCTTTTTGAGCATGTCTAAGACTGATCACTCCTTACTGAAATCAAATTGAGAGAGAGAGAAACATAGATACTTTGTTAATCTTCTTTCTGCAAACTTTCCATTTTTGTCCATGGCTTCTTTCTGCAAATGTTTCATTTTACTTGCAGATGAGTACAAAGCAGCTAAGGCATAAGAAGGGATGCCTTTGCTAGGTGTTATCAGACCAAAGATCAATAATTGTACTTTGAGTGTGCAAATTTATTTGAGAGACACAAAGTATTAGCATGAATACCAAAGATTCTGGCTGCAGCTAGTGATTGTCTTATTTAGCCTATTTCCATCCTGTTTAGAATTATTTTGCACAAAAATAAAACACATTGTTTTATTTACAGCTTATTAACTGCAAAATGATTTGTTAGTATGTTTGAATGCATCACCGTAGTTTACAAGAGAAAAGATTTCTCCCAAGCAGTGTTTACTGTGAGAATAGGTTTGCCAGAAACTGAGACATATACTTGAAGAACATTGATTATATGAACTTACACTATTGAAACTATCAAAATGAAGTAGTAATAATAAATAAGATTATTGCATGATTGAGTTGAACCACTCGCTCTTATTGATTCCATTTGTTTAAATGTAGCACATGTTTCATGGACATTTGCCTGCATCCAAATCTACCTGCCAACTGAGTAAAATTATTAAAACTGATACAAAGATCATAGTTAGCAACATGGGGAAAAAATCTACATCTACAAATGTAGAGAAAGATTAATGAACTTTGACACTTCTGGGGATGAAAACATAAACTTTCAGTTCATAATACCTCCACTAGAGCAGAATATACATCCTCAAAGCATAACAAAGTATCCAGCAGTTGGCAGGCAGTTGAGGATGCAGGCAAAGGTCTGTGAAGCACGTACTACATTTAAACAAGTGGAACCAATAAGAATGTGTAGTTTGATTCAATCAAACAATGATCTTAATTATATAATTAGCTTCATTTTACAAGTTTCAATTAGTATTTCAAGTAAAATAATGATATAGAATTGGTTTTTGAACACATACTTCACTTATTTGGTTTTTTTAATCACATTTGTTGCCATCAGCAACAGACCATCTTCCAATAGTTGGTCTGCTGATAATGAGAGCAAATGGTCCCAAAACATGCCATTAAAAACCAAGTAAGTGAAGTGTCATCAAACCAACTCTATATGAATATTGGCATTGATTAGGTTCATAAGTCTTTGAAGTGAATATAGTGTTACATACAATGAACTAATATTAAATGTTATTTATTTATAATGGCAGAAATGAGTGCAATGGATTTAAGCTTCATAAATAAAGTATTACTTTTTGTGCAGGAAGCTATGAATTCAGTGTCAAATTAAAAACTTACAATGTGTTATATAAATTATATCAGTATATTTTTTGTAATTTTGAAATGTATTTAAAAATAGAAAATGAAATACTGAGATACCCATTAATTTCTAATAATAATTTAGGGCATTTTTTTTATCAAAATCCACACATTTCAACCCTCCACTCAATGCATTTGCTTACTATATGAGAGTAGTAATTTAATTTCTGGATATGGAAATTTCGAAATAGCCACCTTATTTTCTCAAAGTATTTTTCTTCATGTTCTATGCAGCTTTGCACCCTTCAAAAGCATGCCTGGAAGCACCTATGCCAGTCTTTTTGGGATGTTTGCAGTTTCTTGCCAGTACATTAAGCAGTCCCTTCTGCACTGCCAAACCATTACCCATAAGAATAAAAAGAAATCACTTGGCATTAGACTGGAAGTGTAAGCAGGATAGCAACTGAACATGCAACTCCTCCAGATACTCAAATTGTTTGCATTGCAATATATATTGAGTCACTCGCATGAATGAACAAACCTCAGAGACCCATCTTTGGTCATGTCATGGATTTTCTTAAAAATTTCTGGCAGGCAAACTGTCATATTTCAATTGGTAGTAATAGCCTTTTTTGTTCCAGAGGGAGAGTGGCCACATTTTTGCTTTTCTGGAAGAAAATGGTCATAATTTGCCGACCAGTGCTTCTATTTTGCAGGAGATGATACCTCTTTTAGAAAGATCTATAACACCAACTGACATTTGATTTCTGGATCTTACTGATAAATCCAGCTTTTATCATGTGTTACGATATCTGCTACATGCCATGAGACCCCATTTACAAATCTCTGGATCATGTAGCAGCACCATTTCACCCAACTTTGCTGTTGGATTTCTGTCTACAAGTATGGCACTGGTCAAGAGCCAAATTTTCTTGTGTGAAGATGTTTATGCAGGATAGTATGTACTTATGGCAAATGATGCCTAGAGTTTACTCTGTGCACTGCTATGTCGTTATGTCGTTCATAGATCCCAGCAGGCATGTTCTCAACAGCATCACATTTTCATCGGTCATGGCAATGACAGGCCACCCAGGTTTTGCTTCATCTTTCAAAGATATTCTGACTCGGCAAACTTTTGCAAACCACGAGTACATCTGCATTTGTGATAGAACAACCTGGAAATATTCCAGCAATTGCATTTCTGATAAACCATATTTATAATCATAAAAAAAATGCCTTCTAGTCAATTGAATGGTTGAATAACAGACAGAAACCACAAGATGAAATTTTACAGTATATTGCAGCTGTAACAATGCGAGCCACTTGTTATCTTTGCCATTATATATCAATCAGAACATGCTCTTTCATTTGCTGCCAACATAAAACTTATATCTCTCCTAATTTTCCCAGTTATGGATTAAATTAATGAGCTGTATTAATAAAACAGAGCGAACTGAGAATTCTCCAATTTATTATAATAAAAATGGAGTTGACTCTAAGCTGGAGTTGAAGTCACAATTACTTATTAATATAAGTAGAGTCAATTCTCATGCTTTGGAGAATTTTCATCATAAACATGACTCGCCTATGTAGTAGACTCAATACCAAGGAAGTAAGTGCTATATATGGCTGCATGTATGAATATTCCTTGAACTGTGAGAGTATATAAGGTACATAAGTCCCTTTATAGATTTGAAAAACAAAATATGCAGTTGCTAGCAGAATATTTCCTGGGTGAGTACAAAAAAAACTAGAGGTGGTAATTTAAACAACAAACAGGATGAATAAGATATTTTATTAATGCAGGCATAGCTGAAGATATGGGTGTGCATCAAAGTGAAGTTTCCATTACATTTGTAAAGTTCTGACTTCTGTTAAGGAAAGCATATTAGCGAATTAAATTTCCAGCTACTGCTAATGAGTTACAAACTGCAATGGTTCTGAAATTGGTGTGATTGACATACTCACATCAGATGATGTGATTAATGTACTCATCCAATCAAATGAGTACATTGATAGAAAGCGGAATCACACAACTAGCATACAAGTGGCATGTAAAGCAAGGGAAAAATTTACCATTGCTAATATTTCTTGGCCTGGTACTGTCCAGCACTTGTATTTAGAAAAATTCTGATGTGTACAGAGTTATGATGGAAAATCAAGCCAAAGCTCTTCTTCTTGGGGATTCTGGCTATGATATGGTATAGTATGGCCTCTTTTAGAGATCCCATAATGCTAGAACAGAGAGCTTATAATAATACCACCACTGGTGGCCGAGGTCGTTAAGGCGCGGACTCATGAGCAGGAGGTCTGGGATTCGAATCCCGCCAGGACCGTCTTCCCTGACTGAGGTTTTTTCCAGATTTTCCTCAGTCCTCATAAATGGCAAATGCCGGAGAGGTACCCTAAACTTAGACCTGGAACGTTTCCTTCCTTAAAAATAAATCTTTTCCCAATATATCATTTCATTTCATGTATCATCAGTATCCTTTGCCTGTGGTGCCTCTACCAAAAACGGCGTTAAACATCATTCATTCATTATAATACAGAGTGATTCAAAATTATGGACGCTTTCAATCTGCTACATTTCCTGCACTATACTTTGTACTTGAATGCTGTCAAGTATATTTGAAAGCGGGTGTTGTAAAGTTGTGAATATTACCACTACAGCACTGTAGCGTCAGCTGTTCCGTATACGTACCGCGTCAATTGTAAGCGAAATGGCTACTATGCAACACAAGATTTTCTGCATTCGTGAGTTCAGTAAAAGTGAGTGTGCGACTGCAGTGCAGCGTGCATTTCGGCGTTAGCTTAATGTTGAACCTCCAACGAGGAAGAGCATTTATCGTTGGAATAAACAATTTAACGAAACAGGCTTACTGTGCAAAGGTAAAAGCTCAGGCCTACCGCGAGTATCGGAGGAGAACGCGGAGCGCATTCAAGTATGCTTTGCACGTAGCCCAATGAAATCAACTCGTTGAGCGAGTAACTTACACTACCGCAAACAACTGTCTGGTGTGTGTTGAGGCGCCGGTTAGTGTACAAACCATACCATCTACAACTGGTACAGGCTCTTCGCGCAAAAGATACGGTAAAGCGTGTAGAATTTTGTGATCATATGCTCCGAAACATGGAAGATGAATTTTCTGCCTCGTGTAATTTTTAATGGTGGAACTCGCGTTTCACCTAAGTAGGTCAGTCAATAGGCACAACGTTCGGACGTGGGGACTACAATATTCCCATGTAACACTGAAACATTTTGCGGGACAGCCCCAAAGTTAATGTATTGAAGATTCAGGACATTCTAGCAGGACGGAGTTCCACCCCGTTGGCATCGGAATGTTCGACGTTTGAATGAATGTCTACCTCAACTATGGATAGGCCGCATGGGGAAGGAAGACTTGGCACTTCTGTTCAGGCCACCGAGGTCTCCTGATCTCACACTCTGTGATTTTTACTTGTGAGGGTTTTTGAAAGATGCAATTTACGTACCATCTCTTCCCACGAATTTGAATGACCTAAGAAACCGTATCACAGCTGCGGTGAACTCAGTGACGCAATACATTCTTCATCGAGCGTGGGATAATTCAGCTACCGTCTAGATATCCGTGCAGTCGGAGGGAGGCATATTGAACATTTGTAAATCTCCATGTATTTGTAATCAAATGTAATTTACAGAATTAAAATGCAACATATAGTTCAGGAAATATAATCAACTGAAAATGTGCCCATCGTTTTGGATCCTCCTGTATAACAAGAGAATGTGTGGTCATTGAAAGTTGCTTTGGCCAGTTTAAACGAAATGCCATGTGCCTACCAACAGAGGAAGTTCCTTAAGTTATCTTACCTGCTTTTGTCAGGTATAATATACCAACGTACTTAAGGATGAAGATGAAGTTGCTCAAGACGAAAAGGGTCTGCGAGTGAGTGAGAGGGGACGAGAAAGAGGAAGTTATTGTTACGTCCATCTACAATATCCGATAATTTCATAAATATATGCGCTAATTGTTTATTCATAAGTGCACATTTAAAGCAGTTTTATTAAGCATAAGTAATGTATGGTTTTAGTGCTTTAAATTATTTAGATACTAAATTTTACAAATTGTGTGAAGAAGATACAACAAAACATTTTTGGTAAAAAGCTACCAGCATTATTGTTATTATTTTAAAACATCTTTAAATGCACATTGCAGGCATTTGTAATATAGTAAGGGCTTAGTTTTGTTTTAATTATATTTTAGAGCATATTATTTAATTAGAACTTTACTGTCATTCTATCATCTAGCAAAATGTCAAAATTAACAAATAAATAACCTGTAATTTTTTACTCTTACCTTGAATTCTGCACAAAACTGGATTTATCTCTCCTTCCATTAGGTTTGGAAACTATTTCTCCCTTCTTTCATATATAAGCCCAAGTCATAGTTAACATGTTTTTTTCAGTTGCGTTTTCATATTCGATAACATAGTGATTAGGAACCTCAAATACTTTTTCACATATTTGCTTTATTTAAAAAAAAAGGCTGAGGTTGTTATTATTATTATTATTATTATTATTTAATTATAATTTCCAGAAGGAAAGATTTCTGAAATATTCCCGGATGGTCTTGAATATCTGCAAATGTAGATGCATTATTATTATTATTATTATTATTATCATCATCATCATCATCATCCTCATTATCATGAATATCACTGACATGATTCTTCATTGCTCATATTGAGAACTGAGTGCAACAATAAATTCAACACAAAAGAGCAACTGGTGTTAAAAGCAGACAAGAGTAAACTAATTGAAAAAAATTATATGTAACTTTCTGACATTTATGAGATTAACAGTCTGTAATAGTAACACTATTATGCTTCACTTATATGTTTAAAACAAGAAATGTTTCAAGACCATGGGCTTCCATTTTCAACTGTAGGTCAGCTAACCTCTAATAATGGCAGGATTAAGTTCACTTAACAGTCCAGTGACAGATTCTCAAAGTTTGTGAGTTTATTTTTAAGATTTTTTCCCCTGGACTCTAGGCAATTTTTGATTCCTTTTTAATGTCTTGATTTTTAAACCAAAAGTGCTGAAATTGCCAATTTTTGTTTGTTTATATTCGATATTTCTGAAATGCTCCTTGTTTGAATTTCTAAATTCCTCTTCGAAAAGTAATTTAGAATTTGGAAATTCAAACCAAGGAGCATTTCAGAAATATTAACTTGGTAAAGTGAACTTATCTTGCCAACGCCAAAGGACGTTAGTCAGTCTACAGCTCAGGATCAGAACACATGCTCTGGAGACATGTCCTGTGTTTTAAACACAGAAGTGAAGCATAATAGTTTTACTATTACTGACAGCTCATCTAATTAAAGAAAAAGTAATCTAGTTTGTGTTTACCACCCTATTCGTGGAAAAGGAGGCGTGACTTTCCCCAGGACGAATCATGCTTATTGGTAAATAATTGGTGACGCTCTCCTCCGCTGCCGATCGTGAAAAGAGGGCGTGACGTTCCCTATAACGAATCGTGCCTCGTGGCCACCAGTTGCACCAATTCCTGCCATCATGTTGTTACATAATCACGTATATGCGCATGGTCATGCAAATAGGGGATCATGCGCGTGAAGTACAAACAGCTGAGCAGTTAGCACGGGCAGTGCGTGCACAGCACGTTCTAAGTAGGAAAAAAGGTTCGTTACGCCGGTAAAAATTATTGAGAAATTGACAATTGTCGAGGCGAAGTACTGACAGGAGTGATAGATATGGCTCCATCAATGAGAATTGCGTGCATCTCTAGCACGTTACTTAAAAGCAACCCATATAATACCTCATCTGTAATTGCAAGAGCAAGGTATGACCAATTCTAATTTTAGATTAAAGTAAATTTCTTGCATATCGTTTAATTTTATCGATAAAATAAAGTGTTGCTTAATAAATAGCCTGTCATTACAAAAAGCAATGCGTATTTAAAAGGTTATTTGAAGGTCATGCTCATGATTTAGTATAACTGATTATTAAATTCGGTTTTAGTAGGACAAGCACGATGCATTCTGTTCAGAGCACAGGATCCTAGTTATAATGAACGTAAATAATTACGAAATTAATTCAAGGATTATGACAGTTTATTGCAAGGAAGCTATTAATTTATACTCGTATCATTAGATAGTAAAGATAAATACCTGTACAACGTATGCACTTTTACTCCTAGGTATTCAAAAGTTACTTCCATGTAAACTATAAGTTTTAAATAAATTGAAGCTCAAGGAAGTATGTAGTAATAGTACCCTCCTGCTCCACAGTCTTTACTAGAAACAAATTATAAACATATTGCTTTGTAAAACTTAATAAATACTGAAATGAATTTCATCAAGAATATAATCCATTGTCTTTCTGATGCAAGTGCAAATACACTTCCTAGTTGTAATTTACTATTTATTATGCAATTTACTAATGTAAATTTATGTAATTTACTATTTATTATGCAATTAGAATACAACACCATATATATATATGGTGTTGTATTATATATACATACAAATTTTCTTAATTTTCTTTGCCATTTTTGGTAATATATATTATTAAAATTTGTAATAAATAGATCAAAGAAAGTAAGCATGGAAAGTATAATAATCATTATAAAGTCCAAAGAAAGTAAGCACATATAAACAGAATAAGTAAAATTTTATTATGTTACATTTTAAACTTTATTCTTTTTTTAAACAAATTAAAATTCTTAGTTAACATTCAGTAAGTTGGCTTATGTTTTTTCAGGGAAAATCTAGAGAAGATATAAATAAATAGAAGAATAAACTCCTTTTTCTTTCCTTCTATGTTTTGTACAGAGCAGATATAACCTTAGAAGTCATTGTGGGATTAAGCTAGAATAATTGGTTTTTATTTCCTTTAATAAGCTACACGTGGTCTCTTTTCATTGCATATATAAACTGGTTACATATATGTGTTTTTTACAGCTCATGGTGGTCCCATGTAGAGATGGGACCCCCAGATGCCATCCTGGGGGTCACTGAGGCTTACAAGAGAGACACTAATCCCAAGAAAATAAATCTTGGCGTTGGAGCATATCGAGATGACAATGGCAAGCCTTATGTACTGCCTAGTGTTATTCAGGTATTGCAAGCTTCCACATGTTAATCTGTTGCATATATTGTTGCTTCACATTGTGGCATAATTTAGACATTTTTCATACTTTTGCCTTTTTTTTATTTTATTTATTTTTTTTATCAAGAAATGACTTGTAGAAAAGTGAAGGTTCTTGCTCTCTTTCTACCTCTCTCTTAATATTTTTGCTTATCTTCTCAAATTTTCAACAGGGTATTTATTTCAGAACATAACTGACAGGGTCAAAGAGAATGGTCAGTCAAGAGACTTTCAATTGGTAGACCATGTTCTCCAATGTAATCATGATTAGGTCCTTTGCTGATGTTACAGGAATCAACGTATGCACTTTTGAGATGGCATCATGAACTTGACATGCATGCCTGCATGAATGAAAGAAAATCTGAAAGACTAATCACACAGGTTCAGTGCTGATGCATGGGCTGGTGAAGGAGGAAGGCAACTTTACCACACAGATCTTTACTGCATGTAAAATATTTTACACACAACCACAATCTTTGACCATGTGCATCAATCTCTGTACTGCTGATCTACGATCTGTAATTACATTGGAGATTGACAATTCCAACCCCTTTTGTATTTACATCCTTGATGTGATGCTCTTGTTGGGTTGGTAGAGGTTTCTTGTCAATGTGGAATGCATGTATATCATATTTTTCAAAACCATTTTGTAACACTAATAAAAACTTATATTAATAAACTGCAGCTATTAATTTAGGCACAATGTAAACTACAAAACTTTTTGTGTCTAAGAGAAATGCACACACAATGCGGTTCTTGTTTTCCTTGATGTGTCTAAAAATTGCTTAAGTATAAGGTGACACCTTAAGTTTGTACCCAGAAACATGACAAGGAGTGTTTAATTTTTTTTTTTTTTTTGTCTTCTTTTCGTAGTAATTTTAAGCTAAGGTTGTTTTATCCTGTAGTATGACATGGACAGGGGAACAATAAACTAAATAGAAAATGTGCATGTGTTACATTACAATTTTTTTGGTCCATGGCCTATTGTTGTGCTCTTTCGGAAGAAGGTAATTTTTCCTGGTGATATCCACTTTTTATGTTTGCGTAGTTTTGCAATTCTAAGGCTTAATGATACAGTTTCTGAAGAAGTGCCTGATAATCACTGAAATGAGAGTACTTCCCTCAAATTAGTGCTATTTTTCCTAACTAGTAAGAACTTCCAATAAATATCCCATCATATTTTTTGTGTTTAAACTGGAACATGCTGTTCATGTGCTAGTTATAGGATAATCAAAAAAGGAAACAAAAGTGAGTAGTAAAGAGTGTATGTGTTTGTAGTAGTTCTGAACTATATTGCTACTTCTTTAGAGCAATGCTAAACTTAACATAGACCATTTTCCAAATTTTTCAGTAAAGAAATTAATAACATGATTAGACTTATATTGTAATATACTATATTTCATTGTGAAAATTCCAGCTAATCAAAACTAATCATTAGAATTATTTACTGGCACTGTTACTTGAGTTTCTTTTTTTCTTAATTTCAGGCAGAAGAGAGATTAGCTGCCAAAAAGCTGGATAAAGAATATGCACCAATTGCTGGAAGTGCAGAATTTTGTAACTTATCCATCAATCTTGCTCTTGGAGAGAACAATGAAATATCAAAGAATGGATTGGTAAGTAGTAAAGTAATTGGATATGTGAATGAATGGAATTTATTGATAACTTAATAAAATGCATCAATTATGAATTTCCAATGTATTAAATTTAAACAGGACAGTTAACAATGTATTTATAGGCTTCCATAGCCAGTATCTGTATAGTTATTTTGGACATGGACTAACAATGATAGAACATAAATTCAAAACTGTTAAGTATGGGGTTCCACAAGAATATGTATTAGAACCTTTGCTCTTTATTTTATTTGTTAATGATCAATCTCATTGAACTCTAAAATAATATCATATGCTGATGATACAACTGCAATACGCTGGGGGAAAATCAGTGAATATTGAAATAGTATTATGGTATGTGATATTCATTCATTACTAAATTTTTTTTAAAAACAAACTATCTTACATGTAATATGACAAAACTACATTAATGCATGTAGTTTTAAATAGCAGCAATTTTCACATTGAAATATAGTATAATTATGCAATTTTTTATGAGGAAATCACTCAAATTTCACTAATTTTATCCACTTACTTGGACATATTTCGAAGGAGCCTTCATCATCAGCATGGTGCCACTGTCAGCTTCCCAATATGTTATTCAGGTAATGCTCTGTAGATTTTATGTATTTATTGATTAGTTACTGTTATTTGTAAGATCAGAATTAACTAAATTTTCTTTAATTAAAAATGTTAATTGGAACTTGTACAATGAAGCTAATCATACAATGATCTTAATTATAAATTTTCTTTGTTTTAGAATATATTTATGCATACTTTAATTCTACAGATTTTTGAAGAACTTTTAAAAAAATATGAATTCCAATGAACCAAAAAGTTTTAATTAATAGTATGGGGAAATATTCATAAACAAACACGAAGAAAATTTAGTTAATTTTGATCTTAAAACAACAGTAACTCAATAAATTTGTATCTGAATATCATGCTGGTAAGCTTACAGTGGAAACATGCTGAACATACCGTCACTGGTGCCCGAGGTTGTTAAGGTGCAGACTCATAAGTGGGAGGTCTAGGGTCGAATCCTGTCAAAACCATCATCCCTGACTGAGGTGTTTTGCAGGTTTTCCTCAGTCATAAACTGGAATGTTTCCTTCCTTAAAAAAATCCTTTCCCAGTATATCATTTCATCTCATATATCATCAGTGTCATCGCCTGTGGTGCTTCAAGTGTTAAACACTAATCAAGGAAAAAAAAAATGCTGAACATGAAGGCAACAGCCTTCGAAATATGTCCAAATAAGTGTAACAAAATCATTGAGATTTAAGTGGTTTCTTCATAAAATATTGCATAATTTCATTAATGCAGTTCATTGCAAATTACAATATTACACATAAATAAGCACAAATTTATGGGAATATTTATTGGCTGTAAATTAGCATGAATAGAACATAACCAATTACATTTGTAATAAAATCAGCAAGACCTTGTACCTCTTAAGGCATTTTAGGAACATTTTAGATGAGAATTGTCTGAAAATGATATATTATGGCATCATATATTCTCACTTTTTATATGGCATAGAAATTTGGGACTCTGCTGCAAAAACAATATGGGAAGGGTTTTAATCTACAGAAGAAAGGGATCAGATTAATTTACTACCTAAATGCTGAATTGAATGGGTCTCTGATGTCCTGAAATGTTAAAGAGCATGTGTAAATAAAAATAAACCATAATACAATACAATGATTATTTTGGGCAAGGATTTAATACAGGTCCTTCATAAAAAGATGCCAATGTCATGGGTTTACTTCTGTTCAACAAATTGCCTATTTATGTAAAACAGTACAATCACACACATTTCAAAAATAAACTGAAGAGCTATTTAATGAATAAAACTTTGTATAGCATGGATGAACTGTATATAAATGTTACTTTAAATAATATGTACTATTTTTGTTCTTTTCTTTAACAATGTTGGAAACTATTAACAGATCTATTGAAAATGCCATCCATCTCCCATAATGGTAGCATCATGGTTGATGGATTCTCCAACATTTCATTCATCCTTTTGAGCTTCTTCCTGAGATTCTATTAGAAACCCCCCCCCCCCACACGCACACATACGTGCGCACGCTTACACATGCACAGACACAGAAATTAATTCTTTGTTTAAGTCTGAGGTAAATCTCCAACTGTGATCAATAGCTACCAGTTCTGTAATAAGGATAATCACTGGAAATGATAGTTTTTTACAAGTTCTAAGTATGCTGTACAGTTAGGAATTTTTATTTGTAGTTGCTGTTGGTGAAAGGGGCAATGAATTATGCAGATGACCTCTTAACAATTGTTTGTTTCTTTTTAATTTAGAATGCAACATTACAAGGCATATCAGGAACAGGTTCCTTAAGGATCGGTGCAGCATTTCTGTCCAACTTTTTTCCTGGCCACAAAGATGTCTACCTGCCTACCCCATCTTGGGGTAACCACACACCCATCTTCAAGCATTCAGGGCTCAGTGTGAAACAGTATCGCTACTATGACCCCAAAACATGTGGTTTTGATTTCCAGGGAGCACTTCAGGACATTGCTGTAAGCTCACTCTAATTTGTAGATTAAACTCTGTATATTTATATACAGGTGTTAATGAACTAAACTATAATAATTTCAGAGAATAAAGAGGTTTCTTAGACAGGTAATTTGAGAAAGAAAGGTTATGGCCCATCTGTTCAAATTTTTAAGCTATGGCTAAATTGTGAGTTTGAATCTTGTTTTGCATTTTGTTCCTTTGTTTTTTGACTAGGGCCTAATAATACAGCTTTCAGCCTATTTTTTAAGTTGATGTTTCAATTTATACACTTAAATCTTAACATGTCAATTCATATAATTACAAACCTTGTTTAGAAAAAGTAGAACCATGCTCAATGCAATGCAATAGAATGCACATGCTGTACTTAAAATTGGAATTGGTTTAAACAAATAGAAAAACAGAAAAGGCAAATGCAAGCCTTTACAGCAGTGTTTAAAGAAACTATTCGAAGTGATGACCTGCATTTTCACAGAAAAGTTGACATCGGCACAGGAACTATTGCCATACTCAGTCTTAAGAGTCTTGGTATATATGGAATATCATTACATGCTCCAACTATTCCAGCAATTAATTCCTCTTTTGCGTTGACAGGTGTTTCATGTACCATAGACCTGAGGTGGCCCCAGAAAAAGAAATCAATAGAATTGAGATTGGAAGAACTTAGTGGTTAAGCTACAGTTGGGCTTCCCCTTCCAATCCATCAGGCATGAAGGAGCTTGGTTCAGATATTCTCACACAGGCAGGGAGAAATGGGGAGGAGCTCCATCATGTTGCATGCACATTTAGAAATACAGGTAAAAGGTCTGCAGCACATGCCCATTTCACCAAGGAGGAAGCGGATATGGGCCAATGATATGATCTGAAATAATTCTGACACATATGTTCACAGAAAAAAATCTGCTGGTAACTCCTGTCCACAATAGCAGGATTGACATGGTTGTTTCTTGAGTTTAAAACTAGTTTATCCCGGTGAACATGGCCTAATCAGTGAACAATACTGACAAAAAGAATTCTGGCTGCTGCAGCAATGCCCAATTACAAAATTGTACATGTGGGCCAAAGTCTGCCTGACTTAGTGCTTGCACTTTTTGATAGTGAAAGGGATGAAGTTCTTCATATATGGCTTACCATACACTAATGTGGTTAGTGCCCATTGCACATGCAATGGTATACCACTATGCATTGAGTTTGTCTAGCACCCCCATCGCCCCTGTTTACCTGGAAGGTTCTGCACTCTCGCAAACATCTATTGATAGACTGGAAAGTAGAGTGATGTGGCTAGCATCTATCATAATAGCTTTCCTTGTACAATGCTGTAGCTGCTAAACCATTATTTCTTGTTTCCCCATAAATCAGAAACATATCTGCAAGTTCTGTGAAGGGATTAATGTTCTTCATGTTGCTTCACAGACAATCTGCAACTTACTGCAGTGAGCCTAAAGAAGGACATGGTAGTTGTTATTTGTTATCATACTTAGCCAATCAGAATTGTGTCTTGAGTATGCATATCGCAGTACCTCATATTATAAAAAAAAATTAACAGCATGACAAGAATTGAACCTGCTACCTGCAGAATATCAGCTTTTTTGTTATGCATTACGCCACACAAGCAGCTAAATACCTCCCTCTAGAGTAGGATATATAGTGCAAGAAGGCAGTTAATACATGTTCAGTTGCTCTGTCAAATGATTAGTTCAAGATTTGAGGTATTTTTATGGCACTAAATCTTAAAATACTGATAACGAACTTTGGAAAATCAATATTTCTATGCTTGCAAGACAGTTTTAAAGACATTATAAACCAATTTTTTATTCAACTTGGCTTTAACATCAACTTATAAGCATCTGATGCCAAAATGTTTAACACCATAAAACTGTATTATGTTTAGTTGTGGACCATGCATTGCCCATCTTAAATTGCTTGTATATGTGACATCTCTACACTCTCTGAAATTATTGATATAGTTCATTAACACCCTGTATAGTATATTTATGACTTTGTGAGGCTGAGAGCTCTGTTTATAGGATCTTTATTGAATCCATGCTACTGTTCTTTTTCAGAAAATTCCGGAAAAATCTATTATTTTGTTCCATGCATGTGCTCACAATCCTACAGGAGTAGATCCAAAGCCTGAGCAGTGGAATGAAATTTCTAAAGTGGTCAAACAAAAGAATCTCTTCCCATTCTTTGACATGGCATATCAAGGATTTGCATCAGGTAAAGTGGCATATCTCTATTTGGTTTATATATTAAATTTGGTTTCTCCTGTAATAGTTTGATGATTCCATTACTGCAATTAATGCTCTCTATTAAATTTATTAATTAAAACAAATTAACCATTTTTAGAAAGTTTAGATCTTGTATAAAATTTCTTTGAATAAGCTTAAATACCTGAAATGGGTGGTTGAGGTATTTAAGAGATGTGTTCATGAATGGGGGGGGGAAATCTATATTTCAATTATCACGAGACCATCCACCATAATTGAGTTTTTTTCAGGTTTGCCCCAGCCCTTGTTAATTGCAAATGCTGGGGAGTTGCACTAAACTTACTCCTGGAACACTTCCTTCCTAAATGAAGTCCTTTCCCAGTTTATCATTTCATCTAAAGTCCACTGCCTGTGAATAAGAAGAAGATAGTTTCTCTGAAAGCCACATGTTCTTGCATATTTGCAACAAGATTCTTTTGGTATTGTTGATGAGTTGAATGAATTCAGCCTTGAAGTATTTAAAATTACAACTATTTTATATTTGGAGTTTAAGAATGTCTTCATTTCTCATTTATAGTGATTGACATTCTAAATTCCTATACATGAACTCCATTTTAACTGTAGAAAAAGTGCACATAGGTGCTGCATGTAAGGATTTCTTTGTTTAATTTTTTAAAATTAAATTTTCTTTGTATTCTTTCCAGAGCATAATGCAAATATATTATATGTCTCAGTGAGCCATCTGCCAGATGTGTATGGTTTAGGGCTACAATGGCAGGCTGGTCAACCAAAACTCTGGTATATAACTGAGTCAGTACTAGGTGATACTAAAACTTCACTTACTGATTAATTCTTCAGAACATGTTTCAAGAGCATTTGCTCTCATCTTCAGCTGGGGACTGACTAACTCTAGCAGGTGACGTATTGGCATCTGGTGGTTCCATTAGATAATGGAACAGTAAGTCCATTGGTGGAATGTCAAAATTCATCACTCTATGTTTAATTTTTAAAATATAAATCTTTTCCCATATTGCCAAATCCTTGGGATTGGTGGTAGCTTTTAACAGTTTGGCTTCTCCTGCAATGTTATGATTGTAAGTCCAAAAGTGATCTGCAACCACCCATTTATCCACTTGTTTATATATTAAATTTCTGAAGTGTTCTTTGGTCCTTATCTCCAAATTTTGTATTGTTTTGCCTATGCATATCTGATCACACTCCAAACAGTCTATCTGATACACTCCTGACTTTTTGCTGGGTGGAATAAAGTCCTTTTTGTTGCTGTTTACAAGCTTTCCAATACTAAATTTATTTTGTGCAGCCAAACGTATATCATAATTTTGAAAGATGTTCATGAATGCCCTGTTTGCCCACAAATGATACGTGAATCTTTTAAAAACCACGTCCTTTAGAGTTGTGGTGTTTTTAATATCTTTCTGTCTTTCGAAATGTTTGATCTTCTTATCAACTAAAGAGCTGCTGAATCCATTGTTGAGGGCTGTTTTGATGATATAATGAATATTCTTCTTTTTTGAGTGGGATGTTTACCAATCTATGGACAAGGCTGTTTATAAAGGCATGTTGGTTTGGTTTAGGGTTGAAACTGTTATTCTTTACGTGATTATCTGTATGTGTAGGTTTCCTATATATGCCGAATGAAATTATATCATTTCTCTTGTATATTTTTAGGTCCAAAAATGGTAAAAGATCATTTTCCTCCAATTCCATAGTGAGTTTAATATTTTGGTCCTGCAAATTTAGTAATTTTAGGGCATCTTCTGTTTGTTTTTTTGGGACTATTGCCAGAATGTCATCCACATAACGAAACCATGCTTTAAAGGTTAAAGGGAATGCCTTAGTAATGTGTGTTTCTACAGCACTCATGAATAAATTTGCCAGAAATGGAGAAAGGGGGTTACCCATAGCTAAGCCAGAAATTTGTTGGTAAATTTTCCCATTGAATGTAAAAAAAAGTGTTGGTTTATACACAATTTAGTGAAACTCTGGTGTAAATGATCTGTAATCTTCCCATTCAAAGGTATATTTCAGGTGTTAACTGACAAATTATATTGATAAATTGCTTGCAATGCATAACAAAATTCTTATTATACAAATTACTTTTTATTATTATTATTATTATTATTATTATTATTATTATTATTATTATTATGTGTGAATTAAATTTACAATTTTGAAATACTACCCCATAAGTTAGCACTAGAACAAAGAATTTGCATATGATATTTATGTTAAAATAAAATCATTATAACAACAGTGTGTAGACAATTTGTAGAGAAATATCTGGTGGTTAAATTTCACAGAAAGATACAGTATGTAAACTGGCTCTGACGTTTAGGAAATAGGATCAATAAATGATAGAATTCCATGGTGAGGTGTTCCAAGAAAAGAAAAATTTGATGATAATGGACAAACATTAGAGCATTTAAATGTAAATTGGAACTTGCACAGTGAAGCCAATCATATTAATTAGAGCATTAGAGAATTAGAGCATTTGCCATAAATGATCTCTATTAGATGTATTGCTGTAAATGGACATATAAAAAATTCAGCTGATAGAGGTACTAAATTGCTAAAACTGAAACCTTACAGAGCAGCTGTAGTCAAGAATTATAACCAATTAACAACGTAAGTCATTTGAATTTTTGTAATTGGATTATTGTTAATCTGTAGTTAATATTTACTCCAATGTGGATTATTATATACCCTTGTATGATGAAAAAAATCAATTAATAGTGTGGTTAAAATCAAGGCAAAAGATAGGGCCCATATTTCTTCATAAAATTCAGAGATATGTTACAAACAAATTCTTGCAGTTTGTTTTAGCAATTATTTTATAATAAGAGACAAAGCTCAATATTTTCAATAAGTTTTGCTATATCCCACTTTACCTGTCATTTTTTGGAGGCCCTAAAGGAGGTTTTAGATAACAGAATAATTTCTAGAGGATTATGGATCTCGCATACCTTAGATCTTACCCTGTGTGACATATTGGTAGGAGACCATTAAAAAATAGTCAATAGAAATAACCTCCTCACCATAAGTGAAATGAAAGACAATACAGGAATAGAAATTCAAAGAATTTTTTACTTTCTTTATTTCATTGGCCAATATTCTCATCTTTGGATGGCCAGAAGGCACAAACACTGACAGATTCATCAATGAGGGAAGCTGCACTTCTAGCAGTCCAGAGGCAAATCTTTCCCCTCCTATTCTTATATCTTAAGAGAAATTAATTATATAAATTACATACTGTAAACTAAACTACTGCTTAGTACATATAAAATTATAATTTGACCTTAACTCTACTTATTTGGCCATAACCATAACTACCTCAAAATACAACAGATATATCACATTATATATATAAATATCACACATAACATTAATTTTATATAATTTAATAAAATACAATTTAGTTATTTTAATTGTATTTTTTATTTCTCTCTACTGACTATCTCCATTTCATTTTTTCCTTCCATAAAAATTTCATTAATTTAGATAGCTTTGTGTGATCTTCAAAAATGTTTCTTAATATAACTTCTTTTTACCTTAATGCCTATTTCTTTTTTATCAATTTTACCCTTCATTCATTTATTCCTTTACATTAAAAAATATAATATATCTCATCTTCTTTCTCCCCACAGATAGGCAGACTCCTAGGTCCTAGGACATCTCCCTTGAAACTCCTTAATTTCCAAACAATTAAGCAAAACCAAAACTATCCCTTCCCTTTTATTCTTCCTATAAATTATGGAATACTTTTCCACGTCAAAGCCATTGTTTTACATTCTTGTACCATGTCAATGAACTTTTCTCCCTAATCTGGGAGAATAAAATTTGCCTGTCCATATCTTAATCTCACTTCCCTCCAAAATTCCCTTTTGAAATCATCAATTTTAACCCAGAAATCTCCTAAATTATTCTTACACAACTGCTCTCTACTTCCCCAAACCAGGTATTAGCTGTAAAACCGAAATTTTCATCTAGATATCTTAGACATATTTTAACATTATCAGTATCAGGTAACTCTTGAACCCAAAACAAATATATCAATATCCTTTCCATCATTAACCCTTTCACACTGGCATTAGCTGTATTATTGGGCCACCCAATATTAGCTTACAAAAAGCATTTTGAATTAAATCAATAGTATGCCATCCATTGTCAGTTCCACAGGTTTCAGCTTCATAAATCCATCATGAATGAATCAAAGCAGAATAAATTCTTTCAAACTGAAAGAATTTATTAATGTTTACATAGCTCATACCTGATGCTATGTAAACATTTATGTATTGCTGTCATTGACCTTCTCTCCTTAGCCAATGTTATTCTCTTGTGCCTTTCCCGACCTCCATTACTAGTTACTTTAATCTCAAGTATGAAATTTCACTAATAATTGGAATTTCTCCAACTTCTATTAACCATTTTTCATCTTTACACAGTTAATTGCCCTTCTTAAACACCATAATTTCAATTTCATCCCAATTCTCATTCACTTCCCTTTCTCCATAATAACTCTCAATTTCTTCTATAGCTAACTTTAACGGAACCGTGCTGACAATGGAGGAAATTTGCCTTTGAAACATGTCCAAGTAAGTGGAATAAAACTAGTGAAATTTGAGTGACTTCCTCATAAATAATTTGTTATAAGACTTGGAATGTCCATATTTAATTACAGGCTGTGAATATTAACATTTTTCAAATAATCCAAGATATCATCAAAAAAATAAGTTAAATGATACTGAAGTCAAATTACAATCTTGCCTAAGACATCTCTTACCTTACTACATCGGTTATTTCTTCAATACCACATTTAACACAAAATCTATTTTTATCATATAACTGCTGAAGTATTTGAATCATATTAACATTTAAGCCCTTCTTATTTAATTTACCAAAGGACTTCTCTAACCACCCTATCATAAACTTATCCCAAAACCATATTTATTTACCAATGTTGTAATAAAAATATATTATTCCCTGTCCCTTTTCTCTCCCTAAATACAGCCTGATGAGGAGATAAACTTTCATTTTGTTCAGCCCAATCCTGAATTCTCTGGTTAAAACTTGTGTAAAAATTTGTCAATTTTCAGGAACCCTCTTCATTTCTTTAATTATATTCATAAGACTAGTTAAATACTTTAATCTAACTTGATTATCACACCAAAATTTAAAGAACTGCGTAGGTAAACGGTCAATTCCTACTGCTTTACTCCTATTGAATTTACAAACCAGATTATACACTTCTTCACATGAAAATGGTGTATCAAACTCATCTACATAATTATTAATATAATTCCAAATTTAAACTGCTTCTGCTTAATTTCCATAATAAACACACACTGAAAATATGTAAGTCATTCCTTCAGACTTGTAGATCAATTTTTTTCCCCCACCGCTTCACACACTGATTAATACTTTTCCAAACTTGCTGCCCCTATCTAGATTCACCCTTATTCAATTTCTAAAGCTTTAAAACTCCCTCACTTTTGTTTCTTATACTCAAGTAATAATCTATACCTCTCACATAATTGCATCATGAGATCCATATCTGATACCACATTCCTCTCTCTCTCTCCCTCCCTCCATCTATTAACTGCATCCTGTACTAAAGCTCTCATCTCTCTGCATTCCTCATCAAACCAATTACTATTGACTTTCTTTTTCCATCTATTTCTCATAATCATATTTCCTCCATTTAAAGATAAATTCATATAACTCACTAATTACATCACTTTTCCATAAAAAAAAAAATCATTAAATCCATTCCATACATACATAATTCACCCATTACCGAATCCAACACTTTGCAAAATTCCTCACACTTCTCAAGAATTCACTTGTAACTATCTACCTTAGTATCTGAGCCACATGCACTGTTTTTACCACTTCTGAAATTCTGTTCACAACATGATGAAACCATAAGTGGAAAATTGAACTTACACCAGAAATATTCATTACCTTTAAATCATTAACTTTGCATAATCTGTCATCACCACAAGGAATATAATCTATAAGATTCCTCCCAACAAGCATTTGTAAATGTAAATTCTCCGGCACCATTTTCTGCTGAACAACCATTCAAAATAACAGAACCATTATTCTCATAGAACTGAACTAACCTAAGCCCCTCCTCATTTACTAACGTATTTTACTTTGTTATAATCTTCTCTCCCTTTTTCACCCTAAACATCTAATTCTTAAATTTTTAGCTCAATTCCATTGTTACATTTTCTAATTCAATTTCCACTTTTTCAAAGAGTTAAAACTTGGAATTCACAGATAGATCAGTCGGTTATGGTGGTGTAGGGGTAGGGAAGGGAAGTAAAGCCGTGCGTCCCATGTCGTACATTTACGGCATGATAAAGAACCTCAAGCCTGAAAGAAGAGGCCTCTGAGCAAAATTTGTCGGCAGTTTCACGCCCTGATTAGAATGGGACACTGATTACCTGCGATGTTAACAGGTTCTTAAATAAAAAAAATATATAGATCATAATGTATACCAACAAATCCCACTCCCAAATTAACACCCACATTAACCCATTAATTTCAGACTTCCTCTCTTTCACTTTACTTATCAAATTATTCCTTAACAATAATCTTATACCTCCAGAAACTCTACCCTTAGTATTCTTCCTCGTACCATGTATGCCTTTAAAATCAAAACATTGAACCTAATACACTCATTACCCTCTAACCATGTTTCAACTAAAGTTAACAAATGGACCTTACTCATTGATTTACTTGAAAAAATTATGCCACCATTTGTCTGTAATTTATGAATGTGGCATGAGGAAATATTTGTTTTGTAGATAGTGTTGTTTATATACAAACTGGTGCTACACAATGCATATTAGGTACTGCAAATCATTAATTTTAAAAAAAGTATAATAAGGGAACAACATTATTTCATTAGAGATAATTTTGATTGACAATTATACTGCATTTTAATGTAAAATGCTATATTTCAGGTCTCAATATCTTTTTTATATGCAGTGGTCATTTAGTTACTCTAATTTTACTTTTTGGTAATTAATTTTAACGAATCTTAATTGCTTTCTGAATATATAAATGATGTGCAGTAGAATGTTGATTATCTGAAAATAAAATATTCATACTCAGAAACCCCCATGGATGGCAGAGGTCCTTAAGGCGCAGACTCATGAGCAGGAGGTCTGGAATTCAAATCCTGCCAAAACCGTCCTCCCTGGCTGAGGTTTTTCCAGGTTTTCCTCAGTCATAAATGGCAAATGCTAGGGAGGTACCTTAAACTTAGGCCTGGAACGTTTCCTTCCTTAAAAATAAATCCTTTTCCAATACATCGTTTCATCTGTAGCAAAAATGGTCATTAAACACCATTCATTCATACCCATTAAGCAGATTGAAAGACTTCATTCAAACTATAACTCTATAGATCCTCAGAATTCCCATTGCAAGTTCCTCATTACTGTCAATTATTTCTATAACTCTATAGATCCTCAGAATTCCCTTTGCAAGTTCCTCATTACTGTCAATTATTTCCTGGCCAATACCATTATGTAGCTTAATAATGCTCTCTCTCACAGCTAGGTTGCTGCATCAAACTCTCATTACTGCAAGCTGTTTATTAGGTTTAAGTGACTGCATTCCTCACACATATGATGAGCTAGTGCTCTTTGTCCATCATATGACTTTTGTAAATGCAAATAATTTTCCAGTTTGAGAAACTTAGTGAAGTGTATATTGTATTGACTCTAATTCCATGCTAAAGTGCTTGTACTTTGTGGAGCATGCTGTGTGCATTTCAAAGCATGGGGTCTTCAATTAAACAAAATCATAATGCGATAATGCATAGAAAATAAAAATTTTAATCATGTAGCAAAAGGAGAGGATGAATCTTATCTGGTAATTGTATATAATGTATGAAAATAAACCAGTTTTGATATCAAAGTAAAAAACATGTTTTATAATTTTTGTCCAAACTTAAATCCAAGAGTGATTTAGGAAAAAGAAAATTTATCAGGGAAGTAAATATGCCTTTTAATGGTAATGGTAATGTTACTTTTCAGGAAATTTTAAATTGTACACTGTTATTTATAAGTTCTGTTAGCCAAGGAATTGATGCAAGCTATAGCTGGATATCAAAACATGTATAAAAATGTGTTTTTCAAAACGGTAGACAAATCATAAAGGCAGAATGTAAAATTATAAGTTACCCCAAAAAATAATATCAATTATGTGATTGACTTCACTATGCAAGTTTCAATTAACATTTTAACTAAACTTTTATAAGTTCATCATACCTATACCAGAGCAGAATATGCATCTCCAAAGGAACAATGTGAATTATCCAGCAATCGACAGTTAACTTAGGAATGCTGAAGAAAGTCTGCAAAACATGACCTAAATCTAAACAAATGGAATGTGTAGCTGGATTCAGTCATGCCATTATCTTAACATCTGATCATGTTTTGTTTTCACTCTGCTTTCATGTTACCCTTTTTTCAGGTGATGTAGCACGAGATGCATTTGCTGTAAGACTGTTTGTGAAAGAGGGACATCAGATAGCACTCACACAATCCTATGCTAAGAATATGGGGCTTTATGGTAAGTGGAGTATGTACATTAATCTGGTGTCTGCAAAAATGAAAATTGAAACTAATTTTATTTTCATTGGCTGAGAACGCAGCATTACAGTAAATGTAATGTTTATACAGAATTGAGCCCTGATTGGAAATAGCTGGCAGTAAAACACACATAACTAAACCTTATAAATTTCTTAAAATGTTTTGTTATACTTCACTTTATTAATGTGATTTTCCAGGGAAACTAATGTAAAAGAATAATGTTATTTAATTTTCTTCTGTCAGTTTGCAAATATTAATTACATACCTAACATATAACAATTAGCTATCAATGTAACAAACTTAAATTAAGAAGATTGGAACAATCACCTTCAGGTTTTTAGCTGTGTTCTACAATGGATTGAAACTGCTCATAGCTCAAACTTTAAACTTTGGTGTTTGCATTTATGTGACAGAGCACCATCTCTTGTGCTGTGCCCATATGCCACCTTTTCTGTCTGACCATGCTTGAAAACTCATATAGATGAAAAACAAATTACTTTGTACCAAGAACATTCCTGTCTTTATGACAGGCACAACAAACATAATAAAGATAATATATGGAAGAGAACTGCAAAATGCTTGAAAAATGAAGATGTTTGTGTGTGTGTGTTATAAGTATTTATAAATGTGTTAAAGGTGTTATTTTCTTTAATAGGAGAAATGTATTGCTTTCCATTTTTATATTCTGAAAATGGTTAATTTCTTGAAAAAGGCATAGTTCTAGTAATTACATCGGTTAAATATCAAATTTAGCAATGTTAACTTTGGTGTATATGGAAGAGAAATGGTTATACGTGGTTGTTATAAATTTATTACTGCAACCTGCCATTAAAATATGAAAGGAAATAAATTATAATTTACACATTACTCCAAATCTGTAAAATTGTCTTTTTTATACAATTTGTCCCATTGATATAAGATACTGCTGGAAGTTTCAATGGTTACTCTATGTACTTCATGTGCCATTTAGTTGGCAGTAGCTAGATGTTTGCACCAACATTTATGTTTTAATGTGAATGGTATCTTTACTAGATATATATTAACATCATGTGATGAGGCATCATTCTTTAGTTGGTTGGATTTTTATCTTTATTTCACAAAAATTTTGAATAGCTTCAAAGAACCTCAACTTAGGTATTCATTTTTTACACTAAACTCCATTCACTTACAATACAGTACAATATTTAGCTTCAAAGAATTTAATCGTAAATATTTCAAATTTTATTTAAACCAAGAAAAATTGGAGTTGCCCAATTCTGCTTAATTGTTGGGCATGATATCCTTTCAAAACATCTCTTAAGGATGAAGTTAATCAAGGATAAGCACTGCCCACTATGTAAGGACATGAATACTATCTTATACAAAGAACATCATTGAAATGCAGCCCACTGGATAGCAACAAACAAATGTAAAACAATTTGAAAGCTCTTTATAGGGAAGCTAGGGAAAAAATGATAAATATCAGCATCCCCGATGTTCACTAGCAACCAACCAACCATATTTCAGATTTGTAATTGTCTATGAGCTATATGGAAAGATAAATGAGAGGGGAGGGTTGCCTTCTGGTATGCCAAGGAGTAACTCCTCTCATTAATATAAATGACCAATGTTTCTTCTTTCTGGTAGCTGAAAAGTAGGGAGGATCAGAACTTATAAACCTTTATTTAATTTGTTCTATTTTTCTCAGCACATAAATAAATTTTTTATATTTACTCCAATCATAATCCTCAAGCAGACATATAACTTAAAAGGATTTTATAGAAATGTAAGCACAATATTAATAATTTTTATAATGCATTAACAGGGTGAAGATTGCAAACAGCTTTCAAGAGACAGCAAAAGAATGGTAAAGGGAGAGGGAGCCAGTTTTTTTAGTTAGTCTGTTTTAACTTACCAATAGTCTACAGATTGTATTCAAAATGGCCACCATAGGCTGCCAAATGTGGTCTGACTTTTTCCCATATTTCAAGTGCTGCCATATCTATTAACATCCTATTTCAGTATCCTAGTGAAGAATTTTTTCACATTATCATTAGATCTGGAATATAGCATTTAAATACCCTATATTTACCAATGGATTGAGTTTAGGAAACTATCTCTTGCAGTATGTCTGTTCCCCCTATTCATTTATTTCTGTATTGCTGACCTAGAAACACTCAAGCAGGATGAGAAAAATGAGGCAGTACTCTATCGTCATGAACAACCCACATATGGCTTATTAAGTGTAATGGAACCTTTCCAACAAAATATTTAAATGATTCATTACAAAGTCACAGTATAATCTCCTGTCAATGTTACAGCAAAACAAAGGTACTACTTAATGTATTGCAAATTATTTCAGCCTAAATTGTTGGTGGTGCCTTGCTACCAAAATTGTACAGGTATTTTCATCAACCTGTGTATGTATATTATGAAAATGGCAGATGACACAGCTATGACCACAAACTACACACAGCACCAGTTTGCAAAGGACAAGAATACTTGGGTTAGTTTATCAGCAAACCACAAAAATTATTAACTAAAAAAATTAAGCAAATTTGCACGTGTTTATGTAAAGTTTTGTGCTAGTTTTTAGGTTCTGTATCAATCCCCTAGAGGTTTCGTACATGTAAAGTAAAAGGACAATCTAAACAGGTTTACATTATATCCTCAGAATCCAATCCAATCTAATCTAAAACCAAAGAAAATAGCATAATAGAAATTAATAATAGTACACAATTGAATATTAATTCCTTCAATCTCATATTCATGATTGCTTTATGCTTTTCTAGTAGTTTCTTTGCGATGGTAGGGACTGTAGTGTGAACAGTGTTAACTGTGCATAGTTGAGTGGCTAGATGCTTATTTACTTATACACCAAAGCTAAGGCTTATCAACCGATTGGTCATGGATCCTCCTTTAAAGGCCTTGGAAAGACTGATCAAAAGTTACATTTAAGGAGGGTATTATAGATACTCCCCTCCATTGAAATTAACATGTCTGTCAATCATTTAAAACCTGCATATCAGTGTTACACTGTCGTGTTAGCAGCCTGGAGGACTGAATGGCTAGAAAATAAATAGCTCTAGGAGCTTTGACATAGAGCATGCTTTAATATCATCTCTTATATGCCTATGGTTCTAACAACACAGAAACATGAAGTAAATGATGCTCTTTGCAGTTGGATAAACTCCTTGCTCAGGAGCTAACATTCTTGAGGAAACGAAAGGGATTGTTGCCATGAGGGGTTACCCACAAGGGGAATACTCTCCCCCCCTACTCTGGAATCTTGTGGTGGACAATCTAATTGAAGACATGACTCAGGTGGGATATTATATATAAAGCTATGCAGATGATAGTACTGTTCATTTTGAGAAAATATTCCAATAGTCTCAGACACGATGAATTGTGGGCTGAGGAAAATTCACAGCTGGTATATGCAGTAGGGTCTCTCTATTAATTCTAGCAAAACAGTTATTGTTCCTTTGACTAACAGGAGAGATCTTAAAGGCCTAGGAAATCTTAAACTATGCAACTCAATCCTGGAATATTCCGAGTCATTCAAATATCTAAGCATCATACTGGGCATGAAACTGATCTGGAATGATCACATAGACAATATCAGCCATAGAGCCAGGTGGTCTATTGTAATCATCAAATGTACGGTCAGAACAACCTGGGTTCTAAAAACCACACATTAGCCATTGACCGTGGTGCAATGGTTAGGTGCCAGATATCTTATGGCACCATTATGGCAAAAAAATATTACAAATTACTAAAGCAGATAAGTTACAAACTACAGAGATTAGCGTGTCTATGTATTACAAGGGCCTTGAGAAGTACTCCCAACTATTGCATTGAAGACTCTGCTGAGTTTCCTTCTGATGGACATTTATTTACAAGTGGAGGCTAGGCTTACTGAATACTACTTGGTGCAAACAGGAAATTGAAGAAGTAATTGTGCAACAATGAACATTCCTCCATTTTAAATTTCCTGGATATTTCAGTACTGAGTATGAGGTCTGACATAATGAACACACAATACCGTTTTCTCACTGTATTCAAGGATCTGAAGAAGACTGATGGAAGGAATAATGAGAATGTCACCATCTTGTATGGCTCATTGACAAATCCTATATAGGGACACAATCATGTGCAGGCATATATGGCCTAATTCCAAGGATTCATATTAATATAAGCCTTGGGAAATACTGCACAGTCTTTCAGATGAAAGCATTTGCTATTCTGAACTGTGCTTTAAGAGGGCTTGAGAAAGTTTACCTTGGTAAATGAATTCTCATCCTCACAGATACCAAAGTACCCTAAAAGTACTCTCTTCCAACCAGGTAAATATCTAAACTGTATGGGAGTGCCTTATGCCCTATTGTCCTAGCATCTTGCAACAGGCTCAAACTGCGGTTATGCCAGAGTATTGTGGATCTATGGAAATGAAAAAGTATACCAGCTGGCAAAAAATAGTACTGAAACACCCTAAGTTGGCCCTGAATCAGTGAAAGCACTGCTAAGACTGCGTAAAAACATGGATTTGGGAAAAACACCAACCTAGGTTGCAAAGCTATTCTGGACTAAAACAAGCTAGGAAATTGGTCCCAGGTTCAAGCAACAATCTTTATTTGTCTCTCCTAAAACTGGACAGAAAAGCAATAAAGAAAGTAGTTGTATTAATTACTGAACATGGTCACCTCAGGAAACATCTACTTAAAATAGAACTCTAAAGATGAATCCATTTGTAGTATGTGCAAACAGAATGAGGAGAGCACCTGTATATCCTTTTTGAATGCCCCTCCATGGTAAGAAAGAGATTTATTCTTTCCATAATCAGGGAAGATCTAGGAATGGATGCTGACATTGGAACCAAGATACTGCAACTTATTCAAGGAATAGATTTTGAGAAACAGTGAAAGCATCTCCCTATGAGGTTGCATAGGCTGAGGTGCAGAAGGTGGATAAAATTCCTATAAGATCTCCCATTGTGTAATCTAATATCCACATACTCATAATTATAATGCATAGTTACTTAAAACTATATGGGCAAGATATCATCTATTACTAGATAGCTCAAAATAAAATTTTTATATGAGACATTACTTCACTTTTTTAAATAAACATTTTAAAAATAAATGTGTGTATGATATGAGAGTAAATGCAGTACATATGGTAAAGGTGAATAAACTAAATCACGTACTCATTTTAATTTACACAAAAATAAATCTCCCCTATCCTCCCAGCTTCCTTAATAAATGTAATTAATATAAGTGAACATAATTTATGATGTATTTGTTTAATTTTGAAGCTGTTTACAGTGAAGGTATTATACATTAGTTTACCTATATTATATAAATTAATTTCTGAATTTATGACATAGGCTTTTGCAGCCAAAGTTTGATGGTAAAAGTTTTACGGCTTATGCCGCTTGAAAATTTTACCATAATAATTTTTTATCAAGCTTGACACCACTAAATTAATATTTTTGTATTTGTTTCAGTGATGTTCATTGATTTCAATTCAAACCTGTTTGATATGTTCATAGGAGAGCGAGCTGGTGCATTCTCTCTAATTACTGGCAGTAAAGAGGAAGCACAAACAACCATGTCGCAACTGAAGATACTTGTAAGGCCAATGTACTCCAATCCTCCCATTCATGGAGCACGTATTGTCACTGAGATTCTTACAGACCCTGCACTCAAGAGTCAATGGTATGAGGCACCAACATGAAACACTTGCCTTGTAATCTATCACATTCATAAAATCCTGGTTATTAACATAAAAGCTATAGTTAAGTTGGATATTATGCATTCATTATAGCTTTGGTATCTTGGGAGTTAAATTTTTCACAATAATGCAAGCTTAATGTTAGATTAAATTTATTTTATTTAAGGAAGCCCTTTGACATCTTTGGTATTAGCAGCCCAGTCAATTAAGGGCATGAAGTGGCTGATTAATTTAGCTAGAAGCCTCTTCTTTCAGGCCTGAGGTTCTTTTACATGTCGTAAATATCTTTAATTCCCTTCTGATGGAAGCCACACTTAGCATATGTGAAGGATGGGTTAAAGTTCTAAAATTGGTTAATGCTGCAATAAAATAGTTAACATGGTGAGCATAAATTAACCAGAAATGAGTTTTTATTCTACTTCAGTACAAGCATTCCAAATGTAATAATTTCAGTAGAAAGATGAAAATAGAAGAAAAAGAAAAAAGAAAGGGAGAAAAAATTGCCAAATCCAATTCACAAAATAATGACAATAATCATTAAGCAGTATGTGATACTAAATGTGCATGAGAAAATTACAAAATAAATAAATATATATATATTCACAAAGCATCAGGACATTAATAACTTGAGGATAGACACTCTTATAGTACCTAAGTAATTGCAGTTAAATTTAGATTTTATAAACTTTACAATGTAATTTTCCTATTGGATATTTAAAAGAATAACCTTCAGCATAATAGATAAAATCTGCAGTTTATTGTATAAAACAGATTTTCTACTCTGTGGATCTTTGTTATAGTATGCCATTATAAAGTGGTGTGATTTAAGTGGCTACTATGGTTAATAGCAAATGAAAACTACTATTTTCTGTTTAAAGAAAGCTGATATGTGATGTCAACAAATGCAAATGTTTGTAGACCATGTTGTAGCACAAATGTTGTATTTCTCCTCAGTAAGTAGTTAATAAAATGTTTGTTCATTTCATTCTGTTATTTAGGTTATTAATAAATAAAATGACTGAAAATAGCTGTTAAAGATATTTTCAAGGATTAATAATTTTAATTGTGCATAAAACTACTGTACTGATGAGACAGTATGACCATTGTGGGACTGATAAAGGGGTGTTTTGATGCCTTACTTTATCTCCACCAATGTTCAGGCACTGCCATATTCCAGTCATTCCACCCAGTATAATTATGTAGAGTGCAGAAGAATATAATTTTTATTAACAATGCATATCAGCCTTCACTAGATAGTGTATACATATGTATACTTCTAAGCTAATAAGATCTTATTATATATCAGCAAGAAGACTGAAGAGGATGCTGCTGTACATTTCATGCCCCAATTTAAAATAAGTTTCTTCAAAATGCATTCCAATGATCACAAATTTTCTTCTTTTAGGAGATTAATTAGATGTGCTGTTATGTAAGCGAGCAAGTGAAAAAGTCACAGAAAAAAAGAAGAAGTGAAAAGGAATGTCTAGCTCTGGAGATAGGAAAACAAAAAGTTTGTGTTCAACAAATAATAAACATTTTCTCTTACTCATGTAGAGAAGCTTTTGAAGTTGTGGCAAGTTTGATTGGGGAGACAAGGAAGAAAAAGGTGGGATATGTAATAATAAAGAAAGCACAGAAGGTAGATGACAATGTTAGGATTTTGAGAGATAAATTATCTCTTTGAGGCACTTCTGTTAATGATGGTGATACGCTATAGAGGAAATTCAGATAGTAGTTAGGAAAGTAGAAGGTGTTGCCTACTAGGGAGTTTATTTGAATTACATGCAACCTGAGCATGGCTGCTTTATTGGGGAGGTGAAGCTACCACAACTGGAAAAATGGGAGATAAAGTTGCCATTAATTTAATATTTTAGTATTTACATTTTTACTGATAGCCCAAAATAATATTATATTTGAAACTTATGATAATTAATAATAAGCACTAATATTTGTTTTAAGAGATGTTGAAAATGATGCTGCTCAATGGCAATATATTGCAGGCATCAGTGTAGGAAATTACTATACTTCATTCAAATTTTTTACTGTAAGAACATATTGGTTCAGAGCAAGTTTCTTGTCATTGAGAAATCCTGTTTCTTGTAACTTTTTAGCAAATTGCCAAAAATATCTCTACTGAGAACAAGATTAACAGAATATTTTCTTGCAAATCACATTCCCACATCTCTGCAAGAATTCATTTTTACATGTGTATCATACATAAAAACCCATTCCTTAAGATCGTACTCAATATAGAAATTCAATCTTCCAGGATGCTTGACCATGGCCAAATGGAGCCTGTTGTTCCATAAGTTTTTGCTGGTAATTGCATTCGATTGCTGTGATGCTAATGATCCCTGCAAAGTACTCTCTTTTTGATTTTCTCTGCACCTGTAGCCCTTGCGGATACAGTGACCATATTATCATGCTTGCTTGTTCCTAATTGGTTCACTAGTTCATTGCTTTCTGGCAGTGGTTTGTTTCCAGCATTGCTATTTATGTAGTGTCTTGTCTCATTAGCAGACCTGGCAGAGAACATCCAATTGAGATATGGCGATGCTGGTGCCATATACAAGACATTTTTGTTATTTTCACTCGTAAAAGAGGCTGCCAAGTTTTGTGTAACCAGAAACCTTCCTTTCTGTTAAAATTGTTTGCATGTTTGCAAATTTCTGTTGTGATCAAATCAGCTAGCTGTTAGAAAAGTAACATGTTAAAATCATCTTTAGACAAACACAGAAAATGGAAAACATATTTTGTTTAGCCAAGGATCCCTGAGACCCTCTGTTCACCACTGGGTATACAGCATTCCATGTTCATGCAGAAAAGTTTATATTGACACAACAAAGTGGAATATAAATGCTTGTATTGAGGAACACAGAAAAACTGCCATTAGGGCTTCATAGACAAATGAGCAGTTGCAGATCAAGTTTTTCAAGATGGTGAACACAAAATATGTTTTGAAGACCCAAGATTTTAGTCCAGAATCTTACATTATCATGCCTGGCTATACTGGGAAGCAATAGAAATTCACAAACTCACAACCAATATTAACAGAAAGGAAGATCTCCAATTATACAAAACTTGACAACCTATTTTAGATGAGTCAAAACAATGAAAATGCGTGGCAGAGGAGACTAGCACCACCACATCTCAATCTAACATTCTCTTCCAGGTTTGCCAATGAGATAGACACTATACAGGGTGTTAATAAACTACACAAAATAATTTCAAGAGAGTGTGTAGGTATCTTAGACAAATAATTTGAGATAGTAATCATATGACTCGTCTGTTCAAATTTCAAAACTATGGCTATAAGTTTCTAAAGCACCAGTACGTCACTGACCAATGAAGATGCCCCTCAAAAGCATAACTCACAATAATGAAGAGAGGTTTCAGAATATATCACTCTGATGCAATGGTTATGACATTAGCTTTCAAGTAAGAGGTAGTCATTTGTTTTTGAGTTTGAGTCTCGTTCATCACTTCCCCCCCCCCCCCCCGACCAAGTGGTGGTGGTACATGCGTTTTAAGTTTATGTTTCAACTTATACACTTAAATCTTAATATATAAATTCATCTAATTACAACCCTTGTAGTTATTATTGTACTTACCAATCAGAATCGAGTCCTGAGTATGTATTAGGTAAATTAAGTTTTAGGCATCATGTTAGTAGTGAGTTTATTAGCATATGTATGTTGGTGATACATTCATTGTTGAGAAAGGGAATAAAAGTTGAAATCATTAAGTAATGATTCATAGTTCTTTAGCATGCATTTTACAGTAATTCATTTTAATAGTCAAATGAAAAAGAATTTAACAGCATGACAAGAAAGCACGGCCTGCAATACATCAGCTTTTGTGCTATGCATTATGTTACACAAGCAGTTGAAGAGTTCCCTCTAGAATAGGGTACATCAAAACCAGCTACATTTAATGTAATGTAGTCGGTCTTGGCAAGAAGGCAGTTAATAGATGTTCAGTGTTGCACCGTCAAATCATCAGTTCGAGATTTAAGGGATTTTTATGGCACTAAATCTTGAAAACGCTAATAATGGGCTGCAGAAAATTGATATTTCTATGCTTGCAAGGCAGTTTTTAAAAGATATTCTAAACCAATTTTTCACCCGGCTTCTTTAACATTGACTGAAGCCAAAATGTTTAACACCATAAAGCTGCATTATGTTTAGTTGTGGACCATACATTGTCTATCTAAAATTGCCTGTATAATGCAGCAATGACCAATCAGAAACTGGCAAGCAAGAAAATATGGTCATTCCATTTGTGAGGGCCACAGCTGTGAAGAAGCTCAAGCAGAGAGGACTTTGCAGAGATCATCAGTGCCACTGAAGATGCTGGATGCAGTTAGTGGCAAAATGTCTGGAACAACCATTAAAGCCTCATTACTATACTGAATGTAGGGACATAGCTAATGAAGAGTAATTAGCACATAATTTACACACAAGGAAAGCACTGAGTAACAAACACACAACCACTCATTGACAAGCCTCTCTCAAACTATAAGCTGCTACCTGCAATGCATTATATAGTCTTGATGAATAGTTTCTCCCATATGCAGCTGCACTTTGCCAACCCATAAGTCAAATAACCTCACTGTATGTCTAAACGAGGGTGAGTAAAGTTAAATGCAAATAAATATTAGCTGTAATATATGCATAAAAATAAGAAAATTACTGTATTTATGTAAATCTAATGTACACCCCAAATTTGAAACTTAAAATCATAAAAAAAGATTTTGGAATGTTGTTGTATGGCATCTTAGAGATAAGCACATCCACTGCCTAAAATGATCAGAACATTGAATTTGTAAATGGGTATTGTTACATCTTGAAGCACATAGGACAACATAACTTATGCTGTTGCCAGGACAGTTGATGTAGGTCAAAGAAGAAAAAATTATTTCTTATAGTGTCACTAGCCACAGATTTCCCATTCTTCCTCCTTTCACGTACAAATTCCAAAACTTTTTCTTCATTGTCAGGACGTCTTCCTTTGCATGGACCAGTGAATTTACTACTTTTAGTTGCAAATAATGCCAATTTTGGTTGCTGTCATAAGCGAACATTGCTATTGGCTACAGTGAACTCTCTTCCTGTCACTTTTTTTCAGCATAAAGAATTGCTTTATGCATGAAAGTAGCATCATAAGATGTTCTTCTGTTTGCCTTCCATTTCTTGACTACCTATTATTCAAATGCTCTATGCAGTAATAGTCCCACAATAAATGTAAAACGAAGTTGAGAATTGCAGCAATGCATTATGACATAATAAACGATAAATTTTAATGAAGTTACCGGAAAACTGCAGCATGAATTTGCACTCAAATCTAATATGCCATCGAATCTAATGCACACCACAATTTTGAATACTACATTTGGACAAAAAGGTGCACATTAGATTTGTGTAAATATGGCATATCAACAGTGAGACTGATTTGTAATAAGCTTAAGTCTACAATAAGGGAAATGCTGCAATTACTTAGCAACATTTCCTTAGGTGGTGCATCAGTATGCCAGCTCTTCATTCAGCTGTCAAGTATAACTCATAACAGTCTCATTACGTCAGCATTTCAGGGATGCACACCTGACCATGGTTCCCTTTTAGTTTAGTATTTCAGTCGAACTTCTATAACTGAAATTTTTGATACCTCAAAGTGATTTTAAATTTCCCATTAGAATGATATATAATTTATGCATAATATTCTGTTACATGAAATTTTCCATATATCTTGAAGATATATTTTGAAAGAATATATCTTGATCCAGAAGGAAATAAATATTCTTTAACTTGAATTTAAGAAGGATATGTGTGTAGACATTAGAATAAATGGGATGAAATGCATACCATTACTTTAATAAGCACTGTAATCAGGATTTTCCTTCCTTTAAAAGTACCCTTCTTCAGCATGATCAACCCATTAATACTAATCTTATTTTTATCAGGTAAATAGCTGTATTAACTAATAAGCACTGTTGTAATGTGACAAGGAAGGAACTAATTACATCTCTATTCTTTTCAAACATTTGTTATAAAATATTTAAATCGTCCTGAAAACAAATAAGTAGTCTATGGATAATTTTGAGTGTTCTTTGTTGAAAATTTAGCTATAATATACACAAAATTAATTTTAAATTTAATAGCTATAAGTATTTTTTGTAAATGTATTTACCATATTGTACTAAGAAACTTTATGTATGTACGTACATATATATGCATGTAGAATTAGGAAAGATTTTTACAAGTTGGTGATAATTAACCAGGTAAATGTATGCATTTAGTGTAGCGTGTATGAATGTCAAGTAGAGAAGAAGAAAATTTTAAAAACTTTAAGTGTAAGTGAAAAGTTACAATTGATCGACATGGTGGAAAAGCTGTAAGAAAAATAAAAAAAAAATATCACTGCAGTATTCCTTATCTACTTATGCTCTGGCAAATATGTTTACAATTTATTTTAATTTTTGTAGTTAAATATGGAAGATCTTTAAAAATATTTTTCTATATTTATGTTTTGATAACTCGAAGTATTATCTTTTTCCACATATTTAATTTTTATTATATATAAATAGTGATCTCTAATAACATTATTTGTGTTTCCTTTGTTCCAAGTAGTTAAATTCTCTAGTTAAAATTCTCTGAATTCTAAATATCTTTTTAACACTATATTTTTTTTAAGAAAAAACCTCAAGCTGTCTTTCTGTAGTGAATTTTATTATGTTTAATTTCAAAGCATCTCATTGATTGCTGTACTTATTGGGTAATTGTGTTTTGTTTTATTAGGCTGAAAGATGTGAAGGGTATGGCTGACCGAATCATTTCAATGAGAACACAGTTGCAAGAGAATCTGAAGAAGGAAGGCTCCCAGCGTGATTGGTCCCATATTACAGATCAGATTGGAATGTTCTGTTTCACAGGAATGAATCAGCAGCAGGTAATCCTTTTATTTGTATTGCTGAAATGCTGCATCTATATTCTGTTCTGTGCATCACTAACTGGATGAGCTTATAGCACTACTGGCTGCTATGTAGGGCAGTATGGCATAAAGACTTTTTCAGGGCTGATTTGTCTTACAAGATACATCTGTTGTTTTAGCTTCCTCTGCACTAAATCAGTGACATAAAAATGATTGGCTGAAATTTGGGAACTTTTAAGTTATTAAACTTTCTTAGAATTAACAGACATGAGACATAAACATTAAAAGGAGATAATGCCTCAAATTTTATTGTTTTTTAGTGCTAAAATGTAGCAGAAAGGAAAATATAATAAAATAGTCTGCTCACATCACAGTTGTACCAACATCAAAAAATGCACAAAATGAACAACACTAGTCATGGCTATTGAAATTCAAATGTTGCATGTAGACACAGCCTATTAGGCAATATGAATAATGAATATATGTTTTACAATTGTGTTATAAAATGCACTCAATAGCAGCATTTAGAAGCAGGGATAATGGGTTCAAGTAGAATTTAGACATATTTCTTAAACCAAACTTAAGCATACACCTAACCTAACTTAATGTAAGTAAATTACAAAGATCCTCACGAAATTAAATAAATGTACTTATGAAGTTGTAAACAATAGGGTGGTAATATATTCCACACTAATGTATTCAACATGTTCACACTAATTCCACTTACTGACTTAAAACTAGGCCATGTTTCAGAAGCAGTGGCTCCCATCATCAGCTATTGACTGACTACTGTTACTCAAAATGGTGACTGGATACCAGAATGCCCCTATGGCAGTGTCTGATGGTTCTAGTAGGAACATGCTGAGTACATCCATAGGAGGAAAATCAAAATTCATCAAATTTTTCTTAATTTTTAAGATGAAAAAATTTTCCCAAGTGGATAGCTCCATTAGGTCATCAAGTTATTTCAGCAGCTTAGCCTCTGGTCTAATTTCATGATTTTTGGTCCAAAAGTGAGCTGCTACTTCTGACTTATCAACCTGCTTAAACTGAATATTCATAATGTCTTCTTTTCTCCAAGTTTCCAAATTTCTCTTCGTTTTTCCAGTGCAACTTTGATCACAATCTGCACATTTAATTTCATAAATTCCTGATTTCTTTCCTGTTGGCATGGTGTCTTTTAATGTGCAACCTATTAAATTTGTGATATTATATTTATTCTTTCGGGCTAACATTATTCCATGTCCTTTGAATATCTTCTTAAATTTGCTGTGGTAAGTTGGATGGTATGTAAAACTTTTGAATTTGCATCTTTCCTTGGTGTTCTTTAGTGTGGAAACCTGTCTTATCAATTTTTATCTTTTAAATTTATTGTTAATTCTTATTACTGTGTCTTTGCTGAAATCACTGGTTATTGTTGTCTTAATTATCTGTTGGTATCCACTTTGTACTGTGTTTCTCTGAGTGGGATGTTAATTAATCTGTGTGCCAATTTCTGAAACACTCCATATTTATGTGGAATAGGGTTATAAGTATCATTTGTATGTAATTTTCTTGTGTGTGTTTCATTTCTATGAATTTCAAAGTTCAGACTATCTGTATTTCTTATGATTTTTCAATCTAGGAATGGGAGCTAACCATTCTCTCTTCTTCTATGGTAAACTGTATAGATTTATGCTATAGATTAAGAAGTTTCAAAGCATCTATTCAGTGTTTTTTCGGTATAATTGCAAATATGTCGTCATATACTTATACATTGTCTTGAAAATTAAAGGCAAGGCTTTGGTGATATGTATTTCAAAGGAGCTCATGAATAAATCTGCTAGAAACAGACGAGGGGTTTCCCATAACTAGGCCCAAAACTTGTTGGTAATATGTTCTTGATTACCTAGTGAGTCGATTTGATACTCTTATGCTCCACTTACTGTTGAATTATGCAAAACTAGTTTTGCTGTTACGAGTCAACTGTCAGATTCGTTGTTGCTTGGCTGGACTTGATGTAACTCTCGTGGACATTTTATGAACTTCTGGATTAATTTGTCTTCCATTGGGATCTCAATCATATTTTTTTATATAAATTTTTTCCCATATTCCCAGCTCCACGGGCCGATCTATGAATTTCAATAATTTCACTCCCATTTCTATATCATGTTTATCTCTCCAAAAGTGATGTGCGACTGCTGATTTCTCTATCTGATTGTACCTGATATTTCTTCAGTGTTCCTTCAGCCTGATTCTAATGCTGCTTTTTGTTTTTCCAATATATACTTTGTTACATTCTGAACAGTTGATTTTATATATTCCTGTCTTCTTCTCCTCAGGCATTCTATCATTATCACCAGAATTGAGCAGATTTTTAGGCTAAACTGGTTCCAACACAAAATTAAATTTTATATTTAATATCTTTTGTTGAAACTGAAGATATTTGTTGAATGCAAATATTAATAAGTTTCAGTAAGCCTTAAATTTGTAAATTTAAGGAGGTTAACCATTTCTTAAACATTTGCACAAGATTCTGTGTTGGTAAGCTCAGGAATAAGGTTTTACATTAAATGACACCATTATATCTCCAGTTACAGTTCTGAAATTTTTAAGTTTTTCAACTAAATCAAATGAATTTTTTTAAAACAGTTGAAAATGTTCAATTTTTTTTACCTGGTATGTGTGGGTGAATTGCTATTGTTGATTATTGGTCTCATACTATCATCATTTTTATGTATTTTAGTCTGGGTAGTACAGGAATGCTCTGTGTGATTTTCTGTTTTTCAATATTGGATAGTATTTTGACTCATTCAGAATTTTGGTTAAACTTTTAGTGCATCTATTGAGTGGATTCTTTTCAATTGGTTTGTAGTCTTCCCCTTTTAACATCATTTGTACTTTCTTTATGTAAACATTTTGGTCTAAAATGGCTATTTTATTGCTTTTATCTGCCTTTGTGTATAAAATTGGTTTCTCTTTTAACTGTTTTAATGTAGTTCTGTAATTTTTTAATTTCTTTCTGGTTTTTAGGTTCTCCAAAATTTACTGCATTTGATCTTAATGAACAATTTTTCTCTTTTATTTAGGTGGTGGGTGGCTATGTCAATGTCAGCTATGTATTCTTCTACTTTTTCCGAGATATATACACAAATGTTGAGGCCTTTGTTTAGGAAATTAATTTCTTTTTTCAAAAATGTGGTGTTCCAGAGGTTAATTACATGATCTATTATTTGTGTATTTGGGGTTGCAAATTGAATTGGTGTTTACATAAATAATTTCTTTTTTAGTTTCCGATCCTTGTTATTCATTTGATGCATTAATTTTGATGTTGATTGTGCTGTAAGTTTTCCCATAAGTGGAATCCCAATGCTTTCAATGGGTCCAGGTACCCATAGCAGTGTCACGCTGATGCTAGCGTCAACAAGCATAAACACTGAAGCCTGGATCTTCTGTACAAGAGGATGGTAGTTGCATACCTTTTTCAAAGATAAAAGGGCACTCAAAGAATCGGAACAAATAACACTGTCCTCCAACCGCTGTTCAGAAAGGAATAAAACTGCCCGATAAATAGCATAAAGCTCCTCCATAAAAATAGATGTCGCAGTGCTAAGACCAAACGTAAAACTACCTCCATTAAAAACAAAGGCACATCCAACACTCAGATTTTGAACCGTCTGTATAAATAAAATTGCATCTAGCAAACGAAGAGACCATCTCACTAAAATGGCGACAACGTAAGCCCAAGAGAAACGATGGCCTCTGCTAAAAGCCAAGGGGGAGAAGAAGTTTCTCCAGCAAAGAAAAAGATTTAACTCCAAAGTCCTTAACAACTCCCGAAAACGAAAGCCAGCAGGTTTAGGAGTAAAAGACCGAGCTGCATAAAAAGTGTGACACATTAAAAAACGGCTTATTGGTGGGATGTCGATGTTGAGCTGCTAATAGATAACCAAGTAAATATGCACCAAATAAAAGATCCCTATGATAACAATGGAGGTTCTCCAGACTCCGCACATAGGCTGGACACAGGACTCATTGGGAATGCTCATTGGCGACACGATACCCCGGTGATGAATGGGGTTGAGGCGACGAAGAACTGAAGGTCGCGCAGAGCCATAAACTACACTGCCATAATCAAGTTTGGACCGGTTTAGAGAACGTTAGAAACGTAAAAGAACCGTCCGGTCAGACAAAGAGAATATTCACACCTGACTCTTGAGTTGCGCAGTATACGATGACCAGCATAATTTCCTATCAAATACCATGCCAAGGAACTTAACTTCGTCTGAGAAAGCCAGAGCATATGAGCCAAGCGGAGAGATGTTGAAGGATACTCCTTACGCGCCAGAAATTCATGCAGACGGTCTTCTCAACGGAGAAACGGAACCTTTGGTTTACACTGCAAGCATAAAGGCGGTCTAGACAGCATTGGAGAAGACATTCCAAAAGAAAAGTTCCCCGAGAAGAAAGAAAGATGGCGAAGTCGTCGACAAACAACGATGTTTGGATTCCTGGCATCAAACATTAGGAATTGATGGCGATGGCAAACAGTGTAACGCTAAGTACCGATCCCTGAGATACCCCGTTCGCTTGAATAAAACGAGATGATAAAACTGAACCACCTCGAACATTAAAAATTCCTGAATAAAAACAGACAACCGACCACGTATACGCCATTCATAAAGCGTACGAAGGATACCGCTTCTCCAACAAGTATCATAAGCTTTCTCCAGATCAAAGAAAAATATATAATTTCACATTTTCTTATAAATCCGTCCATAATATGGGGGGAAAGAAACGCAAGATCGATTGAGGAGCGGTGATGAAAACCGCACTGGACGTTCGTCAATGGGTGCCACGACTCCAACCACCACATAAGCCGCCCGTTAATCGTGCGTTCCAACACCTTGCAAATGCAACCTGTGAGGGAAATCGGACGGTAACTGAAAGAAAGATGTGGATCGTTTCCAGGTTTAGGTATAGGAATGACGGTGGCCACTTTCCAAGCTCTCGGAAAAGTGCCAGAACACCAATTAGAATTAAAAATCTAAAGCAAGAAAGCCTTACTTTCCACTGACAAGTGCTACAATATAGCAACATGAATGCCATCTGGTCCCGGTGCGCAATGCAGAGGGGTAGAAAGGGCATGCTCCAATTCCCTGGCAGTAAGAGGGACGTTATAGCACTGTTGGTTGTCGGAGGCAAAAGAGAATACTCTCGACTCGACCTGCTCTTTAATCATGCGAAACGCAGGAGGGTAATTGGCCAAGCTCGAAACATCAGAGCGAAAGTTGCCCTAAAGTATTTGCTATATCTATGGGAGTACCAAGTAGTCGATGCTGTACTTTAAGACCAGGCATAGGCGAAAACCCATGTTTGCCTGCAACGCGGCGAAGCATATCCCAAACAACAGACGAAGGCGTTGAGCGATTAAATGATGATGCGAAAACAATCCAAGACGCCTTTTTGCTATGCTTAATTACTCGACGACATTTTGTGCGCAGATGTTTATAGTGAATCATATTTGCTGACGAAGGGTGGCGACGAAAAACTCGCAAAGCACCTCCACGTGCACGCAATGCGTCCCGACATTCATCGGTGCATCAAGGAACCGGAAAGTGTCTGGGATGGGAAGACGACCGGGGAACAGCCTTATCAGCGGCTGTAATGAGGACCATATCGAGGTGCTCGATCATGGCGTCAACAGATGGAAAATCACACCCTGAAAATCTGGCTAGAGAACGGAAGAGATGTCAGTTCGCTTTTCCAATGAGCCACTTTGGTGGGCGCTGAGAATTTACGTGGGAAGATATAAGAATTTGGCACGGATAATGATCACTCGAGTATAAATGAGAGAGGAGTTCCAAGCTAGATATACGGAAAGAGAGGCGGAACAGAAAGATAGAACAAATCGGATAAACTGAGTGTACTATCAGAAAGAAAGGTTGGCTGGCCGATATTGAGCAGAGTAAGACTGGCGATCCAAAAAGTCTGCTACCAAGCTATCCCTTGCACACTCCGTGTTGGAACAGGGAATTGTGCGCATTGAAGTCCCCTAAAAGAAGGAAAGGGGCTGGTATCCGGGAAAGATCCTCATCTAGATCAGCGTCGTGATTGTGGCAAATGGAGATATGCAAATATTGCAGACTGTGAAACTAAGGCCAGAATAATGAACAGTAGCTGCTGCAGCCTGTAGAGTAGATTGGAGACTCGGGAGAACTATACATGCCATCCCTTATTAATATTAAAACTCCGCCATGCACGGGAGTGCCATCTTCGGAATGAAGATCGAATCTCACCGAAGAGTAAGCGCGAATATTGAAAGAATCCTGAGGTCGAAGTTTAGTCTCTTGGAGACGCACCAGCGGAAAATCAGTCGACCTTAAAAGCAACTCCAAATCTGGTCTGCGACTGCGGAGTCCACGTACATTCCACCTAAGGATAGCCATTTTGAATAAATAAAGGGGATAAACTTATCAAGTGTCCAATTTTATGAACGGTGCAGGACGAACCAACCGTCTTTTCTTAAGGCGCGTGCGACTAGGTGCTTTAGCCGGAGCAGACATATCCTGCTCCATAACATCCTCAGAGGGAGGGCTCTCGCACCGAGAAGAATCAACCGATTCCTACACCTGGAATCGGTTGGAGGTAGGCATAGCCGGTGACGGAGATCGCCTAGCGGGCTTGCTCCCAGACCCATCATGGGAGCTTGACATCCGAGAAGGAGAAGGACTCGATGTCTTCTTTTGTTCTGGAGTGAATGTTTTCAAGAAGCCAGTTCTGGAATAAGTCGTTTTGAATTTAATTTCTGGAGCAATAAATACTACCGGCTTGGGCTTCAGGGTAGAATGCTTGGTGGTGCTTGGCGCGTTGGGGACCTGTGTAAATACAAGGTCGCAGGTCAGCGTACTGCTATCACGCTTCTGAATAGAGAAGAGGCTACAGCGCTGTATGTACCGGTCTTAGGTACCACAGGTTGGCGTACTTGGAAGTGTTTCCGGGCCTCAGTAAAGGAAAGCTTTTCCTTTACCCAGCGCTCCTGAATACAGCGTTTTTCACGGTAGCGGGGATAGTCGCGGGACGAAGCTGCATGATCTCTGCGGCAGTTTATGCAGACTGAAGCGCATGAACATACTCCTGCATAACCGTCTTTGCCGCAGGTAGCACAGATGGAATTGGCACACTTGCAAGACATGCGAGTGTGGCCAAAGCGTTGGCATTGAAACCATCGCATGGGGCTAGAAATGTACTGTCGCACCTCTATCCCTTCGTAACAGCTTGTATCCTCAGCGGCAAATCAACCCTATTGAAAGTGAGGAAGAGAGTCTGCACTCGATAAACAGACACGGCGCCTTGCTCCTCCAGGTAACTTTGAATCTCAGTATCAATCATACCGTGGAGTACATCAATGTTTATTACTCCACGAGAGAAATTCAGGGTCCTATTCTGCTCGACACGGATCGGGTACCCACGGAGAATTGTCGCTCTAAGTAATGAATTGGTCTGCTGTTCGCCAAAAGTCTCTACAAGTAGAGAGCCATTCCTCAATTGCGTACATGATTTGACTGGTCCAGAGATAGAATTGATCCCCTTCTGGATAATAAAAGGGTTGAAACGACCGACTATCTTCCATTCTATTTATTACTAAGTAATGAGGGAAACACTTCTGCATTACTTCCATTACATCCAATCTCTTTTGTTTAACCAATTGAAGTCGGTCCTGGTGGTGTAGTGGTTACCATACTTGCTTCCTAAACCCAAGATCGCGGGTTCGAACCCGGCCAGGACCGATGGATTTTTTCGGGGTGTAAAAGGCTTCCTTCGGAAGGGAAGTAAAGCCGTGGGTCCCGTGTTGTACATTTACGGCACGAAAAAGAACCTCAAGCCTGAAGGAGAGGCCTCGGAGCAAAATTTGTCGGCCGTTTCACGCCCTGAGTTGAATGGGACGCTGATGACCTGAGCTGTTAAAGAGCGTTCACAAATAAATCATTCAAAAAATAAAATTAACCAGTTGGTGAAAATTTTCATGTGCCATAGCGATTTAATCCTCCACCATTGCAACTGTCTCATGGACAGCTACTTCCTGGGTGCCACTCCGAGGTTACTTGCCCTGGCTTGAACTAAGTAACCTCAGGGTCAAACCTTAATGGATACACAAAGGGACCCAATAGCCTGCAGGAAGTGAACAGCTCATGCAATGACCGCTCCACAGGCCTGGGCTTTACCAGGGGATACACTCCCGCTCTACATGATAACCCAGTGCTGGAAGTCACTTGATTACCCAGACACTTTTTACCGTGTCAACAAGGGGTATCCATCAGACTAAAAGCGGGGAGGTATGAAAAATAAAAATTAAAATAGAGGCGAAATAAAAGGTGTCAAACACTCTTAAGCATGGACCTGTGGGAGCAGTTCGAGTGCCTCGGGGTCATTATACCCTGTACCCAAAAAATGGGCCCCTGAGGCATTAAAACTTTATGGAAACAAAAAAAACAAAGCATAAAACATTCATCAGAATTAATAAAAAAAATAAAATGTGAAACTAGAAAGTGGGGATTGCTAGTTTCTTATGACGTCGCCTCTCTATATCCTAGCATTCCCCCCAAAAAAACTACTAATTATCGTAAAGAAATGGCTAACCTGAAGAATAGAACTATATTTAAACCTCACCAAAATTTGCATTAATCAAATCTATTTCACTTTCAGAGTCAATATCTGTACATAAAAGAATGGTCTAGCAATGGGAAATCCACCCTTGCCATTCTTGGCAAATATGTACATGAGTTTCTCACAAACAAAATTAGTGATGCTGTATAGAAATGCTCCTATTAAAACGGAAAAGTTGCGTATATGATTTAAGTGCTAATATTGTCAGCACATATTTTTAGCAAATAGTTCAAGGTTACCAGCCGTTAGATTTAGAGGGTGCTTTATTATATAGCAAAATTTTTCACAGGCATATTTGCGTTTATGTCTTCTATTTTTCCCCTTTAGGGCAGCACTGTGCATCGCTTTCAGCAGTTACTTATTTATTTTTCAAAGTTGTCAAATGTTACATAATTTTACCATTACCACCAAATAGGAGGTGGGTGGGAGCTGAGTGCCATTCAGTCTGATACCACTCATTAACATAAACCTAATCTATAACTGGGCTGGCAAAACGTTGCACTTTATAGTTAGTGTCAGTTCATGTAATACACAAATGGTCTAGCAATGGAAAATCCACTCTCACTATTCTTGGCAGATATGTATACGAGTTTCTTATAAACAAAGTTAGTGATGCTTTTCCACATATATACAAATGCTGGTACTGTTCTATAGATAATGATGTCTTTGCATTAGTAAATGAAAAATGGAAAAAGAATGCAATAAAACTACTCAGCCTACAAGACAACACCATCGAATTCATAAAGGATATAGAAAACAACAATGTTCTTCCCTTCTTGGGTATAAAAATTATAAAAAATGGCAATATAGTGGAATTTGACATATTCATAAAAGACACAACAAAAACTTACAATTAACAGTCTCACATTCAGATTAACAAATCTGCCAATTAGCAAGACAGAATACAAATCTGAGTACCAAAAAATCATAGAAACAGCACAAAAATGGCTACACATTAGATCTGGTAAACAAAAAAATAAAAAAACAAATAAACGACATACTTGTTACAAAGGAGATCGCATATATAGAAATTCACATTCCATATATAGGCACACAACAAATTTCAGAAGATATTTAAAGGTGTAAACATTATTTTGATTCCAGTAAACAAATATATTTTAAAGAACCTCCCAAAAATGAACACTAAAGAAAAAATCCCTACAGGAAAACAATCAGGCATTTACGAAATCAGTTGCAAAGACTGCAATATGAAATACATAAGACAAAACGAAAAGAAACATTACCATATGGTTTAAGGAGCACGTTAGAAATGTAAAATAATAACATACAGAAATCACCAATAGCATTAATTTCTGGGGGTAGGGGGGGAGGAAGAAAGATAAAGAAAAGAAGAAAAAAACTTTAAAAATCTATAGAATTAACAGTAAGGGAAAATGTATCCATAAACAAAAACAAAGAAAATTTAATTGATATTATTGTATGATTTAGTTGAACTACACGTTCTTAATGCTTTACTTGTAATAATATCAATTATATGATTGGCTTCACTGTGCAAGTTCCAATTTACATTTTAATTAAAAGAAAATTTAGTTAATTTTGATCTTCTAATAATAGTAACCTAATCACAAAATTGTAAAACCTACAGAGCAACATCTTAATACTATGCTCGGAAGCTAACAGTGAAATTATGCTGATGATGAAGGCAAGAACCTTTGAAATATGTCCAAGTAAGTGGAACAAAATTATTGAAATTTCAGTAATTTCATCTTAAAAAATTGCAAGACTACAGTAGATATGCTTGCTTACATTCCTTATTGACTTATGAAATAATGTACTGGGAAAATTCAGTAATGCTAAAAAAATATTTCTCATACAAAGAAGATTAATAAGAATAATGACATGGGCAAAATGAACCACTCATTGTAAATCACTATTGAAAACATTAATAATTTCACCATTAGCTTGCAAGTAGCTGTACTTTTATATGCAGTAGACAACTCAAAAGTATACTTAAAAACTTAGATATTCACATCAAGGAAACCAAACAGAGGCAGGACTTACACAGACCAAGTAAAAATTTCAGGCATTCCAAAAAGATGTTTACTACAATAGTATAGTATTATTTAACTCACTTCCATTATCTATAAGGGAACTGCATACTATTAGAAGTAAGCTTAGATCAGCATTAAAAAGATACCTTATCATTCACACTTTCTATACAGAGGAGGATTTCATACAATCAAAAAATATGTAATGATTTTTCTCCATTTAATTATTTCAGTTTTGTAAATATTCTACATTAATGTAAATAATTTAACATTTAACATGTACTTTTATTTATAAGATAGTATTTTAATTATAGAGTTAAGATTTATTAATATGAAGAGTGTGACATTTTCATCAAATATACATAATGTATGTAATATCTAGTGAAATCTATATCCAAGAATTAGTTTAACTCTTATACAGCTGGCTAAATTATAACATTAGTGCAGCCAAGTATGGATGCCAGCAGAAGCACAAACACAAAACAGCTTTGACAGACTACATTATTAATGCCCATAAAAAAAAGTTATCATGTGTGACTCAGGTTAAGCATATCCATTTGTCGTTAGCTTGACAATATTTTATGTGTGAGAAACTGTAAATATCACTCCTTAAAGATCCTGAATCTAATCATATATTCATAGAATTGTATGTTTTTCTTCATATGCATCTTGCAGGGATGCACTACTGTTCTCCTTATGCAGATATTTTTTTTAAAAAAACTACATAAACCAATCCTGGGCTTGCCCAAAATTTGCTTTCAAGAGCTTCAATGGTGTTAACCTAAATGTAGTACATTATATGTTCCTTTTCAATTATTAATAGCAGAAAATTTTCTCCCAGTTACAATTGCATGAAAGGCACTTTGATTGTAGTATGGAGAAACAAACTTTATAATCTGTAATGCAACTCTCACTGATGCAGTTTAAATCCAGTGGCATGATTGCCAACTGTTCCTGTCTCTGCTATTACTTTGAACATTTATCTTGCTGTAAAAAAATGTAACTCTAACCATGTCTTACTCATTTTCTTTCTGTTTACAAAAACTTGTCTGACTTGTCTGCTGTCTACCTCATGGGCATAGTAAGGATGTTTTAACCAGTAATAGTATGCGTCAGGTAACTCATTTGTGGAAGAGATGCACTCATGCACACAAGCTCACACAAAAATTGCAATTTCATCAACTTTCATATGCAAATAGGCTACATATCCTAATTTTTAATGGTAGTGGGGAAAAAAAGGTGTGAAGGGTAATTTAAGTTAGGTTTAAAATTCCAGTTGGTTGCTGCTGATGAACTGGGAACTGATGCAATGAATGTGGAAATGAATGTGGAATGAACAGTTGACATATTTTTAGATTTGCAAAAGCATTCAACTGTGTGTCTTATGAGCTTTTGTTGTCAAAACTTGAACACTGTGGTATAAGGGGTAAAATGCATGATCTTCTCTTATCCTTCAACTGTGTATCTTGTGAGCTTTTGTTGTCAAAACTTGAACACTGTGGTATAAGGGGTAAAATGCATGATCTTATCTTATCCTTCAACTGTGTGTCTTGTGAGCTTTTGCTGTCAAAACTTGAACACTATGGTATAAAGAGTAAAATGCATGATCTCTTATCCTATCTAAAAAATCTACGTAAATGATATTCCACAGGTTCCAGATTATAAATTATGTATATCCTATGCCATTTATTTTTCCAGATGAAGATTTAAACCATCTGGGAATTGTTACTATATCTGTCAAATTATTTGAAAGCTTCTGAACTTAAACTCAGGTTAATAAAACAAATTGCATTCTATATCAGCTCAGGGAATGAAAAAATGTATGTAAAGTAGTATATAATGATTCATTTATTGAGCAAGCAAATAACATAACATTCCTAGGAATTCATATTGATAAAAGTTTGAAATTTAATAAACATATAGACATCTTTTGGAAAAAGTTAGTCTCGTGGTTATATTTGCTGAAAACATTATTAAATATTCTATAAAAGCACATTTTAAAATCAGTATATATTATTGAATAACCCTCACTTATGTAGTATGGAATTGAAATCTGCAGTAGAACAATTATTGCAAACTTAAATAGGTTACTGATAGTGTATAAAGTTATATTGCTAATTAAAAATAATGAAAGTAACAGTACATTCATTAAACAAAGGGCATTATCACATATTAACTTATGAAGCCTTTTTACAGTCCCATGTGGGCCTGAGTTTTACCCGGGCAATCATTGCATCTTCTATATCCATCACATAATTTCACTGGTAAAGTGCAGTATTGCAGGGGGCATGTGATCAGCACATTGCATCCCGCTGATCACTATATCATGGCTTACTAGATGGGGATTGCCACCTCTCCATCCAAGTTGTCCTCACAAGGCTGGGTGGACCCCATTCCAGACCTCCCTATCTTATAAAAATTCCTAAGTAGGTGTCTGGAATCGAACCCGGACCTCCCGGGCAGCAATCAGCAATGCTAACCACTAGACCAAGGAGGTGGTTATCACATAACATTAGGGGTATTAATAATTATCATAGAATGCCCACAACAAAAGCTATAACAGAAAAGGATCTCTACATCAGAGGAACTATATTATTCAATAAATTACCTGAATCCATATAATCTTCACAAGACAATGCTTTTAAAATGATGTTGAACTATCTGTTGAGTAAATACTTATAGAGAATTGGTGAATTATAGCTTTTTGTTAATTTAATGTTGTAGATATGTAAATAATGTTCAGTAGGATAGTGCCGGGTATAATCTTTTGTAATTGTAACATGTTAAGCAAGAAGCTGTTAATTATGTAGGATACACTGTAGAAAACAGAAATTAAATTAAAATATAACTCTCTCTCACTGAGTAATACAGAACTAATAGAACAAAACTAATATGTATCAGGAAATGAAAGCTAATAAAATAATTTACAATGTGACAAAACCTGAAACATGTCATGTGTCTATTGGGGAATAAACAATTTTTATTTTTTTGTCTGTAGAATTTTCTAGAATAGCATTCAGTATATTCATTTTATAACTAGCAGGAAATGGTACTATAAGAATATGTTTAACATAAAGATTTTCTGTTACAGTCTGAGCAACTTACCAAGGATTTCAGTATCTACCTCACAAAGGATGGCAGAATATCCATGGCTGGAGTTACCTCAAAGAATGTTGCTTATCTTGCTCATGGTATACATGAAGTTACTAAATAAACAGAGCAGAACAGTCAGCATTAAACTGCCTTTGTTTGATGAACCTCTTAAAATAAGAAAAATACTAATTGCTGTTGATACTAAAAATAAAGAAAAATGAAAGAGTGCAGTTCAGTTCCAAAGGTGCAACAGCAAGATTGCAGAAAGGATTTGAGCAGGAACATTATTTGTTTCTGTGCCTGTGCTTCCTGCAAGTGCACTCTTACAGCACACTACATTGTTATAACATTTTTGTTATGAACTTCCTTTAAACGAAAATATTTATACCATGCACCTCCTATTCAACAATCTGCCAAAGGATTAATAACACCAGCATTTGTTTGGTTAATGGCGTATAAGGGGAGCAGATGGTTGACTGAAATGCATGAAACGTGTCATTTTTCTTGTTTGTCAGAAAATTGGGGATGAAATGAAATATTTGATATACTGAATTTTATGTACTCTCCTTATTACTTCTATTTCTTTCATGTTTTCTATTTCATGTTTCAGAATGTAATAAAAAATAAAGAAAATTATTAATTTCAGTTTTTCATTAATCTTTACCATACATTGTAAACTTAATAGAAGATATAAACATTGAAGTTGATTAATTTTTAAAAAATTTGATATCGTGTTGGCAGCTAAAAATAAGTTTAACATTAGAAATAGTTTGATCAGTACCATAAAAGATGTTATTCTGTCCAACAAAAAGGCAAGAATGTATCAAATAGATTGTTTGGATTGTAATCAGATATATATAGGCAAAACAATAAGAAATTTAGAAAAAAGAACAAAAGAACACTTTAGAAATGTAAGGTATAAACAGATAAATAAATCAGCAGTTACAGATCATTTTTGGAGTCCAATCATGGCATTACAAAAGAAACCAAACTATTGAACGCTGCGAACAATCCCAGAGAATTAGCAATATGGGAAAAAATTTTCATTTTAAAGAATAAGCATTGTGTTTTACTGTATATTGGAACCAAAGTAATGTGAAAGTATAACAAAATTTATATTTGTTATCTTTCTCAACAGTATCGTCATTCATAACTAGAAACAACAAACACCTGTTAGCAGACTTATTACTTGTAATAAAGTGGTTAAAAATACTGAAAACCACATAAACTAAATCAGTTTAATGAAAGGCTACAGGAAAAAAATAAAAACCCAATTAAATATATCTATTTCAAAAGCAATAATATCAAGAAAGGGAAATGCTTCAACAAATGAAATTGCTAATTAATAATGAACTAGACATAGCAGGTGATGTATGGGCAATATTCGATGTTGCAAAGTATAGCAGCAGTGAAATAATAATAATAATAAAAATAAATTGTATAAAATATAGTGAACTTTTGTAACAAGTGGTGTCAAATATTAACATTTTAAAAAAATTGAGTCGAAATTGTAACATACACACCACTAAAATTCAAAAATGGAAGACTAGTTTCAGGAGCCATTGCTCCTATCATCAGTTCCTGGTCGACTCATTTTAAAAAATAAAAATAAAGAAGCAAAAGTGCAGGAAGAGCTAATGAAGTTGGAATAATACCAAGATGTAAAGAGTATCAAATATCAAGAAGCTCTTTTGATATCAGTATTTTATAATGTACTGTCCATCAGTTTTGAATAACAAAATAATAAAGCTATTATAGTACAGTTTGCTTGTATACATTAACATTTTTAAGAAAGTTGTATCCTGTTAGAGCTTGTATAAAAATTTTACATACATGAATTTGAAATCTTATTAAATAATGAAAATGATTAGAGCAATGAATTAATGCAGCATAAAAATGTAAATGGAAAATATCTTCTTCCTAACCTTCTGATTATGCACAATGCAACTGTGGTTCAGACAGTAAGTATCTATATGTCAACCATTGCTCCCTGATCTCTATTACTGAATTGAAAAGTAACCTTGTTACAATTTTTTTCTCAAGGTTTACTTCATTTGCAAAAAATCTGGTAACTTAAAGCACAATTGTAACTGGGCTCATTTGCATCTTAATTACCTAAATTTCATTCATTTTTATGAAGATTACAGCATTGTACATTAAAACATCTTTTTAAAAAATTGCAAACCCTATGCCTTAAATTTGCCTTGATATGAAAGCCTGATACAATCATAATATCCATAAAATATTCAAAATTTATTGAAATGCTAAGAAAAATACAAACTACAAAGGGGTCTCCACGTATTTGGCCCAGGCCAATTTAGGTGTAACCCCTCACAATTAGAAAAATGTTCATACAATAATGATTTTATACCAATCCTTTATCTAAATTCTAAATTATTTCAAAGTACAAAATTTCTACCTTGATTGCATCAAACCGCAGTCCCCAGTTCATCAGCAGTAGCCTAATGGAATTCCAGGAGACCAGGCTCCAACCCAACCCAGGGAATTAAAATAAAATATTTTAATTACTCTACTCTCATTATTTTATCAGCTAGATACAGTCTCTACAAATTACTAGTCCCTATATTTCCCAAATATCTTATTATAAAGCTATACTTAACACCTTAAAATAGTGAATCCACAATACGATACTATACAGTTCCTGATTATTACTGAATTCAAGCAACTCCATGCCATAAATCTAAATCACTAAAACCAAAGATAATAATAATTATTTATTATTCATCCATAATAGAATTACATATTGGATTTGTCATAAAAATACATAACATTTTCTATACACAACTATTAAGATATAACTCATTCAGCCTGTACATACATGTATCAGAAAGTTCAACTCGCATTTAAATTTTTTCCTTTTTACTGTTTTTATGAAACTTGATAGCCTATTGTATAATATTTTACCCATTATTAAGAGGTCTTTGTCAGTTGTCCTTTTATTTACATTTACTCTATGAAAGTGTTCTTGTATGATATTTATGATAGTTCTTATTTAGGTTGTCTAATCCATTTTATTAATTACAAACATAATTACTTTATACACATATAATGATACTACTTAATATTTTGTAATGTAAATATTTTGTACTCTGCAAAGATGCTTCTACATGATTCTCTCTTATTTACATTGTATATACATCTTATTCATTTCTTTTGCAAAACTAATAATCTGTTCACATTTGTTAAACAAGTACTACCCCATACCTCAATGGCATATTTTGGATGTGGATGTGTAGTTCCATAATAGGTTAATTTCAGGTGTTCTGCATTTAATTATCTTGCTAACTTTCTTAGAAGGTAGAGCTTTGTAATTACCTTTTTACATATATAATCAATGTGATATCTAAATGTTAAATTTCCATCAATAATAATTTCTAGGAATTTTATTTTGTCTAATTGCTGAATTTTCTTACAATTAATTGTTATGAATCATTTACTTATTAATCATCCATACCCATTTACTTTTAACTCTATACAAATATTACCCTAAATTCATTAAATGAGATTTGTCCCCCAAAAGTTTCCTTACCTGTATCTCAGATCTCATATGAACCCATTTTACTTTGGTCAATTGATTCTTCCATAAAACATAAACTGTAAACATTATATCATAAGTTAAAAGAAAGAAAAACAAACTTATCAAAGATTCTGAGTAAAAATAAGAGCAAAATTCATTGGATAAAGATATTACATTCTATAATGAGGGTGAAAGAAGTCACTAATGTTCTATAAAATTCTAAGATAAAAGAGATAGATATATTAATAAGTGTAATAAGCAGGAGAGACAGGAAATGGCATGGTTTAGATTAAGAATCTGTGACTTAAGGGGTTTTAGAAGTAATAGTCAGCATGGAGTTTGCCCTATATGTGGAAATCTGTAAAATATATTCTGTTTAAATGCTCAGGAATAAGTGAATGGAGACAACAAGCAATATATGACAAATGGTTAAATAAGCAAATTGCAGCAAAGAAAATGTTTGGTGACTAGGGATAAATTAGGAATCTTGGGAAATATCCAGAAGGTATACCAACAGGTTATGATACAGAAAATATCATACAAAGTTCCGACAACAAAACAAAAACTATGTGGCAGATAGTGAATAAAGAATTAGGAATTAGCTCAAGAAAACATAAACATAGCATTAAGAATAAGGAAGGCGAGCTTATCTCAGACTCAAAAGAAGTGGCAAAATCATTTAATGATTATTTTGTGAACATAATTGATGATCTTTCCCATAAACACAAAACACCTTGGACAAGTAAACAAGTCCCTAAGAATGTAAATACTGTACACATTGGTTATGCTAATTAAGTGCATAAAATAATGAATAACATAAAAAAATAAAACTTTCCATGGAGTAGATGAAATTCCTGATTGTATTTTTAAAAACTGTTATCAGTATTTTATTGCACAGCTCTGTTATTTGATCAATGCTTCTTTTTCAACAGTTGTGTTTCCTGAGTGTATGAAAACTGCAAAAATAATACTCATATTTAAAAAGGGTGACAAGAATAAAACTGAAAATTATAGCTCAATAGCAATATTATTTTCTGTTGCAAAAATACTGGATAAAGCTATGTGTAATAGTTGTCTCAAATTTATTCAAAAACATTATATGTTATCTACAGTGCAAAATGGGTTCATAAAAGGTAAATCAATTGAGACAACCATGTTTAATTTTTTTAGACACTGTTTACAGCTCATTAGATAAAAAAGAACATAATGTCTGAATATTTCTAGATCTTTCCAAATCTAATCTATCATGAGATAATGCCGAAAAAATTGGAATGTTTTGGTATAAGAGGTTTAGCAAACTGCTGGTTTAGATAATATCTAAATCAACATGACCAATTTGTTGAAGTAGTACAAACAAATTTCCATAATCATACATCTAAAGTGTATAGATCTGATACAAAACATGTGGAGTTCCCCAAGGTTCAGTTTTAGGACCTTTTTTATTTCTACTATACATAAATGATTTGGTAAACTATCTAATTCCAAATAAGATTGTATATTATGCTGATGACACATCCGTAGATATAAAGAGTGGTGATAAAGATGTTGAAAGACACATTGATTTTAGAACAAGGAATGCAGGAATGGTTTATATAAAATAAGTTAATAATAAATCTGTAGCCATCTCACTCAGTCATGTTCAAAATATCAATTCTCATAAGCCCACAAATAAAATTAGAAAATGAAATGGTACACCATAAATCCATTACTAAATTCCTGGGTGTATGAATTGATGAACATCTGAAATGGAGCACGCATGTTGAAAAACTGGCATATCAGTTAACTCAGCTTTGTTTTATGTTTGGATCTATCAAAAAATGTTGCAAACTTGAATACTTTGAGGAATCAATACATGGCAAATTTTAACAGTTTATTAAAATTTGATGTGATATTTTAGGATAACTGTGATTAGGAAAATATAATTTTCAAAATTAAAAAATTAGCAATTAAAATAATAATGGGGAAGAAACAAAGGGATTCCTGTAATAGTTAATTCCGAAAGCTCCACATATTACCAATTTCTTGCATTATATATATATTAGAAGTTGTGAAATTTATTAGAAAACTCCTGGCATACTTTTAGACTAACTGTGAAAAGCATAACTATCACAGAAGAAATAGCCATAAACTGACTATAATTACACATAATGCTTCATTATTCAGCAAAGGCATAAGGCATTCTGGAATTATATTATACAACAAGCTACCTGATAAAGTTAAACATACCACCTCAGAAGCTACATTTAAATGCAAAGTGAAAGAATTATTATTACAACACTATTTTTATTCATTTGAAGAATTTGTAAATACTTTTCAACAATTACAATTATATTTATTTAATTTCGTTTTGTTTCTTATCTAAATCTATACTTTATATATGCATATATGTTTAAAAATTGAAATTAAAAAAGAGAGTACTGTGATCCACCTAGCACAATTCCTTGTCATAGCGAGGTGGGGTACTTGGATAAAACTGTAAAAAACAAAAGCTTCATATATGCTCTAGATACAACAATCACAATAACAATCACGCCTGTCCAACAATTTCTCAATGACAAAAACCTAGAGTTGCAACCTTGACAAATTAGCCAAAGCCAAACTTGAACTCATTTTGAGGAACAATTTACAATCTGGACGTGGAAGCCTTTCCAACTTCCTTTTTGTGTGTTTACAAAATATGCTGCATTGGTTTCCGCATATGTTGAGTGGAGTTTCTCTGTGAATATGGATTTCCTGAGCTCAAAGCTCTAACTTACATTAAAAATATAGAAATGTATGTATTGCAGTATAATTGATTGAAATCAGTAAATGCCACATTTATGTGCTAAATAGTAGTTGCCTACTTTATTTTTGTTATAGTGTGGAATAAATGATGTTAAGGGGTTTAGATCTGAATATAGGCCTTTTATTAGCACCTTTATTGAGCCTTTTGGTATATTCAGAACCTTTCTTTCCCCTCTCCAATCATAATTTTGCACTTTAAAATCCGTTTCCTGGTCATTACCTTAATGTATGGTAGAATTTATGAGCGTTAAACTTCTGTTGTTGGTTTAATACGGGATATAAGCATTATTATAAATGACCACATTTGAACATCATTTTAAAAGCTTATTTTCCCGCGGTTTATACTATGCCGAAGTTGTCAAAACCAAGTCAAAAGCCAAAAAGTGACCACAAACAAAAAAAGCAGATAATCTTCATTCCCTATTAAGGATATATAATTTATGCAGATATTTTATAGATCGTAGTCATCTTTAAATGTGATGCATTAAATTGTTGTGGTAATGCTTTTATACGCGTAAAAAGTAGGTTCTGGCGTTTTGCTATTTAAATCTTCCATTGATTTAAGTAGTTTTGCTAGGTATACTAGCGCAGGCCAACGATAACCCGAGGGCGCACACTCTGCATGCAGTGTCGCACTGTGTTTGGTTGTTATTAAACGCAGCGTACTAAAACTATTCATGTGTTAGTGTAGAAAATTGCAAAGATGGTAAGTATACGAAAAATGTAAGATTTGTATGTTTTCCTAAACATTTAATTTTTATTTTTCAAATTGAATGTTTTGTTTGTTGCAGACGATCAGCAAGAATAATAAGATGCTACAACACATAAACTACCGGGTCCGTATTATTCTACAGGATTCCCGGACGTTTATTGGAACCTTTAAAGGTGGATATAAAAGATTGGCGATAACGGAATCGCATTTTTGTTTTCTCTGTAAACATTGGTGTAAAAGTGAATGTAATAGGCAATTGGGCAACGTGCGACTTATTTGCTAAATACATGGTCGATACCGGTTATGCATGTTGTAATTAAGTATAAAGAGTTAACTTGACTTTTACGTATAATTTAACAAACATTTATACTTAACTTGGAAATTTTGATTGTACAAATGTGAATCTTAAAAAAATTTCGTCTTAACCTCAAATTGAATCTTCTCGCAAAATTTCACAAAAAGCACTAACTAGAGTTTAGAATGGTTAAATAAAACATTTCCCAACTACAGAAGTATAACTTATTTATAAATAAAATGCTCAATCTTATTTATTTTAATTTCATTTAGATAAAGTTTCTTCAATGTTTCACTTTACATTTCCTCGTAATAACAGAGTTGCATTCATTTGTAGGCAAACTGTGTATTGTATATATTTCTGATTATTCCTACAACTCATATGAAATTCAGTATGCACCTCATGTATTTCATGAAAGAAAAAATCTGTTCCTAAGGCTGAACGATAAATAATTCAAAATGTGATTTTGTTCAGCGAAAGATGTCAAACACTAAGAAACATCATGCTTTGAATTTGAGTTCATAATATTACTGACTTTAAGATTCAATGTGACAGGGAGCTTCCAAATAGTTATTGGATATAAATTCAAAGTGGAGAAAGAAATGGCTTGTAGAACCATCCATAAAGTTTCTAGAGCATTTGTATTTCTGAGATATCACTTTATTAAAGTACAACCAAAGAGGGTGATGGAATTAAATTGATGTGAGGCTTCTATAAAATTAGCAACTTTCCTGGTGTTTAAGGTGCTATGGACTACACTCACCTACCTATTATATCTCCTGGAAGTAATAATGCAGAAGTCTTCAAAATAGAATTATACACTTTGGCAATTTTCCCCATATATTTATTTATCCTTATTTTAGATTGAATATGTTATATTTAATCTCATTTTTATATGTGTGTGTGTATATATGTATATATATACACACACACACACACAGATATATATATATAAAATTATTCACTGATATTTTAGCACCAGAACAATAATAATATCCTTCTTACATTTGCTACAATATGCCACTCACATTCACTTTGACTTTTTCAATCCATGTTTGAAGAAATGTTAAAAAAATAAAAATGTCTAGGAACTGAATAATTATTGATTTTCTCAGGTTGAACAGTTGAATATCAAATCTCCAATCACAATTTCCGTATTATTTTGGAATGTTGCCATAAATTTGACGGTTATTGCTAATTTGAGGTTATTTTTATGCAACAGAAATGTCTAACCTCGTTATTTTTTAAATTATAATGAATATTAATCTCTAGTTAGCAACTTTTTTTACAACTGGGCCAAAATGTAACTAGAGTAGTGAGCGTGGTTTGATGGTAAGTTTGAAGTTCTCCTGTGACATAGTCATAGTTGAGATTGAAAATGTTCATTTGTTTCAGCATTTGATAAGCACATGAACCTAATACTTGGAGATTGTGAAGAATTTCGAAAAATAAAACCCAAAAACACAAAGCAGCCAGAGCGAGAAGAGAAACGTGTGTTGGGGTTTGTGCTACTTCGAGGAGAGAATATTGTGTCACTTACAGTGGAAGGTCCTCCTCCTCCAGAAGAGGGTCTCCCTCGTGTACCTATTCCTGGAGCTGCTCCAGGACCTGGAATGGGAAGAGCTGCAGGCAGAGGGGTTCCTGCAGGAGCTACAGGAGTTCCAGCAGGTATCATAAGTTACTTAAACTTGTACAGTGGAAGATACAAAAGAGCCTCTCTACATGCAGAACCTGTACCTCTAAAGTTCTTGTATAATAGAGTAGTGCTGTTCATTATTACTTGGTATATAGTTTTGAACTAAACTTATTGATGTAATATCAAGCCCATTTTCTCCTTTTTGCCCATCCAGGTTATCCTTTCTATACAAACAATGGCAATCTTTGAATATACATTACTATATTCTTTAGGTTAACTTATTAATGAAACATTGGGGTTGGAATGAGGGGGTTATGGGATTGAAACTGCTGAAGTCAAGTGGGAGTGTATGTTCGCCAGCAAAAAAAGAAAAACAGGCAGGAAATCGTTACAAAATTCCAGGAATGAAAGCATTAGCATTATGTGATAGGGATATGCTCGTGTGTGCATTATTCTACTGTTGGAAGCTGGAGATATGGCCAGTGACGTGTGCGGGGAGATGAAGGCTTTATCTGCCAAGTAAAACATTACATGCTGCATGTATATTATCTGTTTAAATACTTAAGGCGGCATGTTCTCATTGCATTAATTGAAATTGAAATCAGAAATAAGGGACAGTTGAATGTTTTAAATTGCATGATTTAGTTACGTGTTACATATACATATTGGCCTACTAATTGTATATACATATGAATGTGTGTACCACAACAACGAAAGAAAGGAAAAATAATTGAGAAATTGAAAATATTGATAGCACATGTAATGAGTCAAGGAAATAAAATTTAGATTAAAATAATCAAACTTGCTATACTGGTGTTCCATTGAGAACAAGTACTAGGTTAAGAAGAGAAGAGGTTAAAGGTGGCAAGTCTTCTCTCTTTACTCCAGGAAATAGATTGGAGCATACAAAAGTGAATTCAAATGTTTTTGACAAGAATGGGAATATGCTGCTACATAGATAAATTTTATTGAGAAAGGAAGTTCCCTATATTTCCAACATTTTAATATGATATACCAAAAAAAAAATTGCATTACCTTAAGGGTTCATTCTCTGAGGTGAATTCTTAAAGAAATGAACTATAAATGGAAAAAGTACCAAAATTAAGGAAAATATTCATTGAATAGCCAACCGTAAAAGAATGGCACTGCAAATATCTGAAAGTAATAAGCCTATTTAGGGAACAGAATTGTTCTTTTGTAATATATTTCAGCTTCTCTAGTGCTTGTTATTTTAGTTACATTGTTCCAAGGGTTTATTTTTTATTTTGATGTATATACTCTTTAAAATGCACTAGAAGGTGACACAGTTAAAATAAGATTTAACAATGTAAAATACTACTAAAACATGATATTTTGGACCACTGCTCTGGTTCTCGTTCATGATGCAAGACTATGAAGACTACAGCAGGCAGTACTCTTCAGTAATTAGCATGAAAGCTACTCAGAGGACTCACAGATCATCCAACGTAGGCGAAGTTAAAACAGCTGGTTGCCAGTGAGGGAAAAATTAGAATGAAAATTTTAGGCTTGGAGGGTTGCAGGCCTGTAGAACTATGGCTGCCATCTCTCTATCTCTGAGTGTACTAGTGGGGTAATATGGAGGTACATCATCCATGAGGACTAAGGATAAACATGCATCAAAAACAGTGGTGAAGGCATGTTGAGCAGCCGCAGAGGAGAGCTGGTTTTAACTGAGCATCTATGGTTATGCATTCTAAGGAATAATGCAGTAGAGGTGGCGGCTGTAATTCTACATAAGGCTTGTACCCCTCCAAGTCTGAATCTGTGCTTATAATTTTTCCCTCATTGGTAAGCAGTTGTTTTAGCTTCACCTATGTTGGATGCCCTGCAAGTCATCTGAGTAACTTTCAGGGTATACTTATTGCAAGAGTACCACCAATCGTAGTCTTCATATCTCGCATCGCGAACAAGAGCTGGCGCATTGGCTCAAAATATTGTGTTTTACTAGTATTTTACAGTGTTAAATGTTAATCTTATTTTTAACTGTATCATCTTCTAGTGCATTTTAAGAAGTTGTTGGGTCTGCATAGAAGTTCATACATTTCTATCAAAAGTGTGTGTGTATTAATGAGACTTTGGTGGACAATAATTTAACAATTGACAACAATTAGATAATGCTGGCAAAATGAAAATCAACCAGGCATATTGACTAAGCCCAAATTTCGGTAACCGTCTCATTGTCGTCCATGCAGGATCCAAATGGTGTTTGTGAAGAATTCATTATTAAAAATTATATATGGAATTAAACACAGTAAAGCTAATCATTTGATTGAATTTTTCAAGCAGGCAAGAGCTCAAGAGATTATCATAATCAAGTGAATTTCAGAAACTTTGAGCTTTGGATTAACATGCAGCTTCTTTCCAACCTGCCAGAGGAGTGTTGTGGTTATGGATAATGCTTTGCATTATGCAGGAAAACGATTCTTTTCGAAATGGCTTCAAAATAGCACTCCTTGTTCATCAAAATACATGAAAACATTATTGGGAATATGTACAATGTGGACTAAATTCTTGTCCTGTTAAAACATATTCTAAATTCCATTTTAGTTTGAAAGAAATGTAAAAATTACTGCCACCATTCCACCACTGCAGTAAGCAATCACCCGTGAAGTAACAAACCACCTTCACCTTTTCACTGCAATATGGGCTCCTTTAGAAACCATCAAATGTAGCACTAAAGAGTACCAGTCCATTGATGCATTACCCACATCATACCCATCTTCATTACTTGTGTTTTGTGATTTTAATTATGCTTGTGTGATTGTGTTTTTGAAGCTTATATGTATATTTGCAGCTTTATGATTCATGTGCTCTTATGCCATGCTGCTATTTAACACATCCATTATACCAATTCCACTAAAAAATTAAAGGAAACATGTGTTTTGACTCTTATGGTATTCTTAAGCAATCTGCATTTCCTAGCGTTAGCTCTGGAAAACATTTAACTTCCAGAATAAAGTACCTTAAAATCAAAGCTTACCCAAACGTCCTTATAGGTGCAACACTGAACCAAAATTTATAAACTTAGAGCAAGTTTAATGGTGAAACTTCCATATAGGTACACCAAGAATGCTAAACTTACCTAGAATAACAGGAGAGTTGATATAGTATAAGCAAATGATGGATTCTGTCTAAAGCTACATGCCACCGACCTCCCAATAAAGTGCATTTTCTTTTATAGCTGAAATTGAAGAAAGAAGAGCAAAATTGCTGCATAGTCTGTTTATGGCACAGTTGTACTAACAGTAAAAATGCTCTAGAAACGGGAATGCAATGGTGAATGAGACAGACTTTTCATGCCCTGAATTAAATGGGATGCTGAAGACCTGAGATGTTAAAGAGTGTCTGTAAATAAACCAAATCAACAAAATCCTGTGTGTTCATGTTGTTCGGATAGTGTTTCATTTTGTCGCTTCAATTTTATTCCTATTTATTAACAGAAAGAACTGCTATATAGTTCAACAAGTGTGTGCTGGACTTCTTTCTGAGGGAGATTTTTGTTGACTATGTGTACAGTAATGACAGTGTGGGCCTTGATGTTCAGGTGGAAGAGAGGAAATTTAGTTCCATCCTCAGGATTATTCAGATAATTCAATTTATTGTTGTTGTTGTTTTTTTTTTTCCCCCTTTCTTTTTTCTTTTTTCTTTTTTCTTAAATGTAAATTGGAACTTGCACAGTGAAGCCAATCATATTAATTGATATCATTGTATGATTCAGTTGAACTACACACTCTTAAAGCTTCACTTACTTTTCATTAATGTATGGAACCGGTTTCGAGAACATTTTGTTCCCATCTTCAACCAGGCTAAAGTTCAACTGTCGGATCATTCGTTGAGCTGTGGGAATGTATATTCTGCTCTGGTGGCGGTGTGGTAAACTTGTAGTTTATGTTTTCATCCCCGACAATGTCGAAGTTCATTATGCTGTCTTTGTATTTGTAGATGTAGATTTTCTCCCAGGTTGCTAATTCCGTAGGTCCTTGTACTGATTTTAATAATTTTGTTTTATTTATTATGTCGTGATTTTGTGTCCAAAAATGATATGCTACTGCTGATTTCTCTATTTGCTTGTACTTTATGTTCCTGAAATGTTCCTTTAACCGTGTGCCTATGTTTCTCTTTGTTTTCCGTATGTAGATTTTTTCACATTCTGCACAGTTTATTTTGTAAATACCTGATTTTTCTTCTTGTGGAATACTGTCATTAACATTATCTATCAGCAAATTTTGAACATTAAATCTATTAATCGGTGCCAACCTGATATTAAAATCTTTAAGAATATTCTGAAATTTTTTTGTGGCCCATGGATGATATGTGAATTTTTTAAAAATTAGTTTATCTTTTGTTGCTGAAAGTGTTGTGGTTTCTTTGATATGTTTTTGTCTCTTGAATTTCTGCACCTTTTTATGTACTAGTTCTTTTTTTAAAACCATTTTTAACTGCTGTTTCTTCTATTTGTTTGTATTCTTTAAAATATTCTTCTTTGCTAATTTGTAGGTTAACTAGCCGGTGTGTTAAACTGTTATTTACTGCATGTTTGGGTGCTGTAGGGTTAAAACTGTCAGCTTTGATGTGATTATCTGCATGTGTATTCTTTCTGTATATTCCAAATTAAGTTTTTCTTGGCATTTCATTATTTTAATATCCAGGAATGGCAGCATGTTATCTGTTTCTATTTCGTATGTAAATGATATGTTTTTATCTTGAATATTTAGAAGTTTTAAGGCATCGTCAATGAGTTTTTTGTTAACCGGTTCCATACATTAATGAAAAGTAAATGAAGCTTTAAGAGTGTGTAGTTCAACTGAATCATACAATGATATCAATCAATTTATTGTGTTTTACGATATCTTTAAGAAAGTTTCATGTAATGTCTACATTGGCCCTCTCTGTATAAGTTGTTTTCCAAAAATTGGGGTGTTAATTCTATCTTGCAAAACACATGAATTTGTTGATTTCAAGATACCTTTAACCTATTGCCTGATTGTCATTTAAAACCTGCACTGACTGTTCCTGGGTATTTAAGTTTAGTTTAGTTTAGTTCAGTTCTCGGAGTACTTGTCATAAGTAGCTTGCAATTTAAATTTCTGAATTGCAGAACAAACCTTTATATTTCGCTTATTTTTTTTTATCATATTTTAATGAAAAAAATCTAATTAAAGGACATTAAATGCAGTGTGAGCCAGCTACAAATATTACTGTATTTATTTGCAAAATGCAAAAAACAAAATAAAAAACGTTCAATTTTGGAGTGTATTTTACATATCTGATTGCAATTGCAGAGCTAAGAGTTCTCTACTTTTTTCTCTCGAATGTTACTACCATTCAACACTCATTATTGGCATTGCAAGCTCTTAGCTCTCTGTTCTTAGCTGAGCCAGCATACATCACGTAATAAATATTGTAAGGGGAGAAATTTATGTAATGCAAACCAGCTCACACACATCTTTATTGCTCATTCTGTACCAAGAAAGTAGGTTTTTATATACATTCATGTGTGTGGCTTTAGACGAAGTTGAATCATATGATTGCGTTTGCATGACACAATAGGCTTAGCTTGCTATGATCAGGTAGGTTATACAATTTTCAGCTACTGAAATAGATAAATAGGCAACTTGATACTGGAATTTGTTCCTGCAGGTATTAATGTAAAGTCAGGGTTATGGAGTTCCAAAAACCATTTCTTCATTTCACCAGCACAGAAAACATAAGTGATAAATTACACAGAATTAGGCTTATTTTTGATTACCTTAATTCAAAATTCAAAGAAAATTAACATTCGTGGTGAAAAGGTCACTGTTGAGAGCTTGATGCTCTGAAGGTGCCGTTTGGGTTGGAAGCAATATATCAAAACAAAAATGCCCAGATTTTGCATAAAAAATTTCTATCTTTGTGAAAGTAAATCAGAGTATGTCTACAATAGCTGTATTAACAACACATGAGGAAAATATTTGGGTTTATCTGGCTCCATAATCATGCACCTCATGGAACTTGTGCTTGGTCAGGGTAGGTCTATATCTGGACAACTGGTACAGCTCCCCTGAGTTATTTATTGTTTTATATAAAAGAATGACAAATGCCATTGAAACAGTACTTTCAAATCGTATTGGATTGCCAAAGTATATGAATGTATAGGCTCTAAAGAGAGGGGAAATGGAGGTACATCAGTTTCCATCTTTGACTTAATTGCTTGGCATGATAGAAGGGAGTTATGGTTTTATCTAATTGCAGTTCCAAAATTTTAATACAGGATACAGGCAGGAAAGCTAGGTGCCAAAACCAAACTGACTACTTTCAAGCCTGATATTATACATGAATACAATATGTACATTAGTGATGTTGATTTAGTGGATCAGGTATTGCAGGCATATCCCTCTTTATGAAAAAACTGCAAAATTGTACAAAAAACTATTTTTTCACATGTTTGATATCACTATATACCTTGGTAATTTGGAGAGCTCTAAATTCACAAAAAGCAATGACATATCTGGATTTTTGCTTATCAATTGCTCACAGCCTAATTGCAAACTACCAAATCCAGAGGTCTGTACACACAGGGAGTAGAAAGTCTAAAACCCCTGCCACCCTTAAATTGACAGAAAAACATTTCCCCAAAAGGATACCATCTTTGGGGAAAAAGTTGTGTCCATTATGAAAATGTGTGGTATGCCACAAAAGGGGCACATGCAAAGTTTTTTTTTTTGTTTTTGTTTTTTTATGGGCGCTATTTAACGTCTCAGGTCATCAGCATCCCATTCAATTCAGGGTGTGAAATGGCCGACAAATTTTGCTCAGAGGCCTCTCTTTCAGGCTTGAGGTTCTTTTTCGTGCCCTAAATGTACAACACAGTACCCATGGCCTTACTTCCCTTCCAAAGGAAGCCATACTTAGGATTTTTACACCCAAAAAAATCCATCAGTCCTGGTCAGGTTTGAACCCACAATCTTGGGTTTAGGAGGCAAGTATGGTAATCACTACACTACCAGGTCCGACTACATGCAAAGAAACCAAGTAGATTTGTGGTGACTGCAGAGATGTGCTCATGCCACTACCCTTGCTTTGAGGTGTATTATTCAAAATATAGTTTTTAAAGGTACGGTTAAAATATTTTATAGAATTTATTTAAATTTATTTTTTTAAAGAAATGTTAAAACAATTTTGGGTTGAAAATCATTCGATTTGCAGCACTTGCCAGACATGTATACAAGTACCTCTCTCTTGGGCCCATTTTACTCTGAATATCTACACATTTAATATCCAGGAAAAGGTTAAGACAAGTTTCAGGAAGGTTATATCTTTGTTGGCTCTCCCTATACAAGTAATTTTTCAAAAACCACGGTGTTGGTCTCAGGAACTTATAAATATGTAGATTTCAAAAAAATATTCTCAGGGATTTTTATGGTATAGTTTCTAAATAATTATTTTTATTTTTATTCATGCACTGCTAAGTTCCTCACAAGGCATTGCTTAATTTATTCAATTTTTATAGGGATATTATTCAAATTTCACAAATAAATGGAACAAAATTAGTGAAATTTGAGGGATTTCCTCATAAAAATTGCATAATTATAGTATATTTCACTATGAAACTTCCTGCTATTTAAAGCTGTGTTTTTTATTAATTTAGGATTTTACTATTTAGTTGTGCTGCATTATGGAATACAATTGGTATAGAAAAATATAGTTTATATCTTCATTCCTGCACTTTTACAGCCCTTTTGGGGCACTATCTTGAACAACTGAATCAGCCACACAGGTGGTTCTTCCAGTGATTTTCTGTGAACTCTTTAAAATGTCAATAACAGTAGCATACTTGTTTATTAGCTACTGTTTGAGTTAATAGTTTGCAGTAAATAAATGACGTGAAACAGTATATAAGAAAAAACCTAATACATTTGGCACAGCATAGCTGACTTATTTAACTTGCTTTGGCTTGTGTGTAGGATTACAAGGTCCTGTCCGTGGTGTTGGAGGACCTTCACAACAGGTGATGACTCCTGCAGGAAGAGCTGCACCTCAAGTATCTGCACCTCCTCAAATGCGTCCACAACAGCCAGGACCACCAAGGATGCCTGTTCCTGGAGGTCCACCACCTGGAATGATGGGACCACCACCAGGAATGATGGGTAGGTGAAAGCAAAAAATCTAATGTTGTTGTAAATGTTTTGTCTCTGTGAAATGTATAACTTGAATGTTTGTTTTTTATTAATTCAATTGAACAGAAGTTAATAGTACACAACAGAATGTTGAAGTTTAGAACTACTATTGAAGTACAGAAAAGGCTGTGTAATAAACATGGAAAGCAGAAGTATCTTTCAAAAAAATAGAAAAATGTAGCAACAGCATGTAAGACACTAAAGATACAAGTCAGTCAGGCCAATCAAATAGTATTTTGTATGAAGAAAACTTTACAGCTGTAGAAAGGTTAACATAAAACTGCCATAATAAAGATATAAGTATAATGGATTTAGTGTTTATTTAGGTCCATTTCTGGTGAAGGCTGCATCTGGTAATTGTGAATTGCCAGTGTTTCACCATTCTTATAACAAGTTTCATCTAGGGCTGACTGCAATTTATGTAGATATGCCATCATTTATATTCCCTTGCTCATAATGGTTAATTGCACATAAACAGTCTCAAACTATTTCAAAAGAAAAAATTGGCTCTCTGCATAATAGGTCATTCATGAGGCTGGTAACAAAAATGATGACCCATTTTAAGTTTTAGATATTGTCTAGGAAAACAGTATGAATTTCTGTTGCTGAAATTGTGTTCAGTGTTTAACAAAACATCGTTTAAGTGTCAACTGGGAAGAAGTATGCAAAATCTTTCATTAGACTGCTGATTGCGACAAATAGAAGCTGTCCATTAATGCAGGCACATGCAAAACATTTATTTATAAGGTTATTTGTAAGGTATCATGGCTAAATATGTTTGCAGTTTCTCCTTTGAAGGAAAGATTCTCTTATCAGATAATGATGTTATAGAAAATAATATATTAAAGCAAAAGAAAGCAGTGTGATGAAAAATAACATTCTTACTGTTGAACCAAAGATTAACGATGCTCCTAATATTCATCTTTGTGTCATGTATCACCTGCAATTATGTATTTCATTTTGTTGTCTAGATCTATACAGTATTGGTAGCAATATAGTTACTAAGCTGAGTGTTAACAGCAGTGATAAAGCAACAAATTAAATATTTTTGTGTCATTTGTCTTTATTATTAAGAGATTGGTATTAGGTAACACTGTACTTCACTAACTGATTAATTTATCAGAACAAAAGCATTCACTCTCATCTTCAACTGGGGACCGACTGATGCTGGCAGGTGACGACGTGACCTATGGTGGTTCCAATATACAGCGAAACAGGAATGTCAGTTGTCTTGGTTTACTTGGTACAGCCTTTAATGATTGGGACAATTTAAAATGATGTTCCACAGTATTACAAATAGTAATAAATAATGATTTTATACTGAAAAGTTAATGTTTATTTGGAAATGGCACGTAAATCATGTTTACCAAAAGGTAGCTCATCATTATCAGGGAAGTTGATTTGCCTTCTCCTCAAACTGTTGATAAAAGTCGGGAATCAGGACAGGGTCTAGTATCGTGCACATGGTTGATGCATTATCATTCATGGTATCATTTACAGCATAACATGTACTGGTTGCCAAGAACCAGTACATTAGAAGAAATGGACATCTTGTGACATTAATTAAAACACTTTTTAAACAAAGAAACTTGTTTTTTAAAAAATATATGGATTTTATTCATTTTGTGACATGTTCAAGTAAATGGTGTGCGACAAGTTGCTTGCAGTTTACTTTGAGAAATGAAAGCATTCTATAAAACTTGCTTCTCTGAATATCTCAAAAGTATTACTGTGTGATGAAGCAGGAGATTACTACAACATAGACATAAATATCAAACTAGAAATAAATATCTCTGGAACAGTATCCATATACCAATATAGTTAATGTGCTCTTGAATAACACTCCACTCTTGCACATTGTAGAGATTCAGATTAAACAGTATTCTCTGCAGTATTTAAATATTCATTGTTAAACATCAGCTTTAGACATTGACTATAAAACATCTTCTCAACATAGCAACCATATTTAGGCATCAATTTAAGCCATATTCTGCATACTATTTCTCAATTGGGCATAACATAATAGAGACCATGGCATCCTCTAACCACCATATGGCAAAGGTTATTACCCAAGCATATTAAAATTGCTGACACCAGGTGTGAATGGGCAGATAAAAACAAGGATGCAGCTAAAGATGGAAGTTTTCAGGTTCCCACTCAAGAAAGAGAATTTATTTTGCATTAAACTGCTCTATTAACTACTCTTATAATACACATAAACTGAAATTTGAGATCCTGAATAAGTAACCAAGTAAACAGCACTTTCCATTCTGAAACACTATGCCATTCTTTGACAGTTGGCAAAAATTGTGACATCAAGAATATACCAGCAAACTGCACCAACTATTGCATAATTTACATTATCACTTCATATTAAACTGATGTATTTTGACAATACATATATTTCATGCCGGGTTTTATAATTACATCTTATTCAGGTCAGCAACAAATTGTGCTTCTCACAGATTCAGTGCTTGTGATCATTGAGTTTCTGGCAATTTGATACTCTCGGTGCAAATGAGCTTTTTGTGTGATTAATTTTCTCAAAAACAATCTTAATTATAGCTTTAAATTTCACTATTGTAATAGTGAAAGTTATATTGCAATAACTATTATTAGTTAGTGTAAATGAACATACTTAACTCTAAAATTGTTAATAGGAACAATGCACAGTGAAGCTAATCATATATGTGATTGAATCGAACTAACCTAATACTCTTTTGCTCCACTTACTTGTTTAAATATTAGGACCAGTTTCACAAAACCTTCATTCGCATCGTCAGCCTCTAGTCGACTGAGGATAAACCGTTATATTTGGCATATCATTTCTGGACAGAAAACCACAACATATTGAATAAAACAAAATTATTAAAATCAGTGCAAGGACCTACAGAATTAGCAACATGGGAGAAAATCTACAAGTACAAAGACAGTTTAATGAACTTCAACACTTGTGGTGATGAAAACAAACTTTTAAGTTCATACACCTCCACCAGAGCAGATTACACATTCCCGCAGCATAATGGTTTATCCTCCAATCAACTAGAGGCTAACGATGCGAACAAATGAGTATGAAACCAGTCCTACATATTTAAACAAGTAAGTGGAGCAAAAGAGTGTTATTCGACCCAATCATACAATGATCTTAATATACTTAACTCTCTTGTTTTTGGAAGATCTCAACTATGTCATTAACTATATGACATCCATCAACTGCTTATTAAATTGGACTATTCAATGTTAAATCCATGAGTGGGAACTGAAAACTTCCATATTAAGTGCATTATTGTCCTAGAAGAAACTGATAATAAAATAAGTAAAATGTAGCAATTGAAAACCACCAGTCTTCACTGTAAGTCAACAATTATATATTCCTTCAATCATTCCAAATTAAAAAATGTTTGTTATGAACTGTGCCTGTTTATATTTAATATTTTCAGGTTACTTTTGTGACTTGCAGTAAATTAGTTATTTTGTATAATTAAGATTATTGTATGACTGAATTGAATTACACCATCTTATTGGCTCCACCTTATTATAATTGGAACATATTTCGCAGACCATTCTCTGCATCCTCAGCTAACTGTAGATAATGGTCTGCGAAACATGTTCTAGTACAAAATCCAATTAGCACTTTAAGTTAGGTATTTTATATTCTTACAATATCTGTATGTTGAAAGAAATCTACAGTGAATAAATAAATTTAAACCATGCTAATCAAAACTAAATTAAGGAAAATTTTGGTTCTCATCGTAGCACTATCCAAATATTAATAATAAACGTTTTGTTTCATTTTGTACTTTTCGTTTGAATGACGCATTAAGTATTTTTTCTGTCTCCAGTGTGACATTAAGAAGGAAACTATTACTTTAATTCTGTAAATAAGGTCTACTTTATACTTATAATATTTTGTTTCTTTGAACAGGTATGCCACCTGGTATGCCAATGGGTCGAGGAGGACCAATGGGACCCCCAGGTATGCGAGGGCCCCCACCAGGAATGATGCGTGGAGGTAAGCTTTTTGGGCAGAGGAGTGAATTTCACATTCACCAAATTAATTTTATTATTGCTTACCTTCTTTCACAGTGAAACACTGCAAATACTCATTGCATGGTTATAAGTGAAAGAAACCAATTTTAAATATTAGAGCTGGAATATATTTTCAGTACAACTGAACCTTAATGCTGTGATGAGTTTGATGTTACCATTTTTTATTTTTCTGTTTCAGGTCCACCAAGACCATATTAGAATTAAGAATGTGTGTGCATTAATGGAAACTTGGAAAGAAAGAGGAGTGGAAAGGAATAAAAACACAGTTATTTTTTTTAATGTAAAAATTTAAACACTTTGAAAACAATATAAAATCGCTCTTTGAAAGTAATTTGCTTCCTTAGGTTTTAAAATGCATTTCATTCAATCTATGTGTGTTTGTTTGTTTTTTTTGTTTTTTGTTTTTTTTCAAAATAAAGATGCTTCTATTGATATAATAGCTGAATTTCAAATGCTGCATTTTTAAATAAAAACTTTTTAGTAAGCTGGCTATCTGTTGATTGTCAGCATGTCAGTCAATTGAAATGTTTAATAGAACATGTTCCTATAGTTGAATGTAGAGGGTGAAATGTGCAGTAGAAGTCTTGCTCTTTGATGTCAATTTCCATTCTGTTCAGCTAATGGCATGGTTATATTAGGTAACTTGGGAGAGACTCAAAGGTGATTTTGTGGAAATTTTAGTTTTAATTTTGGTTAGTGTGCAAATTTTGTACCAGGTATACATTACATCTAATGAAGAAAGAATACAAGAAAATGCTACATAGATAGGCAAGGGAAATAGTATTTCAACTGTATTTGCTATTCATTGGTATGGGTCAACAGACAACATGCTGCATGGAGGAGGAAATGATATTACCACACTTCAGAAGACTGTCATGACCTGAGGAGTGCAGAAATCAGGAATTTACAAAATTAAATGTGCAGATTATAATCATAAATACATTGGGAAAAAGGAAGAGAAATTTGGAGAAAGGAACACTTTGGGAATTTTTGTTTTAAACAAATAGATAAATCAGCACTTTTGGACCCAAAATTGCAAAATTAAACCTGAGGCTAAGCTGCTGAAAGTACTTCAGAATGCAATAGAGCTATCTACTCTGGAAAAAATGTTCATTCTGAAAAATGGAAAAAAAACCTAATGAATTGTGTTGCTCCACCTATGGATGAATTTGGCAAGTTCCTATTCAAACCATAAACTGCCACATCTTGGGAATGAGCTATTACAATGAGTACTTGGTTAACAGCTGATGGTCAGAGCGATTGCCCCTAAAACTTATCCTAATGTTGTATAAGTGGAGTTAGTGTGAACATTTTAATAAATTCTAATAGGATATATTGCCACTCCATTGTCAATGGCTTCCTAAATACAATTTAAATAAGATTTATATATTTGAGTACTGAGTCAGAACTAAAGGTGTAAATATCTCATTTAAGTGGCTCTCATTTGAGGTTTTCAGAATGAGGAGCATTTGGGATGTATCTTAAGGAGGCCATATACAGCTCATATAGGAAGGCAAACATCTGTCATTTCCAATCTCTGCCTACACATTCTTGCAATCAAGTCATCTGGCATTAATAATCTCTTGTTATAAATTGAAATAAATAATATAAATAATTGAAATATTTGCAGAAACACACTTACTAAAGTTTTAATCAGAACATGTTAAGGTCCTGAACATGAAACCTCTTGAATAAGTGAAGCTAACAAGAGCATCTTTAAAAAAATTCACCTTGTAAAAGAGAATTAATATGTTGGAGTCTAAATTTAATTAATATTGAAATAATTTGGCATTATTCAAGAGTAACTACATAATAACTTATACATGTGTAAAATTTGTTTACGGAATTTTGGAATCCACACAGTGAAACTTTTGTTAATCTTATTTTGATTTAAAGTAAAACACTAAAAATCAAAATAAGATGTGTATAATTGTTTGCTCCTCTAATGTTTTAATTATATTCTGGAGTAAAGAAACATCAACAAACGGTAAAAGGATGGATAACTTTAGTAGATAACCATTTAAAAAGGGTTTAGTGTCCATTAAGGTAATTTGCACTTTACCTCATACAGAAATAGCAATATTAGCCATCTGATGATGTGCCATTTTTTCCCTAATTGCATAACCTTCCTATAGCAGAACAAATAGTTGCCTTCCAGAGGCAGCTGTTTGAAAAGTAGATAAATGTATACTAATTTGTAATGAGTCAAACTGTTCACATAACGCTCTTCTTAGTTTCGCTTCCTGGAGAGTTTACAAGGACATATTTTATGGATCCTCAAATGTTATACGACTTCTTGGTTGGAGTTGAGCTAGTTGGTGACTTGTCCAGAGTATCTCGAGTATTAAGCTTTCTAAGTAGTTCTGAATAATGGGAATTTTCAGTGAAATAATAGTATAATATAAATTATTATTGAGAAAATCACTCAAATTTCACTAATTTGTTCTACTTATATGGCTTTTATTTAAGAACTGTCGAAAAATACGACGTTTTTAAAAAGTTCTGTTGGAACTTATACAGTGAAGCTTGTTAAATGTACATTATAATTAATCTGTTGTCTAATACACTCTTATGCTTCACTTTTAAATATGGTGGGACTGGTTTTGAAGAGACATCCTCTCCATCTTCAACGACTGGTATGAGAAACTAACATCTTTGAGGACCTGTGGTTCCGTCCTGGTGGGGTTTTTTCTTTATAAACTGGAAATTGGTATTACATTCTCCTATAATGTCGAAATTCATAAGATGATCCCTATGTTTATGAATGTAAATCTTCTCCCATGTGTCCAATTCTGTACGTCCGTGTACTTCTTTAAGTAACTTTATTTCTCTTTTTATGTTGTGATTATTTTTCCAAAAAGGGTATGCCACTGCTGACCTATCAATCTGATTGTACTTAACATTCCTGAGATGTTTGTTCCTTTAACTGTGTTCCTAGGTTCCTTTTAGTTTTTCCAACGTATATCTTATCACATTCTCTGCATGTTATTTTGTAGACGCCTGACTTTTTCTCCTGTGGAATGTTATTAAAACTGTCCACTAAAGCATTTTTCAGAGTGTATCTGTTAACAGGTGCCAATTTAATGTTAATATCTTTAAAAAATTTTTGGAATTAATTCATAGCTACTGGATGGTAGGTGAATTTTTAATTTGTTAGACGGCAGATTAATTATAATGTACAATTATATGGATTTGTTTCAAAGGCTGTTGCCCTCATCTTTAGCAGGGTTCCACTATCTACTTCCCAGCCTGGCATTTAGATGTCACTCTGTGGATTTTACAAACTTGGTGATACTATTGTTTGGGAGATCAAAATTAACCAAATTTTCCTTATTTTTGTTTACGATATATTTTCCCACACTGTTAATCCTATCTGTTTTTGAAGAGCTTTTAAGAGTTTTGGTTCATTTTGGAATTAATGGTTCTTTTTCCAGAAATGGTCTGCTATTGCCAATTTTTCTGTGTTTATATTTTACATTTCTCATGTGTTCCTTAAACTGTATGGTAATATTTCTTTTGTCTTACCTATGTATTTCATATTGCAGTCTTTGCAACCGATTTCGTATATATCTGATTGTTTTCCTGGCAGAATTTTGTCTTTTGTGATGGTTTTAGTAGGTTTTTTAAACTACATTTGTTACTGGAACCAAAATAATGTTTGGGTCTTTAAAAATCTTTTGGAATTTTTGGTGTGCCCATGGGTGGAATTTAAATTTCTTGTATATATGATCTCCTTTGTAGCCTTTTAGTGTGGTGGTATCTTTTATTTGATTTTTCTATTTTCTTGTTGCCCAGATCTATTGTGTAGCCATTTTTCTGTGCTATATCTATGATTTTATGTTACTCTGAATTGTATGCTGTCTTGCTTAATTGGTGAGTTTTGTTAATGTGAATGCGAGGCTATTGATTACAGCCAGTTTGTTTTGGATTATGGCTCTTGTTTTTTGTATAATCTCTGTGAGAAAATCACAGAGATTATACAAAAAACAAAATCACGACATAAATAAAACAAAATTATTAAAATCAGTACAAGGACCTACGGAATTAGCAACCTGGGAGAAAATCTACATCTACAAATACAAAAACAGCATAATGAACTTCGACATTGTCGGGGATGAAAACATAAACTACAAGTTTATCACACCGCCACCAGAGCAGAATATACATTCCCACAGCTCAACGAATGATCCGACAGTTGAACCTTAGCATGGCTGAAGATGGGAACAAAATGTTCTCGAAACCGGTTCCATACATTTATGAAAAGTAAGTGAAGCTTTAAGAATGTGTAGTTCAACTGAATCATACAATGATATCTCTGTGAGAATATTTTCTGAACATGCCAAATTTCAGATTATTGCCATTTTTTATATCCAAGAAAGGAAGAACCTTGTTGTTTTCTATTTCCATTGTGAATTTAACATACTGTCTGGTAGGTTCAGTAGTTTTATTGAGCTCTTTAGTTTTGAATCATGGATTTTTGGGCATGTATTGCACCGGCACCATTGAATGTGAAGGGAGCATATGATTTTAGTTGAGCAAAAGGGAATCAAAGGCATTTCTAATGCATTAAATACAGCAGAGTTCCAAATATCTGGCATTCCATAAACTGAATTTTTACTTTTCATGTGATTATTAAATGCTGCAACACATTCTGTGTACACTGGTCTTAAGACACTGGAGAGATTGGTTCAATTTTGCTTTATCAAATTCTTGTTAATACTATCAATTGTCATTAACAATGCATCATAAAGTTGGTTTGCACCCCTACTAAAAGTCCCCTACAGATAACCACAAATGCAAGCATCAGGCATTAAGTCCTCTTTAGTAAAGATTTTTTTCCCTAGAAGAGCTGCACTTGTTGTAATGTGGAAGTGTGTTAATAGAATAAATATGTATAAGTTTTATTCATTAAAAACAAATCAACAGTAATACAAATAGCACTGAAAGCACTAGTATCTTCGTGCTGCTTGTACAACTCATGCTACTACACACACAAACTTACGCTCGCCTCCTTTTGGCAAATGGCAAATTTCCTTTAACTCTGGCAGGAAAAAAAAAGTAGCATTACACTCTTACAGCCTGAGTTATCTCTTCATTGCACCTTTGCCTTAATATCTAGCTATAACTGCGCAAGACACTACCTTTGACTATCTTAACTGTCACTCAGACCTGGCCAGCCACTCAGGCGCTAGCAGCAAGAGTTGCACCATCATCAAGGGTAAGCTGTACTATTAGCATGAAGTTACTAGTGCTTTCACTTTCAGCCGTGCTTGTAAGGAAAAGTATAATATGGTACATAGGGCTTTTAAGCAGTTTGTCTTTTGTTTTTCTTCAAAAAAGCTATGTAAAGGCATCTTCCATTCTTATGTGCTCTTACTTAGCTAGGAAATTCATTTGGCACATAGGTTTTCTAAACATTCACTGCAAAACTAGCTTCCAGTCTTTGCTACAATGATTGTTGCATATTATTTAGCATTTAAGAAGTAATAAACTTAAAAATCACATTTATGTTATGGTCTAGTCAGCACATCCTTGTAGACTGTGCTCACAGATTACTACAGATATGCAACTCTGTGTTAGTAATTGGCGACTGCATCAAGTGCCAATTTTTGTACGTATACCCAGCAATGCACAAACTAAAGGTTGTGGTGGGCAAGTCGTGATTGTAGCCAATGCAGGCCTTGCCAGATTATTTGTTTATTTATTCCTCATGTTTTTACTTGTAGTTTCCTTTCTTTCTTGGAGAAAATAATTGTTAAGCTTTTACCGAACTTCAGACAACCAGCTACAGGACTGCCGACAGCCTGAAGAGTCAAATACAAGATGCAAAATCTGGATAGCTACTGTTACTGGATGCCTTAAGTTGGATGAAAGCTTAACAATGACTTAATTTTGTCTGAAAAAGAAAGGAAACTACAAGTTAAATAAATAGTGAGATAATCCTGTCGAGTACCCTACTCACAGAAATTTCTTATGCTGCCCATCCATAAGAAAGTTCATTTTTAAAATGCGACTGTAACTCTTCTTAACACAATTATAAGCAGATTTAGGAAGGATATTTTATGTAAAGGTAAATTTTTTGGAACACAGCCTGTACATGACCTAAAATGTAAATTGTCTTCGTATATAATGAAGTGTAAAAATGTAAGTAAATAAATATCTCGATAACAATGTACTATATACAACAAATAACAATAATGTAATTTTTTTAAAGCACACAGAGGTACCAACATAAATTGTTATATTGATGGTTATAGTGTACAAAAATAACATACCGTCCTCCAGATAATATTTACATTGTAACAACTAATGTTATCTATAGTTTTAAAAGAGATGCAAATTCAGGAATTATAAACTATTTCACACATACAAACGTACTGTAATACTCTAACTTGGATGTGAGGAAGTTCTTAACTTATCTGAACACTTTTGCTATAGTACTGAACCTACTTGCAAGATTGATTTGACTACAGCATATTTAATGTTTATATTGTCAGGACACTTTTTGAAATATTCTTTTGTTTTTTAAGATTTATTGTGATTTCTTATTAAGTATGAAAGATGTTATTTTTGACCAACCAATAGCTGTCACCATAGCACATATGGTTAATGCTTTGGTCCTAGTGAGATGCAAGAGTAAGCTGAACTTACATCATTTTCAATCATTCCACTCATTGTCTTGGCCGCATAGTACTTGGCATGGGATAATTGCAGCAAAATGAAGTTCTACTTCATATAAATTCAGAATGTTGTAGATTACAAATAAGCAAATGGAAATATAAAGTAAATTGCAATAATGCTTTGTAACAACAATAGCATAAACAATGGCATTAAACCTTAACTAAACAATAAATTGTGTAAATCATATTGTGAACTGTATAACATGATTCTGAAAATCCAATCACTCTTCATATTTTCATTAGTATTTCAAATGTAAGGCTTAATTAAATATCTGTTAATAACTCTGATGCTTATAGGATATACCTTTAAGCTTACTCATAGGGTAAAGCACTTGAAAATTACATGTTACTTGACATCTTAACCCCTAATGTTTAGCTATGAAAGTTTTCACAATTGATTAGTAGAAAACAGCATAGTTCTGTTTTATATATTAACTGCAAGTTTTATGGTATATTAATGTTAGAACTGCTGAATGATAATTATTGTAAAATACTTCTTAAGCTGTATCAGGCTGGCAAACAGAAGCAGAAATCTACCTGATATACATGGAAGTTTCAAAGGATAAGGATAAATCTTCAGCAGCTAAACAAAAATCACACTTCTTCGCTCTTCTAATTCAATTGGCCATGGGCTTGTGCAAAATTGGGCAGAGCTAGCCGCTTATTATTCCAAAATAAACTGCAAAAGCAGAGGCTGCACATTCTAATCATACCTTGGCCGGTTTCTCTAAAATTCAAATGGCAATTAACTTAATGGCCTCATTTGCACCATTCCATTCAATTCAATACATTACACTGCAGCAATTGGCAATGAATGTTTAAAGTTTTGCCCAAAGATGAGTGGGTATTTGAGCAGCATGTATATATTGATGTGTTTATATATGTTCATATATAAAAATATTTATGCTCTCCCACACTGCACCCACATAAGCTGTTCAGTGAGACATTATTGCAAAAATTCTGAAAAATACTTGTTAAAAGGGATATTTACATTTATATGCTAAGATAAATATTTTCAATCTGGTAATACAGAATATTATCTTCAATTAAAGAAATACCAAAATAAAAAAAAAATATAAATGCATATAAATAAGATGGTTTTGTAGCAGTAATATTGTATTAGGCTTACAGCTACTCTTCTGAGCTCCTTTAAGAGCTATTGTTATTGTGTTGTTCATACATTATGTAGCTTATGTTAATATAACATAGTTTAGTTTAGTTCTCGGAGCATTCAGTGAGTTCATGAAGCAGCCACAGAGACCTACGAACATTGAACTTGTCATATACAAATACTATGGTAGTTTTCAATCTGTATTTACAAATTTGTTTACATCTACATAAATAATTACAATAAAAATAAAAAGAACACTTAGAACAACTCAACCAACACCAAAAACAGACAAATCAATCATACAACTTTTATTAATATATATTTACATATACATTGATATGTCGTGCAGTATACCATTGTCACTCATATATTCCTTTACAGAATAATAGGCCTTTTTAAATAGGTATTTTCTAAGAGCAGATTTAAAGGAATTGTCATTGTTTATTAAGACTTTTAGGCTAGAGGGAAGAGCATTGTATACTAAAATGCACTCATAATAAACGCCTTTTTGATGGTATGAAAGTGCTGAAATTGGGCTGAAATTATTATACATAAAAATTACTGTTGAAATTGTGTTAAGCTGTGGAAGTTGAAACAACAAATGGAGTATTAAATATTACTGAAATGAATGAATCTTAATATGTATGTGAGTCGCTATAAAATTTTTGAGATGTGCAACATTTACCAATAAGAAGTTGCCATACTATTGGATTTTCACATACACTACAGCAAGTTCTATATACCAGCACCTCTGCCTTTGAAAGTAGTATGCCACTCATTCTTTGACATAGCATTCATCTTCTCTTAATCGGCAGCAACAATTTTTTCCAGGATGCAAAATCAGTATCTATTTAGGAAATTCTTCACATTTTATTAGTAGAAGAAATTGCATGATACTACGTTGAGATTGCAAATATGATGAAATTATTTATTTACTGAAACAAAGAGCAGCATAATCTTCAGGTCGTCCTGTTCATGGTCATCTCTCCTCGATTTTTGAAAACATCATAGACACATGTAATTGTAATCTTTGCTTTGTGCTTTAGTACCCTATTCCAGTAATAAAGTTTTTTTTCCCTTGAAATTTTAAATTATGAAGATAATTTCTAACCTCAAAATACACTTTAAAATGAATGTAAGTTTGGTGCTTTTCTGCATGATTACGGAGTTCTACTTTGTACCTGATCTAAATGTATTTACCAAGACTTAATTACATTTTGAAACCAACGTCATATCAAAACCACTAAAATGAAGCTAGTATATATTCTGGATTAGTATACTCTTATACTATAGAACTGCTCAGAATGTGTTTCATGAGGTACTGCAGCTGATGATCCCTCAGCATGTATAACTACCCTCAATCTTCGGGAAATAGATATCAGATTTCTATAGTAGCGTTAATGAGAAGCTACAACATCCCAGGTTAATTGAAGACACAATGGTAAATATTATCCAGTATATTTAGAAACTATGTGTATGGGCTTCTGTAAACAATTAAGGATGTACAGGATTTATGATACCGATGGCACTTAGATAACATAGTGGAATGATGTTCTTTGGGAGACCCTCTTGACTGACGGACCAGTTTGGGTGAGCCAAGTTTCATCATATCTTATGGTACAGAAACATTTCATTTTCACTATTTGCAAGTTCCAGCAACTTTGATTTGGAGAAGAATTTTTACCATTCTGCCATAAATTAATTGTTCTATAGTGATAGCACGTATTACAGCACAGTAATTTAACATCAATAAATCATTGTTACAAATAAAAAGCACTAATACTGAACAAAAACCTACATTTTATTTATCAAATTGATCAAGTTAGTTAAGTCAACCCCTCTCCTCCAAATGTAGTATTGCAGATTCTGAATGTTGTGAATATTGCTGTTTGATTTTAGCAGAGGCAAAATGTTTCAAAACATTGCTATTCATAGTACATGTTGTCATCACTACAACATAGAACAGCAATGGTTCCCAACAAGAATATACTAAATTACTTTCAAAATATTTAATTTAACACTATACTATAATACAAAGGGCTACAGAAATAAGTTTCAACAATGCATTAAAGAAAAGTATTTAACTGCACTTTAGCCTCATTAATTAATTGCTTGTTTGCATTCATTTCAATTTGCAATGAATATGAAATTGTAAATTAAGCATGTTGACTTACCATTTTTAACAGGGTGTGAATGTACTATTCATTTGTCAGTTATGCCTAACCTGTTTTGTTTTAAAAATGGCGAGCCCAAATGGAGGCAATTTTTCCTCCCTGCAATTGTGCGTTTCCGGAAAAATCGGCCTAAAGTTTATATCTGAAATTAAATGAGTCATTGAATGCATGAAGCACTTATATCATAACAATAAAACACATCATGGTTTTTTTTAAATCCCCTAACATGTAAAATGTAAACAATTTAATAAAACGGTTTTGAAATATCTAATCTAAATTCTACTCTGAATAGTGCTCATCAGTCACTGTTGAAAATACTCAAAACTTTAAAGAAAGTCACTGTAATGATAAACATACATAAATGAATTAAGAAAGCAAATTTTACTTTACACCACATTTTGTTCACTGATACTAATACTATATTTTTGGAAAGGAAGGGGAATTTGAAAAAAAAAATTAAAAAAATGCTATCCAGTTATAAACTTATGAATTTACGATATTTTTATTGAAATCTGTGAAAAAGTCTTATTACACATTTTGTACAAAACACATACGCACAGGGCATTTAAACATATCATTTTAAATATACGTTACTTGGGTCGATAGTTTTTTTCAATACAATGACCATTTGTATATTTAAGAATCAAGCACAAATAGCCACAAACATGCTGAAATCTTTTTTCGGTAAACGAAACAGTTTCAATTCCTTATCGTCTCCCTAGGTGTTGCAGCCTACCACGGCGCACTTATATTTTAATAAATATACATTTAAACATGCTTGTGATTTCTTAACAACCACGGTTCGAACCCGGCCAGGACCAATGGATTTTTTCGGGCGTAAAAATTTTAAGTATGGCTTCCTTCGGAAGGGAAGTAAAGCCGTGGGTCCCGTGTCGTACATTTACGGCACGATAAAGAACCTCAAGCCTGAAAGAAGAGGCCTCTGAGCAAAAATTTGTCGGCCGTTTCACGCCCTAAATAGAATGATGCTGATGACCTGAGATGTTAAAGAGCGTCCTTAAAAACAAATAAATCAAATCTTAACAACCACCGCTATGTCAAAGCATGACTAACAATGCACATTTCTTCTTCGTTTCGCAACAGCAAATAACCATTTTAAAGGAGATTTCGCATAAAATTGTTTTGTATTCTAGGTAGTCTTTGAATATAGTGCAACCAACTCATTTCGTCATTTGTTATATGTTTCCCAGAGCTAGTTAGTTCGTTCTCGGAGCATTCAGTGAATTCATGGAGCAGCCACAGAGACCCTTTTTTTTTTTTTTGAGTAGTGTTTAACGCCCGTTTTTACTACTGAGGCACCACAGGCGGCCACAGAGACCTACGAACATTGAACTTGTCATATACAATTACCACAGTAGCTTTCAATCTGTATTTACAAAAATTTGTCTGCATCTACATAAATAATTACAATAAAAATAAAAAATAACACCTAGAACAATTCAATCAAACAACAAAAAACAGACACTTAATTCATACAAATTTTATTATATACATGTTTACGAATACATTGATATGTTGTGCAGTATAATATTGTCACTCATATATTCCTTTACAGAATAATAGGCCTTTTTACATAGATATTTTCTAAGAGTAGAGTTAAAGGAATTGGCGTTGTTTATTAAGGCTTTTAGGCTAGAGGGAAGAGCATTGTATACTAAAATGCACTCATAATAAAAGCCTTTTTGATGGCATGAAAGTGCTGAAATTGGGCGATGTAGATTTGCTTTTTGTCTAGTATTCTTATGATGTATATTTTGATTTTGAACAAATTTTTGTTTATTTCTTATATAAAAGTTCATGAGGGATAAAATATATTCGCAAGGAAGAGTTAAAATTTCAAATTTCCTAAAGAGGTTTCTGCATGAATGTCTACTGTGTGTACCAGCAATTATTCCTATGACTTTTTTCTGTAACAAGAAGACACGTTCACTTTTAACTGAATTTACCCAAAATATTAGACCGCACTTCATTATTGAGTTGAAATAAGCATAATAAACTAGTTTTAAAGTCTTAATTGACTCCAACATTACTAATGCACATATTGCATAGCATGCACTGCTTAGTTTAAGTGTAATAAATTAATGTGATCTTTCCAATTCAGTGGTTACCTATTATTAAACCAAGGAATTTAATATATTTGGTTTGTGAAAGAACACTGTTATAAAATCCTATCTGTAATTGTGGATCTGGAGATCTGTGAGTAATGAATTTCATAACATATGTTTTAACTAGATTTAGAGACAATTTGTTTGCTTTGAACCGTACACACAATGAACTGAGAACCAAATTTAATTAATGGAACAATAATTAAGGCCATTTCCATTTATTAATATGTTTGTGTCATCTGCAAATAGAACAGTATTTCCTACATCTTGGATAAGGAGGTGCGCGGATTTCATGTGGAGAACCATCACCCTCCATGGAGAAACAAACAAATGTGTTGGGTGCACTGTATTTAAAGATTACCGTAATACAACAAGATTTTCACCAGAGTTATATTTTATAAAATCAATCAATAGCTATAACTATAGCAGAATATAAACTAATTGAAATTTAATAATAATAATGGGATTTATAGCTTGTTTTCTAATTCATTTTTTCAAAGAGTATACATTAAAAGCAAAATGATTAAATAGGTTTTTCAATTGTTTTTCTGTATTTGTATACTTTCAAATTAAATCTGAAGTTACCCCAATCTGGCGATGTAACACCCCTTGTTTTATTTCTATCCCAGGGGATTTCTAGCGTTCACAAGAGGTTCCAAGGCCACCAATCCAGTTGAAACAGGCTGACTATGCTTCTGGAATAAAGTGTATTATATTCAAACTTTATCTTATTGGCTATTTGAATCTGAACTTTATGAAACAGGCCCCCGAGTTGTTCTTTTCACTACAAAAATAGAAATGCGATTGCCACTGAGTTGCCGTAATCTACTGTTCAATAAATTTATATTGCTGGTGGTATATTTTTCCTAATGTTGGCAACAAAGTTATAGTAATTTGTGGTACTCGCACAGTTTAACAGCATTATTTGCTTTTAGGGACATCTGGAGATAAAACGTAAAGCTCATTGACATGTTACTTCGAATTAATCCTTGTTTGCACTCCAGACATACGAGAAATAAAACTTAAGAAAATATGTGCTAATTTTCTATATTATGTTGTCCTAATCATGGTTTTAAATAATTGGGCTTATTTTGAGTATATCTGGATTTTAACCTCAATGTGAATATTGGTTGAGTTTCACTTATAAAAATGATTCGCTTGAGAGCATTAAATGAAGAATCGTCAGAAGAAAGTGAAGGAGAAGAAGATTTGCCCTCCGTTACCAAAGAAGCACAGGTATATCCATCAATGTATTCTGGGAAAAAATATTACACGTATTCAGTAGATGTAAAATCATTGGCTGTATACGGCTTAGGTACAGTATTGAAGAGAGGAAAAATATAAAACATGTGGCAATTAATTAGCAGATTTGATGGAAAATAATGGTGTTTTTGCATTTAGTTTAGATTAATTTAGTTTCATCCATGTTTACTAGTATAATTAGACCAGGTCTTACATTTGCTGTACATTGATTAGTTTTAAGTTTAGTTAGGACCTAAAATTGAAGACACTAGTTACTGTTTATTAATTTATTACATATCTGATTCTTTCCCGTTTATCTAAGTAAAATCCTAAACTGGCATATGTGTGCACTATCTCTTGAGAGTTCATAAACATTAAACTCAAATATTATTTTGATAGCTTTTTTTTGCAAGATTTCTCAAGCACTAAGTTCTTTAGTGCTGTTATGCTATATTGCATTCACATATAATATATTATAATGTATCAAAGCAAAATATAAACTTTTTAAATGGCTTGTACACAAATCATTATCTTTTAATCTGTACAGGACATAAATGACAGTGTTTATCTTTTTATAATACATCTGTGTGATATGACCATGTTAGGCAGAAATATAATGTAAGAACTAAATATGTATAGCTATTCCCTCTTTCAGTTTCATAATTCATGATTTTTATTGAAACATTGTTAACTATTGAAGTTAAGGGCTAATGAAATAGCATATACTTAGTATTCTTAACATTGAGGATTAAGTTATTATTTAAAAAATCAATTCTGTAGAGTTATGAAGTCAGTTTGTATATCTTTCATTACCTACACTTTGATAGAACAAGAATCTGGCGCTAGCAAATAAAAATATATTTATGCCTTTACACTTTAATTTCATAGCTCATCTATGATTTAAATTTCAGATTATATATGTTTCTTCATTATCTAGAATACCCTGTAATTAAAAAAAGTCTTACTTATAATCTCTATTTTTCAAATAGTAACTTTTTAGTTGAAACAGTTCAGACTTTAATCTTAACTGTCGCTTGAGTGAAGCTACAGGAATTGTACCTATAAAGTGAAAGTTAAGTGCTTTAGATATATGTTGCAGTTATGTAGCACAAAAATTATTTATTCATTTTAGTCATTTCATTGTTTATGTCTTATTGAGCATAAGATATTAATGGTATGTAAATAAAGAAATTAGGATAAAAAATTTATTTACTTTCAGGAACAGATTGCATTTGCACAATACAATGAAGCTCTTTCATTGCTCAAAGAGAAGAAACTCAAAGAAGCTCGAGTTACATTTGAAGAATTGCTAAAAAATGGTTATTTAGAGGAGGTGAGTAACCTTAAAGTTGTTGGTGGCAATTTCTGTCATATTAATAGGGGAAGAGGAAGGAAAAATTCCTGTTGTAAAACACTCTTATTGAAATAGATAAGAGAATTAGTTTAATTTCTCTAGCTTTGAGAAATTCAGTTGTTTTTAGAAAAAGAAAATTAAGATGCAAATAAAATAATTTACCTTTTTAACAGATCATGTTTAAATAATTTTGCATTTGTGGGCTTATTTACTTTTTCATAAATTAAAAAGAAAATCCTTTTTAACCAGTTTTTGGGTAATTATTTGCAATATCTGACCCTGTTATAATATCATAGATAGATGTCATTCGAAAGAGAGATAGATGTCATCCTTTGAAATAGAAAGAGATCTTAATGAGGACAATGAAAAAGATTATGGACACTTTCTTTGATCTTCCATAAATTTTAGAAATGTATTTTGGAAAAAAAAAAGATATTTGGCAATTGTGCATTCCTAATTAGTCTACTATAATGATGCTACTGTGCAGAAGGATGTTAAGAGTGTTAGGTTTACAATGGAGGAGAAATGTAACTTTCAAAATGAATGAATTGTTATTATTTATTGTTTGGTTTATTTAAGGATGCTGTTTAACATCTCAGGCCATCAGCATTGCATTCAATATAGGGCATGAAATGGCTGATAAATTTTGCTCAGAGGCCTCTTCTTTCAGGTTGGAGGTTCTTTTACGTGCAGCAAATCAATGACAAAGTACCCAGGGCTGTACTTCCCTTCCAAAGGCAGCCATAGTTAGGATTTTTACATTCTAATAAGTCCATCAGTTCTGACTGTATTTCAGCCTAAAATTAATGAAAGTACTTAAAAGAAAAACATCTTTTTCTTTGAATAAAAGATACCTAATTATTATTTTGCACTTAAGTATTTACTTATATATACTTAAAGTAAACACCAAGTAGGTGTAATACTTTTTAGTTGAACTATTAGTGAAAGAAAATAAAACATTCATGCTTTTTACATAACAATTCAATAAAATGAAATAGAAAAAAGTTATTTTTATTTTATAATTTAAAGGGATACAGAAAAATAAAATAATTACATTCAATTTAAGTATTCAGTGAATGTTGCCACAATTGCCTGCATATGTGCTAAGGTGCAAGCTGTAACTGAACCAAAACCATGTGTCAAGCTCCAGTTTAAAATGTGCAAATGCTCTTATATCGTATTTTTCAGCCTGAAATTTGATTCATTATGATCATCATTTGTGGTACTTTTCTGTTTCATGGCTACATTTATTAAATCTGCCATTGACTGTTGTCAGGTATTGTGTTGTCATCAATTACATAATTTTGCTCCTCAAGGCTATTTTGTTTATTGGTTTGTACTTCTTATGCATTTAATTGCTTGGATATATTTTAGTTTGACAAACCTCTTTGCAACACCAAATAAAATGATTAGATTAACCTTTGGAAGCATAGAAGTAAAGTGAATGGTAGTTATAAGCATTTAAATTATGAATGTGTAAGTTCTTTAATAATGTTATAGCTTAAATATTATACTTATGAAGCTGTTGACAATGGAGTGGTAATATATCCTAAACTTAGGCATTCATTTTGTACACTAAACTCCACTTACTTACATAAAAGTAAGATGCATTTCGGAAGAATCTCTCCCATCTTCAGTTGCTCACTGAACCGCCGTTACTCGAAACGATGGCTAGACACCTGGATGTTCCTGTCATGGCCTCTGTTGGTTGAAGTAAAAGTAAGATACATTTCGGAAGAATCTCTCCCATCTTCAGTTGCTCATTGAACTGCCGTTACTCGAAACGAGGCTAGACACCTGGATGTTCCTGTCGTGGCCTCTGTTGGTTGAAGTAAAAGTAAGATGCATTTCGGAAGAATCTCTCCCATCTTCAGTTGCTCACTGAACTGCCGTTACTCGAAACAATGGCTAGACACCTGGATGTTCCTGTTGTGGCCTCTATTGGCTGAAGTAGGAAATTGCTGATTTCATCCATAGGAGAAAGCTTGAAATTCATTGGGTTTTCTCTATTTTTTAATATTAAAATTTCCTCTACTCTTTGTGCTGCCTCTTTAATTATTCCCTCTTACAGGAGATCTTATCTACTTCTAACAGCTTTCCTAAATCTGAATCTAATTTTCTGAGATATGAATCATATTCTTCTTCCCCCATTTATAGTTTTCAATTTTATCACACATATATATTCATTTAATTATCTTTTGTTTGGATATATACATTGAAATTTTACTCTTACTAGAGAATGATTATTTAAAACAAATTAGCTCTAGAACCTCAAAATCAATAAAATAGGCATCTAATTCTACCATATATGGCATATAATCAAAAACACTCTGCTCGTAAAATTTCTTTGGGATGTTTTGTCCTCTTGCTCCATTGCTCATCATAAATCTTCACAAAATTGTAACATTTTCTTTCCTTCTTTATTAGGAACTTTATCTTTACAATTTCAGATTTCCCAATATTTTTCTTTTGTCTCTTCTTCCTCCATAGAAGTTAATGAACCTTGTGCTACTCTTGCTTTAAACTCCTCTAATATTATAAAATCTATATACATAACTATTTTGCAGCTCTTCTAGATTCTATCTTAGCTTATTAAACAAGTTTGGATCATAGAACTCTAATGAACTTGGTGGATTATATACTATCCCAACAAAAAACACTCTTCTTATGCCACCAATCACTTGACATACTGAATTATCTATCACTGAGATCTTTTATTACATTCACTTTACTTCACAGATACTTCTGATAACTCCTCAGACACAAGCTCTGTCTTTTATTCTAACCCTACTTTTTTCATAAAAAAAACACATTCAATAAACATATCTTGTCAGCCATGTCTCAACAGCTGCAATCAAATGAACTAGTTTCAAAACCTGTACAATATTATTATTGTTCACTTTCTCCATCAACTGTTCCACAATTCATCATATAATGCCCAATATCATTCCCTATACTGAACCTTTTCTTTCAAACCTAAACTGTTCCAATTTTGCCCTGCTCCTTGTCACTTTTGTTATCCTTCCTCTCACTCAATACTTCACCTCTATGTTACTTCTGCTGGCAATGGGTTGGTCCTAGTTGGTAACCATACTTGCCTCCTAAACCCAAGATTGTGGGTTCAATCCCAGCCTGGATCAGTGGATTTTTGCAGGCATAAAAATCCTAAAGAGCATCCATAAATAAACCAAATCAACTGCTGGCAATGGTAGCATGTACCATCCTTCTCTCCAGGCTCCTGCTGCCATCAATTGCAATTCTTCTAATGTCTCTTAGCTATGACTCCAATGCAATACCCCCAACTGGTGACATTGGTTATCCAGCTCTCCTCTCCTCTTCTTCTTGTCAGACTCCTCTTTTGTCATATGACACCTCTACTTTAGCATTGGTCTTCATGTGTCTCTTGGATTGCTGACTAAGCTCCTGTATCTTTCCACCTGCCCACAAATACCCCTAATGGAACTCAAATAAGTGTACTTACGAAGCTGTTGACAATGGAGTGGTATATATATAAACAATGTATACAGTTTTTTTCACACTAACTCCATTCACTTACATAAATTTGGAACATATGTTTCGGGAGCGATCCCTCCCATCTTCAGCCTGTTGACAAACTGTCGTTAAACGTGGCGGTTGGGTCTCTTGATGTTCTTGTGGCGGCATCTGTTGGTATTATTAGGAATTTGCTGAGTTCATCCAATGGAGGGATATCGAAATTCATCAAATTATCCTTATTTTTTGTAATGAAAATGTTTTCCCAAGTGGAAAGTTCTATTGCATTATGAAGTTGTTTAAATAGTTTTATCTCTGATTTAATTTCAGGATTTTTATTCCAAAAGTGTGCTGCTATTGCTGATTTATCAATTTGTTTTAAGCGAATATTTCTGAAGTGTTCTTTTTTCCGGATTCCCAAATTCCTCTTCGTTTTTCCAATGTATTTTTTGTCGCACTCTGCACATTCTATTTCATAAATACCTGACTTTTGTTCTGTTGGCATGTAGTCCTTTACTCTGCAACCTAATAAGTTCTTTATATTAAAATTGTTCTTTGGGGCTAACATAATTCCTTGTTCTTTGAATATCTTTTTGAACTTATTGTGATAAATTGGGTGGTATGTGAAACTTTTGAATTTGTACCTTTCTTTGGCACTTTTAAGAGTGGAAATAAGAGATGTTTCCACTTTTGAATTTGTACCTTTCTTTGGCACTTTTAAGAGTGGAAATAAGAGATGTTTCCACTCCTAAAAGTGCCAAAGAAAGGTACAAATTCAAAAGTTTCACATACCACCCAATTTATCACAATAAGTTCAAAAAGATATTCAAAGAACAAGGAATTATGTTAGCCCCAAAGAACAATTTTAATATAAAGAACTTATTAGGTTGCAGAGTAAAGGACTACATGCCAACAGAACAAAAGTCAGGTATTTATGAAATAGAATGTGCAGAGTGCGACAAAAAATACATTGGAAAAACGAAGAGGAATTTGGGAATCTGGAAAAAAGAACACTTCAGAAATATTCGCTTAAAACAAATTGATAAATCAGCAATAGCAGGAATAAAAATCCTGAAATTAAATCAGAGATAAAACTATTTAAACAACTTCATAATGCAATAGAACTTTCCACTTGGGAAAACATTTTCATTACAAAAAATAAGGATAATTTGATGAATTTCGATATCCCTCCATTGGATGAACTCAGCAAATTCCTAATAATACCAACAGATGCCGCCACAAGAACATCAAGAGACCCAACCGCCACGTTTAACGACAGTTTGTCAACAGGCTGAAGATGGGAGGGATCGCTCCCGAAACATATGTTCCAAATTTATGTAAGTGAATGGAGTTAGTGTGAAAAAAACTGTATACATTGTTTACCCCTAATGGAAGCTTTCTTTTCAGTTAGCAGTATATTGTATTCTTATATATATATTTATCTGCATTCAAGAATTACATTTCCTTTGAAATGTTTGTTGTATTTATGTGTCCCATTAAAGATGTGCTGTTTAATTCATTTTAGATCACCAGATCAGATGACACGAAAGCTTTAAACCATCCAGCACTTATTTTGAAATATTCCTGCTTGAAAAATATGGGCACACTCTTGGAAAAGCAAGAAGATTTGCAAGCTGCTTTAGAGTATTATCTTAAGGTAACTGTTGGTAACACTAGTGTGACGTTTGTTAGCAAGTTTAAGGTAATTTGCCATTTATGTAACTGTGGGTGAAATAAATATTTACATTGCAATAATTATTACAGAGGAAGCTGTGTAGAACAAAAATATACATCTTAGAAACCTTTCTATTTATACTTCATATGCCAGTAAATGCCAAGTAGTAGATGATTTGCTCACCTCTTTATATACAAAATGTTTGTTTTGTGGAATATAATGATAAAATCTTGTAAAAGATGTAGAATATAATGATAAAATCTTGGAAAAGATATAGAATGTAATGATAAAATCTTGGAAAAGATATAGAATATAATGATAAAATATTGGAAAATATACTAGAATTAAGTGAGGTTTATGTGATGATGATCAATTTGAAAGGTCAGAAAAGTAAAAACATCATATGCAAAAAAATATTCAAATTTATTTGTTAGCATATATGTTTAGGAGAGTTAGAAGTTTCATGTCCCAGCACATTAGCATTGAACATGACTGACATTGTAGATGCAACAGTGATTTGTCATACAAATATGTTATGCTACATGACATGTAGCATTTCTGAAGTGATCTGTTCAAAGGCTGCTGTAATCTTCCAGCAGCAGATTGACTTCATTGTGTGGTCTTTGTATGTACATTGATGACTTGACATACTCCTCACACAAAAAAATCTGGAACCATTAAGTCCAGTCTATTCACAAGTCATGGAATGGGTCCACCATGGCTGCAACAGAGATTGTTGAATGTCTGGTTTAAATGATCCCACACAATCAGAGTCGAATGTTGTGGAGTGCTGTTTTTTTGAAAAATAATGGTGCCCAGAACCCTATTTGCTTATAATTGAGGTTATGCAAACTGCTGGACCATATCCAGATAATTGACAATACGAGCAGTCTCCTTCACATAAAAGAACATGTCATAGATTTTCTCATGGGTCACTCCCTACCATACATTCTTTTTATGGCAGCACATTCAAATGTGTAGGAGACTTATGGGCTGTCTGTTCCCCAAATACTTAGTTAAGTGTAACTTGACCACTCAAATGAAATGTGGCTTTGTCTTTGAACAGCCACAGATGTAACCATTGATCATCTGCTTCTTCCTGCTTAAAATAATGGTTAGGTGTCATGATTTTTAATATTTTAAAGTCAGAAGTTTATCATTTTGATTTGTACATTTAGCCTTTGGTAGCATTTACACATTAGCAATTAGCATTTTGAAGATAAACATAATTTGAGTTAATTGTGATAAATATGTCTTGAAACAACATTAATGTGAAATAAAAATTGTCAATAATTAATAATTTTAATATTAAGCACTTAATATGGTTTTGGTTATTTTACACCCCTAAATTTAATTATATGTTTTAGTTCTCATTTTATTTATCTTAATTGTTTAATTTCTTTGCTAAAGTGTAAATGCAGGAATGACATTAAATTTATGGCTCTCTCTTCGTTTTTAAGAAAATTAAACACCACTATACAATATAGTAGGCTATTTATGAGGAAATCGCTCAAATTTCAGTAACATTTTTTCCACTTTCTTCACGTGTATACAACCATAAAATATGGTACTCATTTTGACAAGTACTCCCAAAAACTGGATGGTCCCTTTGTGAAGAGGAATGTTAGTTTCCAAAAGCATCTTCTTTGGATCTTGAACAAAAGCATTTTTTGCAGATTTTGCACTTTTCACTTTATCGTGCATTATTTGAATAGTAGCTTGCTACTTTACTCCATGTTGTATCTCTTCTGATTTATTGTTGATCATCTTTTGCATTGACATGTCTTTTGACATGCTTGTCTAAAATGTCCTTCTGTGGCCAATCCAGGCAATGATTAAACAATTTTCACATTTAAATATTGCAATCATAGATATAAAAACTTTCCTGTTTATGTAATTTTCTGCCCACTGTTTTTCAATATTTTCGACCTCACAATCTTAGCACTTGTTGACTTGATTTATGCAAAGGGAATGAAAGATACAAAACTTGGTAAATTGTGTAATGGTTGAACAGTAAGATTTTGAAGGGTTTATACTTCGCAGGAGGGGTTACTTTTTGCATTCCAAAACTGTGATTGTCAAGTACATCGTAAACACTCCAATGATGTACAAACTGCTCACTTGAAGTTTCCAGAAGAAATTCAAAGAAAAATATAATTTGAAATAAAATTGTTGATTTTGTGTATGTATTGTTCTTAGTATAGCCAATTTTGGATTTCATTGCCCTATATTAGATTTGTGAAAAATCACCTCTCTAATCATAGTAGTAAAGTTGAGACAGGCCATGTAAGTAAACTATGTCAATAGTTGCACTGAATGCGATATGGAAACACTGATAAAATAATTAGTACAGGTAGAGTAAGTGAAAAATTTATTACAGTGCCATGGTTGGGTTGATGCCTGGTCCCTGGAATTCCAGTAAGTTGCTGCTGATGAACCGGGGTCTGAGAACTAATGCAATCAATGTGGAAATTTTGTCTTTGTTTAACTATCTAGAATTTAGGTAAAGATGTTAGTATAAATGTAATATCGTTTCAACAATTGTAATTGTGAGGGGTTACTCCTAAAGATAGATGGGAGGTCCCATTGTAATTTGTATTTAAATTTTTCTTAGCACGTTATAAAATTCAAATTTCATTATAGTAGATGTTTGAGAAATAAAAGAATTAGTAGATTGTAGAGACAGTAGCTAGCTGATAAAAATTATAGCATAGGTAGAGAAAGTGAAATATTTTATTTTGGTCCCCTGGAATTTCATTGGGCTACTGATGATGAACCGGCACTGGGGTCTTATGCAATCAGAGTGGAAATTTTGTATGTTATTTAATTATTTAGAATTTAGATAATGGGTTAGTATACAATCTTTTTTGTATTAAAATGTCTGTAATCGTGAAGAGGTACACCTAAAATGACTTGGGCAAGATAGGTGGAGACTGCTTGTAGTTTGTATTTTGCTTAGCATTTTCAATAAATTCAATTTAATGACTATGACTACACCACTCCAGAAAATTAATTAAGTGAAAACTAATTTAAAACTTCCAGCAACTTTTGGTTTTTATTTCAGGCCACTGAGTTGGATGGAAGTGATGTTACATTATGGTATAGAATTGGCAATGTTTCCATTCAGGTGATTGATTATGAACTGGCTTGTGATGCATTTCTAGAGGTAAGTTTATAACTATACAATTCAGAACTGCAGGCACTGGACGCTTTAAATCATGTATAATTTTAAAAAAATTAGATGGAATGGCTTTAAGGCTTAAAAGTTACAAAGTGTACATTGTTTCACTGTGCAGCGCTTATGTTCCGTCTGGGAATGATAGCAACTATATACCAGGACCACTGAAATTTTGCAACTTCTGAACTAAATGCAAAGTAGCATTATGGTTATAAGCTGTTGACAATAAAGTGGCAATATAACTTCAACTTAGATATTCATTTTTTACACTTACACTTACACAAAAGTAAGACGCATCTCAGGAGAAATTCTCCCATCTTCAGTTACTCACTGAACCGGCGTTACTCGAAACTATGTCTGGACAAGCGTATGTTCCTGTGGTGGCCTCTGTTGGTTGAAGTAGGAAGTTGCTGAGCTCATCCATAGGAGAAAACTCAAAATTCATTAGGTTTTCTCTATTTTTTAATATGAAAATTTTTTCCAAGTAGATAACTCCAATGGACTGTGAAGATGTTTCAGCAGTAAAAGACTCCGTACCACCAGAAATCAGGAATTTACAAAATAAAATGTGCAGATTGTGAACAGAGCTACATAGGCAAAACAAAAAGAAATTTGGAAATTCGGAGGAAAGAACATTTTAGGAATATTTGGTTTAAACAGGTGGATAAATCAGCAGTAACAGCTCACTTTTGGACCAAAAACCATGAAATAAAACTGGGAATAAAACTGCTGAAACATCTTCACAGCCCATTGGAGTTATCCACTTGGGAAAAAATTTTCATATTAAAAAATAGAGAAAACCTAATGAATTTCCAGTTTCCTCCTATGAATGAGCTCAGCAGCTTCCTATTTGAACCAACAGAGGCCACCACAGGAACATCTGTTTGTCCAGCCATAGTTTCGAGTAATGGCGGTTCAGTGAGTAACTGAAGATGGGAGAGATTCTTCCGAAATGCATCTTACTTTTGTGTAAGTGAATGGAGTTTAGTGTAAAAAATGAATACCTAAGTTGAGCATTATGGTTATTCGGCCTTATCTATGGGTCCTGATAGTCTAGTGATAATCATACCTTGCTTTCTAGACCCAAGATCGCAGGTTCAATCCTGGCCAGGGTTGGGTTTTTGGGCGTAAAAATCCTAAGTTGCTGCCTTTGGAAGGGAAGTAAAACCCTGGGTCCAGTGTTGTAGATTTATGGCAAGTGAAAGAACCTTAAACCTGAAAGAGTTGGCTTCTTAGATAGCAAATCAAAATGGTGCCATTTCATACTCTAGCATTTTATTTCAGGCTAATAATGATGGAACCAGCTTTCATCACCTGTCACAATACTCGTCAAAAAATCATCACCATTTTGCAACTAAGATGGTTATTCTCTGAAGTTTGTGATCTTCAGTCAATAAGCGTGGACCCTACTAGCACAAAATTTTCAATAACCTAAATTTTTTGTTAAATATGGTGGACTTTTGTAACAGTGATGTTTAATACTTAATACTAAGAATTTAAAATGATTAAGTCGAATTTGTAACACTTACATTACTAATACTTTAAAAAGGGAAAACTAAGTTTCTGGAGCTAATTGCTCCCATCTTCAGTTCCAGATCCACTGTGGCCTTGTTCTTCGTGGTGGTTTGGTTTGTCTCTGTTGGTGGTTGGATGAACTTCTGTATTAAGATGTCACTTGGTAGGATTTCAAAGTTGAAAATGTTATTTTTGTTCTTTCAGATATAAATGCTTTCCCAGACTGTAAGTTATATTTTTCTTATAATATTTTTAAGTAGTTTGGGATTCTTGTTAATATGATGTTTCTTCCAAAAATGCCAAGCTGCCGCTAATTTTTCTTCCTGTCTTTGATTTATATTCCTGATGTGTTCCTTTGCTCGTGTTTTTATGTTTCTTTTAGTCTTTCCAATATACATTTTTTCACAATTGTTACAATTCCTCTGATATATTCCTGATTTATTCTCTTGTGGAGTATCCTCTTTTAGTTTAGAATTTAGTATATTTTTTATGCAGTAACTGTTTTTGGAGCTAAAATAATGTTATGTTTTTTGAAAATCTTCTGGAATTTATAGAAGGCTGATGGATGGTATGTGAATTTATTGTACATTCTATTTTCTTCCTTTTTAGGAACAAGTGTACTGATGTCTTTGATTCTCTTTTTCTTCCTTGCTCTGTTTACTTTCGTATATACCATTTCTTGTTTGAAATCATTTTCTATAGCTATATTTATTATATTGCTCAATCCTTGATCATACTTTTCTTTGTTCATGGGGACATTTACCAACCTGTGCGCAAGACTATTTAGTACTGCATGTTTATGGGGAACTGGGTTATAACCATTATATTTAATGTAGCTATTATTGTGAGTAGGTTTTCTATATATGCCAAATGTTAAGTGATTTTCTTTCTTGATTATTTTAAGATCCAAGAAAGGTAGCAGTCCATTACATTCTCTCTCCATAGTGATTTGTCTTATAGATTAAGTAACTTAAGTGCATCTTCTAGGTGTTTCTCCGGGACTATTGCAAAGATATCATCAACATGGGGATACCATGCTTTAAACAACCAGGGGAAACCCTTTGTAATTCTGACTTCTAATACACTCATAAAGAGATCTACTAATAATGGTGATAATAGGCTATCCATTGTTAAACCAAAATTCTGTTTATATATTTTCCATTGAAGGTAAAGTAATTTTGCTCTATGCACAGGTTAGTTAATACAATGTATTCTTGAGTTTCTTCTATTGTTTTCCCTATTTTTAGCAACCAATTTTTTTGTATAAGTATGTAGATTTTGCATAGGAATGCTTAGAAAAAGACGTATGATGTCAAAAGAAACCAATGTATCTATTTTTTCTATTTCTATATTTTTAATTTTTTTAATTAGTTCTAAGGAGTGTTCTATGTTTTGGGTTTCAAATTTTGGATAGGAAGAAAATCTGTATGTTAACCATTTGGCTAATTTGTATGTTGTGGCATCTATATTTTTTATAAGGGGTCTCATTGTTTTCCCTGATTTCTGCACTTTTGGGAGACCGTAGATTCTAGTTAGAGTTATTTACTTTAATTTTGTATTGTTCTTTTTTATCTTTTAATTTACAATCATTAATTGTTTTATTTAATGAATTTTTGCATAAATTTAGGAGATTTTTTGTTATTGTCAAATATTCTTTGTTTTATAATAGTTGTTCTATTCTATCTATGTAGTCAGTTTTATCTAAAATTACAACTGTGTTTCCTTTATCTGCTTTTTATGTAGATAACTGGGTTGCTTTTTAGTGTTCTAAGTACCTTTGTGTGAGGGTTAGCTTTCTTTTTGTTTCTAATTTGTTCAATAATATTACAACATTGATTTTGTATTAAGTTTCTTCCCAACCCAAGCTTTTTATCATTTCATGCACAACATTATGTCCTACTGCAAGTTTTGCAGTGATTTCATCCACAGTGATATGCCTATCTTCTCTAATGAGCTCATCAGTTCTTTCCTTGTTCAGTTCTGTGGTGCCACTTTGCAAATGACCGCTACAAAGCTCATCATGAATACTAGTTTTCCCATCTTTGAAATGTTTCACCCATCTCCTAACACTGCTAGCACATATGCAGACATCTGCATAGGTACTTGAAATCTGAGGTGAAATTCAGCAGCAGATTTTCTCTCTTTAACAAGGAATTCAATGACAATGCGCTGTTGAAACGAAACATTGATGTCTCCCATTTTAGAAATACTGCCTGTGGTTTGGTAGGGAGGGTGGTGGCTACCTTAATGCTGGGGTGACTCACCTCTTAAATACGAGTAGCTCTAAGCTAGTATGACCTATCCACCAGTGAGAATCTGGAAGCTAAGGGAACTTAGCGCGCCTGGGCGATGCAATCGTCTGCAGCCGAAAGGCAGGTCGGTTTAGGAAACAAGGTACCATCCTAATGCAAAAACCCATGGGTGGCACAGACCTCTGTGTTGCACCCCTGGACCCAGGACTTAGTAAACCCGACGCAACGTGTGGTTATGTGATAGAAGCTAATGACATCACAATATGGCAACATGTCGTGTAAAGTCTGTAGATTACGATTCTGTAGTCCTTTTTGTTACATTGTTGAAATTTGAATTTTAGCAATGGGTTGCTCACAATTTTCAGTATGACCCTCATAAAAGTGTTTTAAAATGTCAATATTTAGGATGTAATACTTCATTTTTAAACATTCCTAAAATCAACCAAAATCACATATTTATTTAATATAACTAGAGACATAACAATAAATCTAAAATATAATACTTTAAATAATGGTTCACATAAGTTCAGAAATAATAACGGTGCATTTTCAATATAACAATGCCATCATTAAAAATGTACACAAAAACAGCTTTTCTTTTTATGTTCTTTTGACTCCTCTGCATTTACTATGCCCCATGCATAATTTCCCAACATTGCACATTCCCAGCTTATTTGATACATTCTTTCCATAAGCTGAATGTCATGAGAGAAGCATTCACCATGTTCCTTGCTTACATCTCCTTTATTTGATCTAAAGAAATCAATATGAAAAAATAAATGGTCATTTTGGCTTAACATTCTATACCCAAGGAAATGGTAACTCTCTATCAAATTCTAAATCAATTTTTTGTAATTCTCACATCTTCTGTTGTCTAAAAAGCATTGCACTACAATTCTAAAGGCTTCAAAAGCATTATGTTCATTACATCTTCATGTTCTTTAGATTGTAACATCATTTCAATCAAAAGGTTATTTCCCAGAAGGGAAAGTGTTGAAATACAACAACATCCTCAGAATATAAACAGGGATAGTGGTTTTTACTTAGCAACACGTAGAAATCTGTCCTTCATAACAGACAACTTACTCTTCTACTCCATCTGCTTCTACCTTCTGCATTGATATCAATCATTTCATGTGTTGCTGGGCCTGGCACTACATACTTCTCATTACGCTGATAATGCTGATCATAGACACCCAGCAAAAGCTCTGTTTTAGTTTTTAAAACAAGACCATGCAGAACAGCCTAGAAGTTTTTAATTTTAGCATTAAGCAGGAAGTTGGTATACATAGTAGTTAATATTTCAGATAGCAATATAACCATTTTAACATTGTCTAACTGGTCTCTAATGAAGTAATCCAGTAAATACCGCTCTCATAGGATTTTTGTTTAGTACAGTGTGATTGGAAAGTCTCTTTATATTGAATTTGAAATTATGTGATTATGTATAACTCCTAGAGATCCAAAATATCTCTGTAGGTTTCCATGCTTACAGCACAGCCTTATGCACCTCCATCTCTGATTGGTTCTTCTACAAGAACTTATCAACAGTGTCAATTTCAAACACTCATGAACTGCATCTTTTCATTGTTGGCGTATCTTCATTTCTGCACCTTTTCTTTAACAATATGCCAGAGTGCATTGTGAAGTGTGGAGGAATCAGGAATGAAGCCAAAGATTGTTCTGATCCACTTCTAATTCACCTATTTGGAAAAATTTCATTCAGATGGCATATGCTTCTGTGGGAGGACACCATTTCAGCAATGGCAATTCTTGCAGTTTCTGATATCACTACATCACCAGGGTTGCATCTTGAAGAGGACAAGATCGACTGCCCATTTAATTATCATTATGTTTATTACATGTTATGTATTCCTTTCCTTCATACAAATAAATCAATTACAGTGTAAAGTGACTTTTTGCCCATATTGTACATTTGAATAAATAAAATCTCTTGTTCTGTGATGTAATAATCCATTATTTTTTATATCATTGTATCACAACTCTTAAAAGCCTAGGATAACTGTCTTCAAGCAGAATTATACTAATTGATATCATTGCATGATTTAGTTGAACTACACACTCTTAATGCTTCACTTACTTGTCATAATGTATGGAACTGGTTTCGAGAACATTTAGTTATCATCAGCTAGGCTGTTGGACTTTAGCATACATTATGACAAGTAAGTGAAACATTAAGAGTGTGTAGTTCAACCAAATCATACAATGATATTGATTAAATGATTAGCTTCACTGTGCAAGTTCCAATTTACATTTTAATTAGAATTATGCTAGTTCATATTATATTTTGTTTTTTCTTTTTACAAGACTTGATTTAATAAACATAACTAACAGTGCAAAATTTCAATTTCTGTTTTATTTTCAATGACAATTTTAAAACCTTATTTATAAACATGTTCATTAGTATTTTCAGCCAAAGTTTATATGGACTTGAATTATTATTATTATTATTATTATTATTATTATTATTATTATTCATTATCATCATTGTTATCCTCCTCCTTACAGTGACTTTAATTAGAAAACAGGATATATTAATATATAGAAAGCATTGTAACCTCTAGTAATGTGTAATTATAAATTTTAGAAAACATCATTTGTTATACATCTGGGACATACATAGAAAGCAGATTTAAGTTAGCACTATTTAGTTATTTTGTAAAATGTCAGAAAGCAATGGAATTTCCTCTTGGGAATATAAATGAATGTTTCTGTGCTATACTTTAAAACCCTCTCTTTCTCTACATATATAAACTTAGTTGTTACACATGTCTCTGTCAGTATTTTAACCACACAACGGTAATTCCCAGAAACAAGAAGAAAAGAAAATAGTGGGGAAAAAAAAAAAAACAGGAAGAGAGAATGAAGTAAGAAAGGAAAAAGAGTAAAAAGAACAAAAAGGGAGTTGTACAATTGGGTATTAACTTTGTATCCCATTTTTATATTTTTCTTTCTCATGTATTTCTTTATTTATTTTTTATTTTATTTATTTATTTATTTTTTATTTTATTTTGTTTATTTATTTATTTATTTTTTGTGTATGTGTAAGCCGAGGTTATCAATTGCTTGTGCTAAAAAGTATACCTGTATACCAATCTTGTATGCCAAGTAAAATGCTGTAAAACATTTGCAGGGATTAAAATGCAGTCCTAGACACTGGCCCTGTCTCGACAACTTGGTAACCATCCTCTATGTACTGGGTGACTATATATCCTGTCTTCTGTATATTGCAAGAGCATTTGAATTGGACCCTGACTTCCTCAAGGGTCTTGCCATCAGAGATAAAATCCTAGAGGAGCAACCCTCTATAATGCAAGATTTCAAAGTATTTTGCAAAGGATAGTAAGTATAATAAATAGAATAATAAGTAAAATACTAAAAGACTATTTTAATATCCTGAAAGTTATCACTGTGTAGAATGTCAATGAGAAATCCCTATTAGCAGATTATATTTTAAATATAATGTTAGCATTATACCAGACAGAGTAAGAATGCTTAAAAAATTATAGCAGAGTATATTAAGATTTTGTATCAAATAAGATAGTGGTCAGTGATTTTATTAAATTTATTTAATCCTAAATATGCCTGGTACGTTGGGTAAGGGAAATATCTTTAAGGATAATTACTCCAGGCTTTGACTTAACTTTGACTATGTATATAACACAAAGAGTGCACTTTATAAGAATTTAAGAAACTGTTATTGTGACTCAAAGAACACTAGTATTTATAGCCTCTCTATGATTATATTTGGCTTCTGAATTATGGAGCTCAACTATCTCTTTGCTGAAAATATATGCAACATATATTGCCCCTTCCCCCTTTTTTTATCACCAACTTAAGACCAAAGCAAGCTAAGAATTACAAACACTGGTTTGCCTTTTATAATTAGGCATGAAAAAATTTGACTGAACTAAAATGTTGTGATATTATTATTCCTTTTTTCATGTGCTTTTCCAACTACAAGAAGGTTTTATGAAAATGCATAATTGACTTAATAATAATGCAAATAAACCTGGCATGTAAAACTGCTGAGAAAAGTTCTGTAAATACTAAAATAACTTATTCTAGCCAGATAAGAAAGCAAACATCTGGTTGGAAGTTTGCATTCTGCCAACTTAATTGTATCTATGCACAATATGTGAGAAAAAAAAATAAGTTCAGGAAAAGGCTACTGAGAAATGAGAATTTGTTTTATTATTTGTTTATGATTTCAGTGGTCTGGGTCAACTGCATGTGGATTATGATCAAGAAGAAGCAAAGGAAGTAATAAAGGAAGCTTTGCAGATGCGAGAAAAGAAACGGGAACGGTGTAGTCATGTTTTTATTCCAAAACGTTTGGAGACAATCACATTGATTAAGGCACTTGCTGATAAAACTTGGTTAGCACTAGGAGAGAGCCTGGTACAGAAACACATAGCTATTCAGGAAAATGGGCAAGTAGGGGTATGTGATAACTTGAATTACTAACTCAGAGTGAAAGTTGTTTTCAGTTATATAATAGTAATTATTTCTATGAATGTGTTCATATGTATTTCCCTTTCATTAAATTGAAAAAATGTTTTAGACGGTCATTAATTACTAATAAAAATTGCAGCATTTTTGTTGCCCAGTGGATTTAGAAGCTTCCATGACTAAACAAGCAGTAGAAGAAGAAACTTTATTGCAATTGAAGCCATTTGAGCAAATGGATGTGGATCAGCCTCCAAAAGAAGAAACAGGCCTAGCAGATCTTCAAGATGATGAATTGGCAATGCAGGTTGATGAGGAAGTACCAACTGATGCTGCAGGTATTTTTATATTTAATAGTTTGTCCTCATATGTGAAGGAAATAAACATGATTCATTAATAATAAACAGGTTTGTTTATTATTAATGCAATGGGAAAATAATATTTTTATAGCAGCTGGGAACAATGTTCAGTGTCTTAAATGCCATAGAATTTCAAAGGAAAGGCATTAAATAAAGTATTGCACATTGAAAAGTGTTGTGTATTATAGCTCTTAGAAAGATTTGCAAGTGTGTCTGATCACAATCTTTGCAATTGATTTGATAGATACCCAACTTCCTGTCAGCAGGTATAGGATCTTTACAGAAAGATTGTAATACATTTTTAATATTATGCATGTTTTGAGGAGCTTAAATTATTTTCTGTTTTTTTTTAAAAATCTTTTTAAATGTGTTGAACATGCTAGGGTGATATGTGAATTGCAAATCTTCTTTTATTTATAATAGCAAACTTGTGTCTATGATATCTTTATTTATCTTAACTTTTTAATAATTTTATCTACTAATTTTTTTATGGAAACCATTATATAGTGCTGTGTGGATGTTTTGGTATTCTTCTTTACATTCTTTTCTACTGATTGGAACAAGGACATTTAGAATAGCATGATGGTTTGTTTTGGGATTGAATTTTTATTTTTAAATGTAATTTGTCACTGTGGGTTTCCTATATATTCCAAAGGCCATAACTATTATTGTCTTTTATATCTTCACATTTAAAAAGGGACTTTTCAATTAGGGATTTCCCCATCTATTGCCCTCTTCCTTCTAGCTTTGACCGTCCATTCTTATGTGTGCTTATGTGCACATCCTGCATAGAAGTTGTGTTTGCAAAGCTATTTAGGATGGTATGCTCATGTGTTTTGGGATTAAAGCTATTATTTTTAATTTAATTATAATTGTGGGTAGATTTCCTATATATTCCAAAGGCCATAATGTCACTGTCTTTTATAAAATTTCTTCAAATCTAAAAAGAAAATCCACCATTCTTTTCAATTTATAATGTAAACTGTATTGATCTTAAATGTAAAATTGGAACTTAAACACAGTGAAGCCAATCATATTAATGGATATCATTGTATGATTAGTTGAACTACACACTCTTAAAGCTTCACTTACTTTTTATAAATGTATGGAACCGGTTTCGAGAACATTTTGTTCCCATCTTCAGCCATGCTAAGGTTCAACTGTCGGATCATTCGTTGAGCTGTGGGAATGTATATTCTGCTCTGGTGGCGGTGTGATAAACTTGTAGTTTATGTTTTCATCCCCGACAATGTCGAAGTTCATTATGCTGTTTTTGTATTTGTAGATGTAGATTTTCTCCCAGGTTGCTAATTCCGTAGGTCCTTGTACTGATTTTAATAATTTTGTTTTATTTATTATGTCGTGATTTTGTGTCCATAAATGATATGCTACTGCTGATTTCTCTATTTGCTTGTACTTTATGTTCCTGAAATGTTCCTTTAACCGTGTGCCAATGTTTCTCTTTGTTTTCCCTATGTAGATTTTTTCACATTCTGCACAGTTTATTTTGTAAATACCTGATTTTCCTTCTTGTGGAATACTGTCATTAACATTATCTATCAGCAAATTTTGAACATTAAATGTATTAATCGGTGCCAACCTGATATTAAAATCTTTAAGAATGTTCTGAAATTTTTTTGTGGCCCATGGATGATATGTGAATTTTTTAAAAGTAAGTTTATCTTTTTTTGCTGAAAGTGTTGTGGTTTCTTTGATATGTTTTTGTCTCTTGAATTTCTGCACCTTTTTATGTACTAGTTCTTTCTTAAAACCATTTTTAACTGCTGTTTCTTCTATTTGTTTGTATTCTTTAAAATATTCTTCTTTGCTAATTTGTAGGTTAACTAGCCGGTGTGTTAAACTGTTAATTACTGCATGTTTGTGTGCTGTAGGGTTTAAACTGTCAGCTTTGATGTGATTATCTGCATGTGTATTCTTTCTGTATATTCCAAATTTAAGTTTTTCTTGGCATTTCATTATTTTAATATCCAGGAATGGCAGCATGTTATCTGTTTCTATTTCGTATGTAAATGAAATGTTTTTATCTTGAATATTTAGAAGTTTTAAGGCATCGTCAATGAGTTTTTTGTCAACTATGGCAAATATATCATCCACATATCTGTACCATACCTTAAATATGAATGGAAACGCTGTGTTGATATGTGTTTCAAATCTATTCATTAAGAGGTTAGCTAGAAATGGAGATAAGGGGCTGCCCATTGTAAGTCCTGCTTCTTGTTTATAAAATTTTCCTTTGAAAGTGAAAAAGGCTTGGTTTATGCAAATTTCTGTCAGTTTGATGTATTCTTTAATGTGTATATCATTAATTCCACTTGTTTTTAGCCAATCATGTAGATAAATCAGGAGTTTTTCTTTTGGTATGCTAGGAAACAGAGATTCTACATCGAAAGATATAAGAGTGTCAGAGTGTCAGAGTGTTCTGACAAAGATAAAGAAATAGTTAGAATTAAATCAGAAAAAGTTTTTAAAGGCATTGTTAAAAAGAATACAGCAGTACACAACACTTACAAGAATACAATAAAATCCTTAAATGAAAAAGATGTTGTTTATACTAAAGCAGACAAAGGAAACAGAATAGTAATTTTGGATAAAGAAGATTATAATAATAGAATGCAGAATTTATTAAATAAAAAAGAATATGTTCCGATCCCATCAGACCCATTGAAAAGGTGTGTTAATTCCATCAATGAGGTTCTGAAAACATGTACAGTCATTCCAAAAGAAACAATATTCAAAATAAAACACAGCAACCCTAAAATAGCTAGGTTATATGGTTTACCAAAAATTCACAAGACTGGAAATGGTATGCGCCCCATCATTAACAACATCAATACTCCCTCTTACTATTTAGCAAAATGGTTAGCTAATAGATTCAAGGCTTTACCAAAATTTCAAACCAGGAGCATAAATAATTCATATCAGTTAATAGAAAAAATTAAAGACATAAAATTGCACCCTTCTGACACTCTTATATCTTTCGATGTAGAATCTCTGTTTCCTAGCATACCAAAAGAAAAACTCCTGATTTATCTACATGATTGGCTAAAAACAAGTGGAATTAATGATATACACATTAAAGAATACATCAAACTGACAGAAATTTGCATAAACCAAGCCTTTTTCACTTTCAAAGGAAAATTTTATAAACAAGAAGCAGGACTTACAATGGGCAGCCCCTTATCTCCATTTCTAGCTAACCTCTTCATGAGTAGATTTGAAACACACATCAACACAGCGTTTCCATTCATATTTAAGGTATGGTACAGATATGTGGATGATATATTTGCCATAGTTGACAAAAAACTCATTGACGATGCCTTAAAACTTCTAAATATTCAAGATAAAAACATTTCATTTACATACGAAATAGAAACAGATAACATGCTGCCATTCCTGGATATTAAAATAATGAAATGCCAAGAAAAACTTAAATTTGGAATATACAGAAAGAATACACATGCAGATAATCACATCAAAGCTGACAGTTTAAACAGTTTAAAATCTTAAAGATTTTAATATCAGGTTGGCACCGATTAATAGATTTAATGTTCAAAATTTGCTGATAGATAATGTTAATGACAGTATTCCACAAGAAGGAAAATCAGGTATTTACAAAATAAACTGTGCAGAATGTGAAAAAATCTACATAGGGAAAACAAAGAGAAACATTGGCACACGGTTAAAGGAACATTTCAGGAACATAAAGTACAAGCAAATAGAGAAATCAGCAGTAGCATATCATTTTTGGACACAAAATCACGACATAATAAATAAAACAAAATTATTAAAATCAGTACAAGGACCTACGGAATTAGCAACCTGGGAGAAAATCTACATCTACAAATACAAAAACAGCATAATGAACTTCGACATTGTCGGGGATGAAAACATAAACTACAAGTTTATCACACTGCCACCAGAGCAGAATATACATTCCCACAGCTCAACGAATGATCCGACAGTTGAACCTTAGCATGGCTGAAGATGGGAACAAAATGTTCTCGAAACCGGTGCCATACATTTATAAAAAGTAAGTGAAGCTTTAAGAGTGTGTAGTTCAACTAATCATACAATGATATCCATTAATGTATTGATCTTTTCTGTATATTTAATAATTTTAAGGCATCATTAACCATATGTTTAAGTATAATGGCAAATGTAATTTCTATATCTGTGCCAAGTCTTAAAAATTAAAGAAAAAGTGTCAGTTATGCATATTTCAAAATCAGTTTTAAATATATCTGCAAAGAAAGATGAAAGAGGGTTACCTATAATCAATCCAGAATATTGTTGGTAAAATTTACTTAAAACTAAAATAATATTGGTTGATGCATTGTTCTGTCAAACTGATAAAATCGTCTATTCTTTCAGCAGGCGTTTGTATGGATGTAAGCTAGTTTTTTAACAGTTTATACATTCTTTCTGTAGGAATGCTGGGGAATAATGCAGAGACATCAAAGGATACAAGAAAGTCTTCAGGTGAAATGTGTACGTTCTTAACTTTTTTAATAAAATTAAATTAATTTTTTATTCCTATACTTATAAATTTTGTTAATTAACAGAATTTCTGGGAAAACTGTTTTGCTTACTTGTTGGTTGGTGGGTCAGTGTTATTTATTTATAATGGGGTACTAATTGTCTTTTTTATGAATTTTGTTAGGCCATGTATCCTTGGGATTCTGGGGTTGTTAGGCTTAATTTTTTGGATTTATTTGTTAATTTTATCACTGTTTTAATATGATATTAACTTCCCTGATGCTCTCTTATAATGGATGTTCTTTATTTTCAATATATTGCTTATTTTTTTTTAGCTGCAATTCCATTCTAACATAATCCTCTTTTTATTCCCTTTATCTGCTTTGGTATAAATAGCATGACTGTTGCAGTGTATTTATAATAAAAACATGGGTAGATATATATTTAAATTACAAAAGAGAGAGATTATATATATTCTTTATCAATCAGAAAAAAAGTTTTTGACACAATAAATGCAGAGAATCTCTGGATCAAATTAAAAGAAAAGGGGGTTAGCAGTAAGTTCATAGGGGTGTTAAAGAGGCTATATCAAGAGTCAGAATAGAATAACAGAGAGGGTGTGTTAACACAATGGGTTTAAGACAAAGTGGTAAATTAAACCCAACCTTATTTAAATTATTTATTGATGATGTTAATAAGGAAATTGAGAATTTAGTAGCAGGATAATTTCAATCAAAGGAAAACCATGTTTAATTAAACATTAAATAGGTATTGTAGTGAATGGGACTTAAACATTAATAAAGATAAATCTAAAATTATGGTTTTTAAGAAAGGAAATAAGCTCAAAAAGGATGAGAACTTGTGGATTGATGATAGTGAAATTAAAGTAGTGGTAAAATTTGTATATCTGGGTGTGCACATTCTGCACAATTTATTTTGTAACATTAATAGCTTTAATGTTAAAAACTTACTGACAGACAATGTTAATGACAGTATTCCACAAGAGAAGAAAAGAGGTATTTTCAAAATAAATTGTGCAGAATATGAAAAAATCTACATTGGAAAAACAAAGAGAAACATAGGCACATGGTTAAAGGAACATTTCAGGACCATAAGGTACAAGCAAATAGAGAAATCAGCAGTAGCATATCATTTTTGGACATAAAATCATGACAGTGAATAAAGCAAAATTATTAAAATCCATATACAAGGACCTACGGAACTACCAACCTGGAAAAAAATCTTCATCTACAAGTATAAAGACAGTCTAATGAACTTCGACACTGCGGGGGATGAAAACATAAACTAAAGTTTATCACACCATCACCAGAGCAGAATACACATTTCCATAGCTCAACGAATTATCCGACAGTTGAATTTTAGCTGATGAGAACCAAGTGTTCTCGAAACCGGTTCATATAATTATGACAAGTAAGTGAAGCATTAAGAGTGTGTAGTTCAACTGAATCATACAATAATATCAATTATATGATTGGCTTCACTATGCAAGTTTCAATTTATATTTTAATTTATTAAATATGTTTATACTAACTCCACTTAAAGACATGTTTCAGGAGCAACTAACTGTTCCTATCAGCAGTCAGGCAACAGCTATGATTGCCCCAGAAACATGTCCTAATGTTGTATAAGCGGAGTTAGTGTGAACATATTTAATAGGATATACTATATTCCATGGTCTTTAGCTTCCTTATTTAAATTGAAATAAGGATTACAGAATTAAAGGGTTTAGAAGAGAACTGGATACGCATGTTTGCGCTTTTTGTGCTAATTTACAATGTATCTTAGAGTGCAAGAAAACCAAGTTATGGAAGAGGGAACTGGGTTTTGGAAAGTGGTATATTCTAGAAAATAAGAAATTGGCAAAGAGAATTTTTAACAATAATAGAAATGAGTTTATTACAGAGCTAAGAATGCTAAGAGATTACTGGTTTAAAAGTGTGAGGAAATAATTGAGAATGGGAATGGTAGAGGAAGAGAGATGGAGTTATTTATTGAAACAAACTGGATTTATGTACACAAATAAGGATAAAAGATAAGAGTGGTTGGAAAGTTGGTAATTTGGATTTTGTAAGAAGAGCAATAAATACTTTTATTATTATACCTTTGGTTGGATTGGAACTTGGTCCCCTGGATATTTCAATAGGCAGCTGCTGATGAACTGAGGACTGGAATTTGGGACAATCAGATTGGAAAATGTTGTATTTAATTATTTAGAATTTAAAAAAATTGATAATTATATTTGGTTATTTATGAATTAATAGTAATATGTAAGTTTGTTGTTTGTTGAAATAAAATTCATTCATTCATAATGCCTTCATTAGCCAAGTACTCATTTTCAATGCCAAAGTTGCATTTGGCAAAACAGTTTGTTATGCCATAGGCCGTCATTCCATACCTAGAGATTTTTATCCCTTTCATTGTGTCCACTGTGTTTCATTTCCTGATTTCAGATGCTGCAGTATTTCTGGAATTTTTTTAGTAGATATTGCATATACCTTTTTCGGTATGCACATTTGAAGCTAGGTATAATTCCTTGATTGAGAGATTGTGAATGGCTTGTATTCAGTGGTAAAGGAACCACACATGTTTTAGTAGAACATTATCTTGGTTATGTGATCTCACATGATTAAGAAGTAGAATATTCCTGTTTTGGCATGCTATTTTCCTCTCCAGGTCAGCAACTGGTGTAAGAACAGTCATCCAAGGATTTTTAAAAGACTTGTACTCACATGAAAAATATTTTACTCCTTTGAAGCAACAAAGCTTTTCAATTTGCCAGCAAATGGCAATAATTTTATGCTACCATTGGCATTGCAGTCGGTCCTGGTGATCTAGTGTAACCATACTTGCCTCGTAAACCCAAGATAGTGGGTTCAATCTCGGCCAGGGTCAGTGGATTTTTTGGGCATAAAATTCATAAATATGGCTTCCTTGGGAAGGGAAGTAAAGCTCTGAGCAAAATTTATTGGCCATTTCAAACCCTGAATTGAATGGGATGCTGGTGACATGAGATGTTAAAAAGCATCCTTAAATAAACCAAATCATATTCAGCCATTATTGATGCCACATTTTCCCTCCACTGGATGATGGAATCTCATTCACTGTAGCTGCCTCTCCTCAAAAAGATTGCTATGTGATGTTCAGGCATAGCTTGAAATGCTATAGCTAACCATTTGAACTATGGAAATCTTCTATTCCTAATTTCAGAGCCAGTTCATCTACTTTTTCTTTCACTTGCTCCCCATCGATCTGAACATTATTACCATGAGCATGACAAAACCACTCCATAAGGTCATCTTCCACATTACTATATTTTGCACCTCTGATTCATATTTCTTTTGCTCACCTCTGCTTTGATCTTTGAATCACCTGGGCTTCAATACCCTCAAATTGTTTCGATTAATGGATAAGGGAATACCATAAGCTTTCACAATTTCAGTTTTTTTCTTTTTCTTCTCTGATTATATTCAGGGAAAGTTTTCACTTGGTATCTTTGAAAGTTACTTTCTTTTCTGGATTACTGACCAATATTTGTGTTCTGTAACTGCTTATGACACTGTAACCACAATTCAGCTTCTCAAAGCATACGGACTACTTGAAATCACAAAATTTAAAAATTAAAGTGGAAGTATAAACATATTCCCATTTTTAATTTTAGGTGACTAATCAAAACTCTATTTTGTATGGAAAACTTGAATGAATGGCAGTGGAAGAAGCACAGCAGTTTGTCAGTTCGCATCTTGATGAGGTGCAATGTAGAAAGAGAATGGGTGAACTGTGCCATTCTTATAACTAGAAGTTATAAGAAGTTATACTAGAAGAGTTGTGCCAGGACCTTCGCCCAGAAGACTCAGACTGCACCACTGAAGATGTCCACAGCAGGTGGGGATGAAACGTTTGGACTCCTTAGCTCCAACAGACCACAGCTCCTAAGCCCGGAAGAAACTTCTAGTTATATGTCCGGCTCTGGCCGTGAAAGCTTCCGATTACTTATGCCATTCTTGCTGTTATAAAAATTCCCAGAGGTGTTCAGAAGTATTTGCAGATTAGGAGAGGGAAAATATGCTGTTACTTTCTAAAAAACAGACTCAATTTAAGTGTGGGACCATACATGTGTTAGAAATTCAAAATAACCAAACCCTAAACAATGTAAAATGTAAAAATGTATGTTTAAAACTGGGTAATGCTGAATACTTTAAATTATATGTGATTTCAAATTAACCAAGTGAGTTAACAAGGTTTTACCGTATGTAGATGAATATATTGGTAATGCACTTGTAGTGAGATAGTTCAGATACATTTTTATTGGCAATGTATGTAATAGGAACTTTATAAAGGAATGAGGCACAAGTACTATTTGCTCATAGGTTTTTATTCACAGAAAGAATGGCAATAAATTGTGAATGGAAAAAGACAAAACAATGCAATACACTTACAAGTGTAGCTATTTAATTTTTGGGATTCTACTAGAAGCCCATAATTAACTCTGCCTATTTCTTTTTAAAGTAGTCTCTCCTACTCTTGCACCCTTTGGAACCAATCATGGAAACAGACTGTGCTGTATTTTAGAGATGGCATCAACCTTCTCTTCATAGGATGCAACAAACTGCTGGATCATCAGTTTTTCCTTGAAAGTTGGAAACAAGAAAAAGTCACAGGAAACCAGTTTTGGACTGTACAGTGAGTCGTACATCAGTGTCATTTCCGATTCTTGCAGAAATTCATTATAACATATCTTGAGCTTTTATGGCCAGTGTTCATAATGTTAAAATTAATACAAGTTTCCAGGCTGTTGTGCCATGGTCTTTATATTAATTCAAAGCAGTGTACAGAGACATTGTCGTGATGAAGCACCAATCCTTGCAATCCAGATTTTGATGTTCTTTCTGTGAGTTCTGAATATCCCAGGGACATAAACTGTGGTACCCCAGTTGCCAATTACTTTCCTCCCCCCCTCCCTGGAGTGGAATGGTTGATGTAAGGCTGCTTGCTGAGAAGAAAATGGCAATCATCTTCTGGACTACACATTAAATTGTTTAAACTTCACTGATGAGAAGACCCAGATTGCAGACTGTTCTTTAATTACAGATCATATTGGTAAGTCCAGCTATCGTCACCTGTGAAGATATAGTAAACATGTTGGGACTTGCCATTGTTGAAGGGAGCTATTTCCTATGATCATTCTACACTTGCTTATTTTATGTTCTTCTGTGAGGCTGGAGTACTCAAAAATAAAGTTTCCTCATACGAAGATATTTGTACAGGATTAATACGAATGATTTGAGACTCCTGTAACTCCTTGTAAATCACTTACAGTTCATTCTTCACTATGGCTTCTACACAAGCAATATTTTAATCTATTACTGCTGTTGCTGGATGCCCCATGTTTCCTTGTCTTTCAGGATGTTCTTCTTCTTCTAAACTTTGCAAACCATTTACAGACTTCATGAAGGAGCAGAGTTTAGAAAAAACTCTTGTAATATTTCCAGGTATTCTTGTTGGCTCAGGCTGCACTTATAATCAAAGAAATTATCGCATGAAAATACTCTTGAGTCACCTTCATTTTATAACATCAGGTACTGAGTGCAAGACCAAAATTAAGTTCTGCTACAGCTGAAACAATGGGTGCCACACACCAATTTCCATTATGGTTACTAGTCAAAACTTTCCAGTGCTGTCAACAGGAAACTTATATTTCCCATAATTTCTTCAAATCAAATAGCAACACTCATATAGCTGTACTCTGTAATTATAACTCTTGCACTCGGTGAGGAATGCAGAATTCAGTATCACAGCAAGAGCAATTTGCAAAAGCACTAAGATCACATTGCAGCATCCACTGTAGCAAAATTAGTGTCCAACACATTTCTGATAGAAGCATTACAATACTTTTGTTATCAATATCTGGAACCTGAAATGACTCCAATATCTGACACTTTCCATACGTTGACTGCAGTCATATTCAAACATTTAAGATGGAAGTTTGTGTATTTCCTTTGTTATATAAACCACCACGGGTGACCGAGGTCGTTAGGGCGCAGACTTGTGAACGGGAGGTCTGGGTTGGAATACCGCCAGGAGGTACCCTAAACTTAGGCCTGGAATGTTTCCTTCCTTAAAAATAAAATCCTTTCCCAATATATCATTTCATCCCATGTATCATCACTGTCCATCGACTGTGGTGCCTCTGTAGCAAAAACGGGTGTTAAATACTATTCATTCATTTTTATATAAGAAACTGTGCTCCAGTTACTTAGTAAGCACTAATTATATTTACAACTGCCTGAGACTAACATGTATTATATGTTTTCAGGTACAGCAGAAGGTGAGGATGCAAAAGTGAAGAAACGGCGAAGAAATTCTCTATCTTGTTTGGAGCAATGGATGTGGGTTGGTAAGCGACGTTCAGCTCGTGTTCGCTCTACAGTAAAGAGGGAGGCTGAGAGAGAAGACATTAATGTGGAGGAAGCTATTAAACGACTGATTCCACAATCTTTACTGTAAGTACTTCAAGCTCTTGTTGGTTATTTAGGCATATGTTTGGAAAGCTTTGTTTTAGTGAGCAATGAAAGTATATCTTTTGACAGAATATTTATTTTGAACCTAACAAACAGATATGCACATCATAGAAACAGTACGAGGGGTGTTCTAAAAGTTCTCGGCTTGACTGGATGTTATGAAGATGGTAAAATTACTATGGTAATTGTTAAGTATCATCCTTTAGATGGTGCACTGTGAAGTTTCAAATGCATAAGTGTGGTCACTTGTGATGATTGGAAACAAACTAGTGTTAACATTTTCTGCAAAACTGGAATACAAGCTGTGATAAAGTACTTTGTTTTGAAGTGTTTAACCCAGTGGTCAGCAAAATTTATGCCGCACCAAATTGAGAACATGAGATGGCCCACATTGCAATAGAAGAATGTTACCCCAAGGCGGAGTCAATGTAGCTGGTGGGTCCAGTGGTGGACTGGAAGGTGTACTGTACATACTTGAGAACATTAAATAAATGAAGTGCTTATTTTCATACATCATAATTAGCATATATTTCATTTGACAGATATCATTATTTAACTATTGCCAATTTTCTGTGATTTGTTGAATATCTGTGAGGGCAAGTTTTACTTGAACCAGCATATTCTTTTGAGATAAACATGATCTGTTCTTTGATTTTAAATGTTTAATCAAAGAAAATAACTGTTCACAAAGATAAGTAGAACCAAACATTGTGAAAAATCCTTCAAGCAAATATTCTATGTTTTTGGATAACTTGAATTTGGTAACATTATAAAAAGTTCATGATCCAATCCAATCCAATCCAATCCAATCCAAGTATCAGGTATTAAAGTAAATACTCTTGAGGGGGATATTCTAATTTTTGGGGTATCAGATCACCAAAATCTCTATTAGATAACTTTCTTAATTATCTAGATAGATTGTTAAATGCTTATGTTACAAGAAGTACAAAAGTCATCCTTGCAGGTGATTTAAATACTAATCTAATGGATGAAAATGTACATAAAAAACTTAAAAATTTACTTGATAGCTATAGCTTAGTTGACACAATTTATGAACCAACGAAAGTTACTCCCTTTATAGCCACAACTATTGATCATATAGCTACTAATATGATAGATAAAATAGTAGACACTGGGGTAATAAAGTCTTGTTTATCAGATCAATATGCACAGTATCTAGATATAAGTAGTATGCATAAAAAAATAACAAGGGTGTTACTAAAACACGTAGAAAACTAAAAGATATTAATCTAATAAAATTAGCAAATGTACTAGGAATTGAGGATTGGGAGGAGGTTTATAATACCGATAAAGTTGAGGATAAATGGAATGTATTTTATAAACTATTTAAAATCCACTATAATACTGCATGTCCTGTAACAACAAAAAGAATAATTAAAAACAGTTCTAAAATAAGTCTCCCAAACTATATCATCCAACTAAAAGAAAAAGCAAAGCATTATTATGAATTGTAGAAATCTGCTGGAATGGAATTTTATAAAACTAAATATAAACAATATAGGAAAGAATATTTAGAACACTTAAAAGAGCGTACATGAACAGCATTCATAGAGAAAATCCATTACTCTAAAACTGCATCTAAATCCTTGTGGAAAATTGTAAATCAAAAAAGGGGTTGTATAACCGAACCAGAAGACTTACAAATAAACATTGATGGGGAATTTGAAAAAGATCCAATTAAAATCTGTGGATACATTAACAACCATTAGCTGAATACTATACCTCACCTACCAGACAACAGTCAGAATTATTTTGTTAAGAATACTGTGAATACAACTATGTATGTAAAAGCCACAAATATGGAGGAAATTATTAAAATAATAACTAGCCTACCAGATAAAAGCTCATCTGGTTGGGATAAAATTAGTCCTAGACTGTTAAAATACTGTAAAAATGAAATGGCAAACCCCTTGGAACATCTCATAAACTTCTCAATTGAAAAAGGAATATTTCCGAACTGTTTAAAGACCTATATTTAAGAAGGGTGACAAATTTAATATAAATAACTATAGGCCAATCACATTAACATCCAAGATTGGTAAAATTTATGAAAGAATTCTTCTATCTAGGTTTATAAAATTTTTTAATAGTAGAAAGGTTCTCTGTAATTTTCAAAGGGCTTCTCAACTATAACTGCAGTTAGTGACTATGTTCATCAAGTATTGACTTTATTAGAACAGAATAAAAAGGTGGACACAGTATATTTTGATTTATCAAAAGCATTTGATAGTGTCAGACACGATCTTTTGTTATGTAAGTTGTAATCTTGACGAGATCACAGGAATTTCCCATGAAATATGCAAATCCTACCTTGTGCATAGAAAACAAACAATTGAAATTAATACTAAAAAAGATGATCACCTGTCTAAAGTAAGGTCTCAATATGGAATAATAAGACATGGAGTCCCACAAGATTCCATCTTGGGCCCATTAATGTTTCTAATATATGTGAATGAGGTACAGCCACGCAATTCTATTATTACTTCTTATGCAGATGATACCAGAATAAATTCTTGGGATGAGTGTAATAGGTCTCTAATGGACACCATCTCTCTGAGTTCAGAGCAAATAATAAAATACTTCAAAAACAATAATCTTATATGCAATGTGGATAAAATGAAATTTATGACATTTGATCTATTTAAAAGTAATGCTCTAGAGGGTATATGTATGATTGAAGATAAAATCTGTGAGAGGGTAGACACATATTAGTTCTTAGGTATATGGATTGATGTTAAATTAACATGGGCAAAGCATATAGATGTAATATGTAGCAAAATAAATAAATTAACCTATCTATTGAGATTGTTTAAAGATGTGTTTGGCTCAAATGAGTTAAAAATTATCTATTATCGTATAATACCATCAACTACACTATGGTATTAGGTTTGGGGGACTGCAGCAAAAGTGCATATGGATAGATTATTTATATTACAGAAAAAGTGTATTAGGCTAATTTCTAAATTGGAATATAGACAGTCCTGTAAGGATGCATTTGTAAAGCATGGAATGCTAACTGTCTACTCTCTCTATGTGTATAAGTCTATATTATGCAGTGAATAAAAGAATTTTATAAAAAATAATGAGATTCATAGCTATAACACTAGAAAGAGTAAAGATTATCATAGGTATGCAGATAATAAACAAATAGTATGTAAGGGTGTAAATGTAAGAGGTACCCTTTCGTACAATAAATTGTCACCAGAGATTAAATCTGTAGCAAAATCAAAATTTAAGTATCAGTTGAAAAAATACCTTATAAATGGAAGTTTATATTCCTTGGATGAACTGTAATCAATTGTAATCTTAACGGTAATTATAGGTAAACTCTTTTAACACTCGCAAACACGTACTAAAACTTTGTCATAGGAATAAGTTATGCTTTGTTAACTCTAGTACTTTAACAATGTCTGAAACTTATGTAAATGAGTCTATTGACAGCAATAAATTTATTATTATTATTATTATTATTATTATTATTATTATTATTATTACTAATATTGTCTCAAGCAAAATATGCTTTAACTTAATTTTATTTTCTGCATCTGGAGATATTGTTAAAGACGAACACCCATTTTTATTAAATAAAGTGAGCTCAAGTTTGGATGAGATTTTATATACTTACTGCCAGTTTTTTAGAAGGACTACGTGACAAGGATTTTCATATTCATAATACTGCAAACATTTATATGAACCAATATGGCTAATATTGGCTGGGTTTTCCTCCTTCTACCTTGTTGACCTTCAAGTTTCTTGTTAGCCCTATATTCTCTTTGTCTCTCTGCATCTGCAAGTCTTTTCAATTTTAGTTTTTGTTTGGTCGCTAAGCAATCACTTTTTTTTCTTTCATGTCTTTCTTTATCTCTAGTTCTTTCTTTCTGCAAATGCAATTTGCATTTCCATTCATCTCCTTTCAGACATTGCCTTGACATTTTCTTTCTGATTGCAGAAGATATACTTCAAATAAACATAATTGAAGCTATTAATTATATTACCTTTAATAACTATAAACAAATGAAATATTATTAGTTATAACCTCAACTTGGGTATTCATTTTTTACACTAAACTCCATTCACTTACACAAAAGTAAGACGCGTTTCGGGAGAATCTCTCCCATCTTCAGTTGCTAACTGAACCGCTGTTACTCGAAACTTGAGTTACTCGATTCTCCCGAAATGCGTCACTTTTGTGTAAGTGAATGGAGTTTAGTGTAAAAAATGAATACCTAAGTTGAGGTTATATTGCCACTCCATTGTCAACAGCTTTGTAAGTACAATATTTATTAATATTATTAGTTTTTCTCTAAACTTGCCTTTAAGCAAATCATTCTTACTGCAAAGTAGCAAGAACTTCAATATTCATTCAACTTGGAATCAATCACAGTGAAACACACATTAATAACCTCCTCTGATCGGAAATATTTAGAAACATTCTTTATAGTTTCACTTATATGTCTGAGTAAATCTCATGTAAGTGAAATCATAAAGAATGTTCTAAATACTTCAACTCAGAAAATATTAATAGCATGAACTATTATTAGTTTTTCTCTAAACATGACTTTTACACAGAAATTAAATACTGATGTCACACCCATCACAGAACCAATGTCACGTCCGTCACAGAATATTTGGGACTTAAAATAAAACAAATTAGCAATTTTAAACTCAGACTTGTTAACTGCCATAATTTAACTATACTTTTGCAAATCTTCAGATCCTGGGTATATTTATAACAAAACAATATATAATTTCATGTGACAACTTATCTTGAAATATTTAATCATTAATTAAATCATATTACTAACTGAAATGCCTTAATTTTGCTTGAAATTATTATTTATCAACCTCTCTGAACATTATTCAAGACAATCGAATATCACAAGTAATATGGCTGAAATCAAGCTTATCAACTTATACTTTTCCTGCCAAAATATTTCCCTACTAAATCACAAATTTCACTTTGGCAAAAAGTGCATAAAATATATGCAACAAAATAAAGAAGTCTAGTTTTGTATTTCTACAACATTTTTCTTCATTTTGATGTAATATAAAGCATATTTGTAATACATTTTAAAAATATGATCAGAGTTTACTTTCACATGGAATGACTGAGTTGGACAGTCTTATTTTACTGAGGGTATTACAAAGTTGGAAATGGTTGGATTAAATAGTTTTATAATATGGAACAGAAATATGTGATTTTATAGGACATTTCAATGTGAATTCTGAACAAGAACTGTTTTATTTATATTGTACTTAAGAAGCTGTAGACACTAAGTAGAAATATATCCTACTAGAATTAATTAAATATGTTTTGGGGGCAATGGCTCCCATCATGCCTGAAGAATGTCCTAATGTTGCATATATAAGTGCAATTAGTATGAATACATTTAATCAATTCTAAGAGCTGTATTATGGGAGCACTATTTTCATTCCACAGTTTTGAGCTATTAACCTCCTCCCTTCCTGCACGGTTCTTATGTGCAGGTTGACAGGCTATCTATTGCTCCTGCTGCCACCACTCAAAGATGCAAAAGCAGGGAAGGTAACATAAAACAGCTAGTGACCTTAATTAGTGTATTTTAACATTGCGTTTAAAGTGAGGTATTTTAGTTATAATGAAATTTGAAATAAATGAATGGATTGTAAAAAAGAATGTGCCTGGTATTAATGGCGATATAAATAGCATCATTAATTTTATAGTAGATCACATCATCATTAAAGACTGTTCTTACTGTGGAAAATTAACTGAAACTGTAATTTGAGTATTAGAAAAGGAAATTTATACAAGTGAGGTAAAACTAGACAAGTAGATAGTGGTGGTGCAATTACATTACCTTTGCCAGAAAGAGCTTCTTTCTCAAAGTAACTCAATTATCCCTTCTAAATCTATTATATTTCTATGTTTTATGATGCTATCTACTCATTCCATGACACTCTACTTTGTTAAAAGAACTAAACACTACTGATAGGACTATTGTAGATTGGTCTTGCTGTTGTAGGGAAGTTTGTATTGACTGGGTCTACCAGCATCAATGACAGGTAAGTCTTTGTTTAACAAGCCTAACCAAGGGGTTATATAATCTCTTCTTAGTCAAAATATTTAGAACACACTTTATGGTTTCACTCTTTATAATTTCACTTACAAATGTTCCACGAAAATGTCCTGAGTAAATCTCGTGTAAGTCAAACCATAAAGAGTGTTCTAAATATTTTTGACAGAAGAGATTATTAATGCATGTTTCACTGCGTTCAATTCCAAATTGAGTTAATATTAAAAAGGGGTTTTACATTTTAAGATTGTTAGGATAGCACGCATGCTTCGCCACTATTATAATGTGCAGTATGCAGTTCGCATGCTACGATCAAAATATCACGAAGTTCGCTAATACAAATTGTTAACTTCAGTCTAATTCAGAGAGTAACTTTTAAGATAAACTTTGGATAACAATTTTAAAATGTATTTTTTGATCTTGGTGCATAAATCAGTATATTGTACATTATAATAATGGTAAACCTGAATCAAGTAGTGTCACTACCATAAATTGTACCATTTAGTGACAGAAACTGTACCATCCAGCATCTGAAGTCATTAACCTGCCTTAACAATCTTTACACAAATGAAGATCATGTTCATGTTTGTCTAATGTAGTACTACATCCTTAGAAATTACAAGAAGTGGGGAAATGTGAAAAATTTCACCTTTTAAACTAGTTCAAGTCTATCCAGAAATAATTTTGTGAATTTATATATTCATGCCGTTTGTAGATAAATATAATTTTAAAAAATGGGCTAAATACTCACATCATATCCAAATACCACTGAAACTTAAATTTGTTGGATGTTATGCTAATTATACAAGCATACAACAGTTCTGTACTCAGATGCTGATGAGACAGTGCTACCAATGCTCTACACTTTTCTCCATCTCCAATACTGTTTGGGCAGCTTTTCTGGTACGCAACATATTTGTATAGTCTGATTCACTGTATTGTATTCACTGATGACATCGTGCTGTATCATCCTCGGTAAACAGCTCAGAATGGGAATGAAGGTTCTTGAAACATTTCCTAATTTAAAAACTTGTGAGTGAAATTTGTGTCAGCATTTGAACACATTCAGTTTTGAAAAGCATCTTCACAAACAGAACATTGCTCTTGTTAAATATTACTCATGCAGCCACTTAAGTCTCTGCACCTCTGAATAAGGCTACCCTTTTCTTTTTGTATTTCTTTCCCTAAATTCAATTTTAATTGTTTTTAGAATATAAGAGAGAGTTATTCTTCTAGTAATGACCAACATCTGCCTCTCCATTATATTCATGCTGTTCTGATTGCCCTCCAAAATAATACTTGATTTTCTTCCATAATCATACTTCTTCCAATTCATTCTCTACTAAGTTTCTTAATCTTAAACCACCAAACTCTTGTATCTAAACAATTTTCTTAGTATTTAAAATATATTCATCTAGTAATATATTCACCTAAGTTGATGCTTCTCTATCACTGATCTTCTTACACTAATTTTCTAATTTCTCATATGGCTGCTTCATTGGTTGAATTCAAACATCTTATACTGTCATAGAAAACATTCTTAATATTATATCCATTTTCTCCCAACATTCCCCCATATTCTCTCCATATGATCATCTTGAATGAATAGTGTTTAATGCCAGTTTTTGCTACAGAGGCACCACAGGCAATGGACACTGAATGATACATGAAATGAAATGATATATTAGGAAAGGATTTATTTTTAAGGAAGAAATCGTTCCAGGCCTAAGTTTAGGGTACCATTTGCCATTTATGAGGACTGAGGAAAACCTGGAAAAAACCTCAGTCAGTGAGGATGGTCCTGGTGGTATTCAAACCCAGACCTCCTGCTCACAAGTTCGTGCTTTAACAACCTCGGCCACCCATGGTGGTATGATCATCTTGCCTGTATATATGCTATCCAACAACATTACTTTCACTTTTGGAACAACCCATAACTTTTTCCTAAGAAATTTCATTGCAGATATTCCTTTAGCCAATTGTTATTTATTTATTTCTGTTCCACTTACATTTTATTCCTAAGTGAATAATTTCCTTAAGTTCTGACATTCTTTTATTGCATTGATCATTTTTTCTCTTTCCCCATTCTGCTCCCATTTTTAAATACCATAATTTATTTTTTCTTATATTAACTTTACCAACATGAATGGCCAAGGACACTAAAGCCTGGATGGATGCAATCTGCAGTTCAAATCCCACCATGATCATCTTCTCTTTCTGAGGTTTTTTCAAAATTTTCCTGAGTCCTCATCAAGCAAATATTGGGAAGGTACCCTAAACTTAGGCATAAAATGCTTCCTATCTCCTCCAAAAAATTTCTTTTTCAACTTATAATTTCAGCTTATGTGTCATTGTCCACTGTCAGTGATAATACTAGTTAAAAGCCATTAAACGCTTTTCATAAAAATATATTAACTTTCAAACCCCATTCATTACAATATACTTCACCATTTCAAACTTGTACGATACTAATATTGATAAAGACACCAATAATTCACTTACTTGTTTAATTGAAGTATTACGTATAAGATGAAGCATAAGCATTACCAAATCAACTCTTTATCAGTATTATTTTACTGCTTCATTGTTAATACCTTCAAGAATATAAGTTGTGAATGATGCTGTTGAAAGGTCAAATTATTAATTTTCACCAATATTAATTTGATTTGGTTTCAGCAGCCACTGAGCAATTTGTGGCAGATAAAATGATCTGGTAAGGGTTCCTTTGGATGCTTGATTTTGCCTAGCACTCCTCCTCCTCCTCCTCCTCCTCCTCCTCCTCCTCCTCCTCCTCATCATCATCATCATCATCATCATCATCATCATCATCATCATCTTATACAGTGAAATCCATTGCAAGGTGTGGAACTAATAAAATAAACACAAAGACTACATGAGACCCTCTGCTGCCAGTACACAGCATTCCAATGACAATTAAGTGTGTAGCAAAATACATTAATTATTTTACTGGCACCACTACCATTACTAATGCCACCATAATCACCACTGCCACCATGATGTTGCCAAATCTTTATATAATAAAATCAGTTAGTTTATGCAAAAGGGAACACATCAATATATGAGGATGAATGGAATATAAGCTTTAATTTTGATTTTACTGCTTGCAAGTAGTACGGAGTGAGACATGCCTTTGAGACATTATGTACAGAGTTACAGGAGCACAGGGGAAACTGATTCACCTTGCATGAATTTTTAATTTGTCAGTAGCACAGTAGTAATTGTCAGTAGTAATTCAAGCAATAGCTACACTTGTGGATTACCCAATGAATTATTATTTTATTGCTGGGAAGGCATAAAACTTTTGAAAATTGCATGATTTAGGGCACACTATGGGGCATAAGAGTTGTCTAAGACACAAGAGTATGAATGGCACAAAAGGAAAACAAGAAACTGGAAAATGAGTCACTATGATTTGACTTCAGATAAGTGTAATGGAAGCAAACATTTAATCTGTCAGGAACTTATCTAGTCTGAGTTTGACAATTTCTGAAATTGCTTCGGAATTTGGTGTAAGTTATTTCAGATAACTTATATTACTGAAAAGTGTTGACTAGTTGACTAGTGTTGATTAATTCCTTGAATTCTCATTTAGGATCTAAAGGTTGCTTGTGTGAGTGTGTGTCAAGAGTTTTTTGGCTTAATACTGGGATCAGGGAGAAATGTTTCAGCATTGAATCATAACCTGAGGATGAAACAAATATACACCATTATACTGCTGAGTCAAAAAAAGCAAGCACAGAAATGGGGGAAAAGGGAAAATTTGCTCTTGTCAAAGCAAAAACTTCTCTGTCAGCTGGGAAGATTCTCTTGACAGCTTTTTTGGAAATGTCAAGGTATTTTGATTATTTCTTCATGAAACTTCCAGCTTCTGGTTGAGGGAAAATATGCTTGTCAGTGAAAAATACATCAACAACTTTAAGGCCTTATCCTTAAAGACAATGCTCATTCTCATACACCAGCTTTGATGAGGGAAAAAAAGTCACTGGACTGCATTGGAACATCCTCCCTATAGTCCAGACTTACCTTGTGATTACCATACTTGAACTGTTAAAAGAACATTGGAAGATCAGCAATTCAACAGCAATGAAAGTGTGGAAGCATTCATGTGCAACTGGCCTGAAACCCAACCTCACTCTTTTTTGATAATTGGAGTAAGATGCTTCCTGCTGAGAAAAATGCATTTGTATATCAGAAAAGTATGTGGAAAAATCAGATGTATCCCACTTTTATTTGACTTGGTTTCAATACATTACAAAATAATTCTGATTTTATTTTATTCACTCTCACATCTTCATTATATACTTCTGGAAAGGTTAATAAAACTCAGCAACACTTTAAATATGTGAACTTGCTTAATAAATTACCACTAACTTCATTTGAAATGCCAATAAAGCATAAAGTTAAATTTGCCAGGCAGTTAAAAAGGATGCCTTTGGTAGCATTGGTAAATTAGAAAAATAAACGTTTGATAATAAATTTTAGATACAGCTTTATCATCACATCTGGTTTTTTTTAAGAATATATATTTTAAATAATTTAGTATATGATAACATTTCATTTGCTACATATGTATTTTCTTATTCTATGGCTTGTACTGACTTTTATAATTTTTTAATTTCAGCTACTATGTATAAATGTTTTGGGTTCTGTAAAAGAACTATTGTTAATTTTTTTGTTATTTATGAAGTTTGCATATCATTGCAGCAATTAAATGAAATTCTTTTAATTAATTTATATGGCTTCTTAGAGTTCTGGAACAATATACTGATAGTAATTAACTAAGGAATATGTTTTTTTTTTTTATTTTCCTTTTCTTTTACCAATCATTGTCCATTCAAACTTGTGAGATGCTCACCCAGCCTGGTGAGAGTGCTTGGAAGGTGCAGTTATGTTATCCCAAAGGATAGCCTGTCAGGGTGTGATAGATGGTAATTTGGCCAAATAATCTCAGGCAACTTTGTGGCCTAAGTTTCCCAGGCATTCACCTTCAAGACTTAAGGGGAAAACTTCCTAAAACTCCTCACTCAGAAAACTGACACAATCAGGAATCAAATCTTGACCCATTACATAGGAAGCACTAAAACTAACACTGGACCATGGCAGTTATATTGTTGCTAAATATTCATTTATCATGTGTAACTTCAAATTAAAATGCTAATAGTTATTATTTCGTACATAAAAATGTTATGGACAAATAAAGAATATATCAGAAATAAAACTAATGCACACCATTTTGCTTTCATAGACCTAATGTATTAAAGGAACATAAGAGAAAAGAAGTGGAAGGGCTGAAGTCATTGGAGGACTCTATGGACACTATGGATTTATATAAATTGTTTGAGAGACGTGAAAGTACAGAAATACGCTCAGATGAAAATCAACGTTCCACTCTCTCTCCAAGCAGAAGGTAAATTGCTGTTCATTTCACTTTGAGTAACATGATTACAGATTTTTATCCAGAAAATTAACTCGCATTGTGTTTTATAATTTTTTAATCTATACTGATTAGGTAACCAAAGTTTTATGTAAAAGTGTCTTTTTTCTGTTTTGTTTTTGGTTTTGGTTTTAGCATTGTATGTGCATAATAGAAATGAAGTGTTTAGAACATAATCTGTATAACTTAAGTTATACTGTTTTCAGCAGAGAACTACATAGTACTATTCTTGAAGAAAGCTATTTTGGAACTACCAAGGAACATGAGGATGTGGAAGAATTCATAAAGCATAATAATCGTCATGATATGATTGATCTACTTATTAACTTCATGAAGGAGCTAAGCAGTAAATGGCATCTTACCTGGCCATCTGCTTTAACTGTGGTTTACTTGCAGGCATATGAATGTATGAGGTATGTCATAGTCGGTTTTAACATTGCATTTATAAGTACAATAATGAGTAGTAGCAAATTCCATTAATCAGAGGTAAATTTTGATGACATTGTGCATCCTACACAATGCACCTAAATATATAAATTCTATATACAAGCTACTAGCTATTGAAATTCAATTTTTGGTAATTTTTTTGCCATTTTAAAATTTGAGCATTTTTTTTTTTAAGTTTTAAGGGCATATTTGTTCATTTTTTAAACTTTAAGGTTGTTATGCCATTTTTAGTAATTTTTAGATGCTTTTGAGCTGTAAATAAGAGAGTGAAATATATGAATTTTCATCTGCAGTCAGCTCTTGCATTCTCAGTAAACAAATAATCACTGCATGTATACTTGGTGTGAAATTGATAATGTAATGACTTGATGAAAGACCTTTCCTGGGAGAAATGTTGTTAACATGAAATTTTTTATAATTGATATTATTGTATGATTTAGTTGAACTACGCATTCTTAATGCTTCACCTACTTGTCATAATATATAGAACCAATTTCGAGAACAAAATGTTCTTTAATAATATATAGAACCGAAACCAGTTCTATATATTATGACAAGTGAAGCATTAAGAGTGTGTAGTTCAACTAAATCATATAGTAATATTAATTATATGACTGACTTCAATGTGCAAATTTCAATTTACATTTTAATTATGAAATTTTTTGCTTGAAAGTAAATAAGTAGTAGCTATAGTGTGTGAACTTTTAAGATATGAACATGCAAATTGATATGCCTGTTTTTATTTCATTACTTTTGGCTTAGTGGTGAATCCACAACTATGTATAGACTCAAACCATTTTTTGCTTTGTCTCTATTAAGAGAAATGTCCCTAAACCTGACCCTGGGCCTTCGTTAGAGAAAATACAGTCTTCTCTTTGTCATACCATTGTAGTATAATTTATGCAATGGTACCATGCTGATGTATGCTAGAGATTGGTGCAATAAAATATTGATACGAGGGAGTTATATACCTGTATACTTAAAGCAAGCAGGGTGTAGATGGTTCTCAATTTGGGTCCAGACTTCATAACTGGACATCATTGTTTCATTTGGACTGGAAAATTGCACCATTGATCTCACAGTAGCTCATATGGTTTCCTAATTTTATGCAAAAGTGTCAAAAGTAAAACCTTGTTAATCTAACTAGAAATGCTAATTGGAACTTGTGCAATGAAGCTAATCATATAATTAAGATTATTGTCTAATTGAGCCGAACTACACACTGTTATTATCTTCACTTGTTTAAATGTAGAACATGTTTCACAGACCATTGTCCACATCCTCAGCTTACTGTCTACTACTGGATAATTCACCGTGTTACTTTGGAGATGCCTATTCTGCTCTGGTGGAGGTGTGATGAATTTAAAGCTTATGTTTTCATCCTCCAAGTGTTGAAGTTCATTAATCTGTCTTGGTATTTATAAATGTAAATTTTCTCCCACGTTGCTAGGCTGTGTAGATCCCTATACTGATTTTAATAATTTTTTACTCTGCCATGGTTTTCTGTCCAGAAGCGAGATGCTACTGCTGATTTCTCCATTTGTTTGTATTTTATGTTCCCAAAGTGTTCTTTTAACCCATATGTCTTTGTTTCTCTTTGTTTTTCCAATATAGAATTTTTGCATTATGCACATATTATTTGCTAAATATCTGCTTTTTTCTCCGGTGAAATACTGTCATTAATATTGTCCTGCAGGTGATGTGTAACATAAATCTGTTTATTGGTACCAATCTAATATTAAAATCTTTTAGAATATTTTGAAATTCATGCATAGCACATGGATGATATATGCATTTTTTAAAATCACGATATAGTGAAAAAAGCAAAATTATTAAAATCAGTACAGGGACCTACAGAGCAACGTGGGAGAAAATGTACATTTATAAATACAGAGACAGATTAATGAGCTCTGACACTTCCGGGGATGAAAACTTAAACTTTAAGTTAATCACACCTCCATCAGAGCAAAATAGGTATTCCTAAAGCACCATGCTCAATAATCCAGTAGACAGATAGCTGAGAATGCAAATGTTTGTCTGCAAATTATGTTCTACATTTAAACAAAGTGAGCTAATAAGAGTGTGTTGTTTCACTCAGTCATACAATAACCTTAAACTAGTAAATCTACTTATTTAAAAAAAACGTAGTTAGTTAGGGGGAGGAAGTGTTCTTGTGTTCTTGATATTATTTTACAAACTTTGTGAAGTTAAGGTGGCAGCCGATTCAGTACAGGAACAGAAAGAGTAAAAAAAAAAACACCACCACACACCACTCAATTCTACTTGCTCAGAGTTAAGAAACAAAAAATGAGCATATGTTACAAATTTTTAAAGTAGTTATTTGATGTGTTAGTGTCTATGAATATTACATTAAAGAAGCTAATCAACCCAAGTTAAAGAGCTTTCTGTAACGTTACATTGGGCATTTGGTTCTGGACAAGTCAAGACCAAGAAAAACTTATATCTTGTGCTATGACAAAACTATGGTAAGAAAAGAGATAATGTCAAAGGGAAGAAAATCTTTGTTTCTGCAGTCATTGCAGAAGTGGAATGAAGTTCTTTATGTAGAATGTCCTCACTGGTTCTTTGCATTCTAGAATCTTCACATATATGTCATTCTACTGCAATGCTGGGAATTGTTTATTTAAGGTCTAATTTGTATTATTTATTTATAAAACTGTTAATGTATTATTTTATTTTTAGATTTTTTCAGCCTTTTTGGCCATTTTCTCAAGTTCTTGTGGCATTTTTATAATTTTTAACTTATCAAAATTTGCTCCCTAATTGGAATATTATGTTCATTTTTTTTGTAAATAGTGTTAAATACCCATTTGCACTACTGAGGCATCACAGATGGTGATCACTGATGATACATGAGATGGAATGATAAATTCGTAAAGGATTTTTTTGGGGGTAAGGAAGTGTTCCAGGCCTAAGTTTGGGGTACCTATGCAGTGTTTGCCATTAATGAAAACTGAGGAAAACTGGAAATCTCAGGGAGGATGATCTTAACAGCATCAAAATTCAGACTTCCTGCTTATGAGTCAGTACCTTATTGCACTTTGCCACTGCATTAGTTTCACTATTCACCAATCACATAAGACAGTCTGGGAGACCTTTACCTCCATTAGCTGTACTCCAGCTGATAAAATATTTCTTGATCGTTTACTTACTTTTGAGCATCTCCTTGGTTAGATTTTCTTCATATACTACTCCTTAGAGCAACATTCATAAGTTTTTTATGGTAGTTTTGCAGAAAGCTCTCTCTCTCTCTCCCTTTTTTTTATGTCAGAAATATAGTCAAATGCAGATTATGTAAGTGGTTTCACATTCAAAAGTAATTTTTTTTTTCCTTCCCCTCTTAGCTTCTACTTCATTTCAGATGATTTAGTTATATTCTTTATAACTAATAAGAACTTTCTTTCAACACATATAATGTTGATTCTATATATGCATACTACTATGTTAGATAAAATTTTTACATTTCAGACAGCATGTTCCACATCCATCTGCATTTTCTATTGACAGTAATGAATGGCTAAAGGGAGATGCATATATAACCTTGCTTTATGGAGAGCTGCTACTTGATAAGTGGTTGGAAAAAAAAGAGACAGCTAATGATGAAAGGTCAATGTAAGTAGATAATTAGGCAAAATGCTCTTGCTTAATTTTATACTATGCAAATATTTTGTAATTTAATGACAAATGAGTGAAATAAGTGGTCATTCTGTTAAATGTTTTTATGCTCCTTATCCACAAATTAAACGTAGTTTAACCTGTAGTATTTTGTATATGTACATCCATTATTTTTAATAAGTAGTTATTCTGTAGAAAGTAGCCATAAATTGAGAATCATAGATTTTAAATGCTCTATTGTGAATTTTCTTTATTGATTGTTTATTTGTGGCCATGAATATTTTTCCAATGCAAGGGTCATCTTCAAGGCTTTCCTAGCCATGTTTACAGCAGTGCATCTATTTTCACAAAATATATTAATGACTGCTAAAAGTTCAAATGTGTCCAATTTAAAAATTGCCTCACATGGTTTTTTAAAATTTCACTCATCCAGAAACTAGTGAATAGATTATAACATGAGTTCACTTGTATTATCAAACAGATTGATGGGTAAAGGCAATAGGCATTCAAGTTGATTGGAGTACTATCGTTGTGTCATGCAAGAAACAAAGTTTTAATGCACCTCTTTTAATAAATAATTTTTGACAGTGAAATTTTATTAATAAAGGTGAAATGAGTTACAGTTCTCAAATTTAATCCCATTTATTTCTTATTTATGTTGCAGGTTTGAGGATCACATTCCAGCTGAATCAATAGGGCAACTGCTATTTGTGTCAGTTCAGGAAGGTATTTTTCAAGAAGAGCATCTGATGTACATGTTGCGTCTCTTCTGGTTAAAAGCACATCTGTTTTTAAACCAAGGAAATGCAGAGATTGCAATGGAGGCATTGAACATGGTAAAATCAATTATCATAATAAAGCAGGGAAACTGTCTTCAATTAAACACTTTTTAATTGCTAAGCCTAGGATAAGTATAACTAAAATATCTAGCAATTAATACAGTTGACGCTTAGTTATCAAGGCTAATTAAAATTGAAAGAGCCTCAGATAAAGTATAAAAATTAGTTAATCCACAATTTTCATTTTATTGAATGTATCCTTTAGTATTTGGTTGGAATATTCCTATTTTAAACCTAGATTTTCATTTTATATTTGTTTTTATGCATACACATGTTTCACGTGTGAAGAAGACATGCATGCCCTTATGGTCCATTTTGGGAGAATCATTCCCTTCATCACCTCTACGGTTGGCCGAGGTCGTTAAGGCACTGACTTGTGAGTGGGAGGTGTGGAGTTCGAATCCCACCAGGGTCGTCCTCCCTGACTGGATTTTTTTTTCAGGTTTTCCTCAGGTCTCACAAGGCAAATGCCGGGGAGGTACCCTAAAAATAGGCCTGGAATGCTTCCTTTCTTAAAAAAATATCCTTAACCAATTTATCATTTCATCTCATGTATCATCAATGTCCACCGCCTGTGGTGCCCCTCTGTAGCAGAAAAGGGCATTGAACACTACTCAAAAAAAATACCTCCCTTCATCAGTTGTTGACCAACTTATGTTTAATTTACATTTAATGCATTCTGATAGAATATTTTACCATTGCATTGCCTATAGCTTCCTAAGAACAATTTAAGTAATAAATGCTATTTGCCTAATTAATACTGATAGTACTTTTTGGTTATTTATCAGTGTTTTTATTCCTAATGTAAAGTTTGCATATGTGTTAATGTCACAGTGTTTGAAACTCTATTGTTCCAAATAAGCAAGTACATTTTCCACACATTGCATAACCACAGTATGAGAAACATTAATTTTTTTTTACTTTTCCAATATCTTCTTCACAACTTTCATTGTTAAATACATGACATGAGACAATAAATTTCATGCATCTAAGAGAAAACAATTTGTAAGCAACTAAAATAACCCTCTGTAAGTCACTACCACAATCTCTAATCTGTTCATTAAGAGACATTTTTAATTAATGATGTATTCCATTTTGCACTTTCATAAGGACATTTTACTTCAAGTTCACAACTAACATGTTAATTACAAGTGTAATATACCATATTTATTCAAATCTAATGTACCATTGAATGTAATGTGCTCCCCAAATTAAAAGATTTTGGCATATTGTTGTACTGTATCTTAGATAATTTCCAACCAGTGTTTATGTGCTACATGTTGTCATTGAGGGTGACATAGTACCATCGCATTTCTTTCAGAAGGGGTAAACTGTCAGAAAAGAGATTTATGTGGATGTTCTAATGAATGAGGTTAACCGTGAATGGAAACTGTCTCGGGGAGGCATTATGTATTTCAGCAGGCTATTGCACCCGCACATGAGAGCCATTTAGTACAAAACTGTTGCTCGATAACATGAATATGTTCTGGTCTAAGGAATTCTGGCCTCCCAACAGCCCTGATTTGAATTCCCTTGACTATTATGTTTGGAGCATAATCAAAAGGATTACTAACAAGTCCAGATACCTTAATGTGGTTCTTTACACATCGCCATTGAATCTATTTGCCAATATGGACAACACTATTTTACAGAGAGCATGCAAGTGCTTCAGACCAAGGATGGAGGCGGTCATTGCATGTGAGGAGGTTACATTGATTAATTTTACTCTGGGCAGGTCACACTACTGATTTTTTATAATTTTAATTTTTTTATTTCTGGTCTAATAAAATGTTGTTTGAAAATGTTTAATTTGTCTAGGTTTAAGCACCATACTCTATATATACATGGCATTTAAGCATTTTTTTTTTAAATAGATGTAGTGTCTTTTGAAACCAATTGGTAACAATACTGTCCTCTTAACTAATTTCCTCCCAATTTAGAATGATTAAGATTGTAAGGTTGCTGTGCCATATAAAGCCTTGTGTTTCTAAAGGAAAAAAATGCTTTGGCACTAAAGGCCATTATGAGAAACGTGTGGAAGGGATAATTTGTCATGTTGAACTCTGCAAAATAAGAGGCAATTTTTAAAAATTACGAGAGTTTTAAGTTGCATATTAAAAATCTCTTAAAAGAAATTGGGGAAATGGTATGGAAATATACATGTTAATAGTCTAATAAATTTTCATATCATTTGTCTAGTAAAAATCCTGTGCCCCAAAACATTAATTAAGAAATGCAGCTAGTTTCATAATAAATAGTGTTATTTATCAATTATTGCAATGGAAATCCTGTTTAAGATTTTTTTTTTTTTTTTTTTTTTTTTTTGTAGATTCTTCTGTATATAGATGAACGATGTGGAGATAAAAGTGAGCAAGTTTTCCTTCCAAATTGCAAACAATATAATGTTATAACAAAGGAGACTGTACAGAAATGGGTGACAACATTATCAAGGTGTGTTTATTTTCATATTATTCATTATTGAAATACAGTATAAAGTAATTTTAATTATATGCACTTCTAATTATGGTATTTAACATTTTTTTAGCATGTAAAAACATATTTTTATCATGTGGGCATACATTCTTAAAAATTTTTTACATGCTGATATTGATTAGGGTATAAAAGAGAAATAAAATCAGTATCTATTATTAACAACCAATTTAAAGTCATAAGAATTCAGCCTTATGTAATTTTGGTAGTAGACTGCATTTTCTGTAGTGATTATGTTCCTGTAGCAGAGTTCAGTATAATACTGAACTATCAGTTGGAAATTGAATGCCAGGAAGGCATTTTTAAGCTGTGCTTTCATGGATTAGATAAGTAGCAGTTAATTTACAAATATGTAAATGGTGGGCCTCAAAACTGCATTTAAGTTGATAGACTCCCTGAAGGATTAATTCTAGGATCTCTGTTTTTTCACATTTATAATAAATCAGCTCTCTTTATCCATTGTATAGCTAATTCTGTTCCATTTGCAAACAAATGTTAATAGCTTAAATTATTATTCATTATTGATTAACTAAATCAAGTTTTAAATTCCCTGTGTTCATAGTTTAAAGCTAAATAAGCTCTCTATAAACTAGATAAAACAAATTTATGAAATTCATCAACCATAGATCTCTAAATCCCCAATAACATATTGGGAATGCTAATAGTATGCTGCAACAAATATATGGCATTAAATTTCTTGGCCTACGAACAGATAACTACTTGAATTGGTATAGTATATTACAACAAATGCATGATATTTCTTGGCGTACAAATCACCTGAATTGGAAAGTTCATATTGATCTTATTCTGCCTAATCTTAGCTCTGCATCCTATTAAAATGTATTAAAAATGTTCACACTAAATCCACTTATTTATACAACATTAGTACATGTTTGGGGGACAATTGCTCCCATCATCATCTGTTAACCGACTGCTCAATTTGGTGGGTGGATCCCAAGGTGTTTCTGTGGCATCTCAGAGGATTCTAACTGGAACTTGCTGAATTCATCTGTGGTTGGAACATCATGGCTGCAACATGAAAATTCATTAAGTTTTTTCTATTTTTAGGAAGAAAATTTTTCCCCAGTTAAACATATTTAATACATCCTACCCCCCAAGTTCCTGAGAGTTTTATGATCCAAGATTATTAGATAAGCTAGGTCAAATATCAATGTATTTTCTAATAACCATATGTATAAGGGTTTTATAATAATGGGCAACTTTAATGCAAGAGTAGGTTTCCCAATAAGGGCTGAATTTCAAAGCACATTAGAAAGGGAACAATAAGTTTCTAATCATGAAGGAATTAAAATTCAAAGTTATAGATGGAGAAACGGAAATATTTTTTGAAGAATTAAGATGGCAGATTGGAGTGTTAAAGCTAATAGAATTAGAGGAATTGCTTAAGAAAGAGAAAATTGAGGAGTCTGCGTTAGGATTAGAAGAGATACTGAAACAGGCAGGAGCAAAAATGAGAGTTAAGGATTATTCAGTAAATATGAAAAAGGGATGGTATAATGAAGAGTGTAGGAAGGCAAAGAAAAGAGTTCTAAGGAAGTTAAGGATATGGAGGTAAACGGGCATGCTGGAGGAAAGGGAGAATTTTATGATTGAAAGTTGGGGTTATAAATGCCTTATGGAAGTGAGGAAGAAATAGTAGGAAGTTATATGAGGCAGTAAGAGTAAAAGAAACTAAAACAATTTCGGCGATAGTTAAGGTATTGTACAAGAGTAGAGTAAGGGAAAACAACTTAAGCGAGCAAGTTTGGATAAGATATTTCCAAAATCTTTTAAGCGTAGTAAAGCAAGTGGAGTTGATGGAATACCAGGGGAGTTTTGAAAAGCATGGAGATTAGATGAGCAGAGATTGTGTCTATTAGAATATTAAATTCCATTCCTAAAGGAAGTAGGGTTCCAAGAAGTTGGAAATAGCAATAGTGGTGCCTATATTAAAAATAAGGGAGGTGTGGACATTTCCTTAAATTACAGAGGAAATAGTTTGCTATTTGTAATAAGTTATACACACGAATCCTAGCAGAAGACTGCAAATGGATTGTGAAGAAACCAAGTTTTTAGGGAGAAGTTGATAATGCGAAGATGGTCTAATTTATCAAAGGAAATTGTGGGGAAAAAGTTATTGATGCTAAAGCAAGAAAAGGGATGGTGGAAATCGGTATGTACTTAGGTAAAGTGAGAGCTAAATGGATGAGAAAAATTATTAAGCAAGATAGTGAAGAATGTATAGAGTGTGAGGGGGTAGATTGGAAATTGTAAGAAAGGCCCTATAACTCGTTAACCAAGTGTTTGAGTTTATCGGGTCTAGGAAATGCACAACGAGGCTAGTGAAGCCTAGTGAGATATAGGGAGTACAATTAAATGTTAAATAGTCAATACACAAGAAATATTATAATTGTTATACTACTTGTAATGAAAGTGTGAAATAAATATTCTATTCTAATACAATCTAATAGAATATATTAACATTCCATTGTCTATAGCTTCTTAAGAACAATTTAATTAATTAGCTCTGCATGTTATATAATTCTTGCCTTATTAACCTTGAAATCACTGAAGACTTAAAAGTTAATCACTGAAGACTTAAAAGTTAATCTATTATGCCATTTTAACTCAGTAATAAAATATGGTCTCACTTTTATAGAAAACTCAGTTTAAGCATGTTTTTTCTGTCATAGCGAAAAGCAACGTAAATACTTTCAGGTGCATATAGTAGACATTAATGCAGAGACCTTTTAAGTACCTAGAAATGCTGACTCTTCTGTGTGAGTACATACTAGCCCTATTGATATTTTTACATAAAAAAATAAAGAAAATTTTATATTAAACCAAGATATTCATGACAAAAAAAAAACAGACAAAAAGGAAATCTATGCAGACCAATTGCAGCATTATCCTATTACCAAAAATGGAGTTTATTATGAATGCATTTTAATATATAATGCTATTCTTCCTAACGTAAAGGACTTTTGACAATGATAAAACCTTAAAAACTGCTTCTAAAAAGTATCCATGTAAAAAGGTTTATTATTCTGTAGGTGAGTAAATAAATGACAATACACCTTATTGATGTGTAACTTTGATATATAGTTGATATTAATCTGTATGTAATCATGCATGTAGGCATATACTGTTCTTATATATGTATAAAATGTAAATAGCTGTTGTAACTGATAAATTTATATTCATAAGTCTTTATTGCATAAATAGAATGCTCCCCAAACTAACTAAACTTTGAAGCTATTTGGCAAGAAGTTTGTAGGTTTGCCAATGCAGACCAGCAGAAGAAAAGATTATATGTCCACAATAAGGGCAAGAAAAAAGATATGCAGTTAGTTTCATTTTAGATGTAGTATAGTGTAGCTTGTACATATAGCTGTATGGAAAATTCTCCTCTCATTTATGAATTTGGAACAGTCACAGATATTTATGAACAAATGATCGAAAAGATCTTCCATAAATGGGCTTAGGAAAAATTGACCCCTAATCTCCTATTTTCATCATAGTACTCGTAAACATTATGGTTTTTCATTGACCAGTGATCACAATTTTTTAAAAATCCTGTTAACATTACATGTTGACCAATATAGGGCATCTTCAGAAGAGCAAATAAAAGGTTTAATAAAACTGCAATAAAGCTTAGATTCTTTGGCATCTAAAGCCACCTACCATTGGGAATGCTGTGAAAAAATTCTTTGTACAGGTAACTGAAAACCAGACTAAGATGGCAAACAGATATGGGGTGCTGTACCATTGTAGTGCAGATAAATATAATACCTATAAATGTTATTTCCTATAAGAACTTCATAGCTGTAGCAGAGAATTTTCTGGCAATGAATGTGTTAAAAGGCATAGCTGGAGAAATAAAGAGGAATAGTTTAAATGTTATAATATATACAAAGCATTTTTATACCATACTCTGTTTATCTGGCTCCTAAATTTGTGACTTTAATAACATAGAAATTAATTTTAACTGATGCTAAGAGAATGAAGAAAGAACATGTGACAGAAGGCATTATCTTGGCATCATTCCTAAAGATGTTTAACTAGAGAAGGTATCAGAAGCATTTAAAAATGTAGAAAATCAGTACCAGTAATTTTTATGTGCAATTTAGGCTTTCTCCTAACTAAGGGCCCAGGGGCAAAATGATGGTTTTGAGAAAAATGCAAACAAAACTTTATAATGCTTCTATTGAACAGTTTTTTGAACTCAAACCCTAATTGTAAAAACATTGGCATAATAAACATCTTTACAAAATATGAGTTGGGGAGTACATACTCTTTCCATATGAAAGGATTATGAAATGTTCCTTTTCCAAATAAATTACTCTTGAATTGAAATAAACCATAAATATTTCAGAGTGTAAAAAGAGCACACAAAGGTGATGAAAAACATGAAACTGGCACATAGCATATTTACATGGAATTTACATTAATTTCCTCCATAACATATTCAAGCCAGTTCTGTCATTCTGGTGGTCTAGTGGTAACCTCTTAGACCCAAGATTGCAGGTTGAATCCCAGCCAGGGTTGAGGGATTTTTTTCGAGTGTAAAAATCCTAAATATGGCCCTTGGAAGGGAAGTTTCATGTCATAGGTTTATGGCACATAAAAAAGAAACTCCAGCCTGAAAGAAGAGGCCTCTGAGCAAAATTTATCAGCCATTTAATGCTCTGAATTGAATGGGATGCTGAAGACCTGAGATGTTAAAAGAGCATCCATAAATAAACCAAATAAACAATCTATCTGTCAGAGATATGAAAACAAAAAGGTATTGAATATCTTTCACTTTATCAGGTTTAATGCTAATATATGGGGATATATTCAAAGATATATTTAGTTCTAATTCTTTTTCAACCATATTTGGAATGGTAAGTTTCACTGAAGGTCTTGGAATACAGATAAGTACTACCCTTTGTATACTACTTGATATGGACATACTTTTGAATCTGGAAGATTTTCTTTGTTTTTGGTTTATTCAGAAACAGAGGTTCAATTCCTTCATGATCTTATCTAATTGAGCATTAAAAGGTGATGATGGATCACTATGACTTTCTACCGTGGCTTCCAAATATGGTTTACATTCCATTGATTTCCTTTTTCTTTACTACAGATTTTAAAAATTTAAAATTCTGGTCATATTGGTTGAAAAAATGCCTCCTGACTGGGAAAATATGGCAAATTTTTATGTTAAACTTCCTGGTGAATCAAGATCCAATTCAATCTTATTAATGTTTTTGTTTTTCCCCATGCAAATGTTGAACAGAAATTTATTGAGCCATTATTGGGCCCATCATTCAGCTCCTTTATTTAAAATTACAATGCAACATATATAACACATTTATTTGCTAAATTATAAATTGAACACATTTCTTTTTCCAATTCATTAACCAATACCAAATAAAATAATAATGTAATTAAAATTAAACACTCCCTATATATCATCTACAAACTTTACTAACCTCTGTCTTCTGTTCATCTGTAGCCACCTATTGGAATTCCAGAAGACAGAGGTTCATCTATCACTTCAAATAATTCTTTTTCATCATTACAAGGTTATTTATCCATGCTTTTCCTTGTTTCTTTTTTCCTCATTTTTAAACTCTTATCCTATTTGAATTTACAAAGATAAGTCACAGCAACTTTTTTTTTTTGTTTTCTTTTTTTTCCCATTGTGAACAAACAACATGAAAAATCTAAAATATATGATTGAGAGTGTATGGGATATACTTTTGATTGAAGCCATCAGTGGTGTATATGAGTAGAACTGCATGTCTCAGCACAAACCTAATTTCAGTTGGTGAGCAGCAGTGGAGTGGAGGTCATTAAGAGTGAACAACATGCATATGTGAAAATAGCATTTCTCCATGGCAGGAATGCATGAGAATGCCACACTGAGAAGCACTGGGTGCACTTGCCCTGTCCTATTTTTTTTAATGGTGTTTAATGCCCATTTTTACTATGAGGCACCACAGGTGATGAGCACTGGTGATACATGAAATGAAATGATATATTGGGAAAGGGTTTTTTTTTTTAAGGAAATGTTCCAGGCCTAATTTTAGGGTACCTCTCCGGCATTTGCCAGTTATGAGGACTGAGGAAAACCTGGAAAAAAAACTCAGTCAGGGAGGATGGTCCTGGTGGGATTTGAGCCTCAGACCTCCTGCTCACGAGTCTGCACCTTAATGACCTCAGCCACCTGTGGCGGTGCCCTGTCCTATAAATAGTGTCGAGGTGGAAATGCTATTTTCACATATGCATGTTTTTCACTCTTCATGACCTCCATTCTTGACCACTGTCACTCACCAACTGAACTTTGGAGCATTGCAATTATTAATATTACAACTGAATCATAAGGCCACATGTTTTGATAAATGTAATGTTCTAAGCTTAACTTTAATAGTTCAATGTTGACAGAGTCAAAAGTTTGCTGAAGTCAAGTAGCATTAATATTGTAAGTTGTTGTTTGTCCATAGTCTCTTGTATGTTTTTCATAAATTTCAAAGCAATGCTAGTATTATGTCCAGATCTAAAACCTCACTGATATGTATAAAGGATATTGTGACTGTTCAGGCATTCCATGAGCTGTTTGTGTATGATTCTTTCCAGTGCTTTCAATACTGTGCATAGGATATTGATAGGTCTGTAATCATTCTGTATAACGTGATTTGATTTTTAGTGAGTGGATTTACAAAGACTTTCTTCCAAAGAGTTGGATATGTTGATGTTAGTAATAAGGCATTGAAGATGTGGGTCAATGTAGGTAGAATGATGTTGGTTATTTTATTCAATAGTAATATGTTAATACAGCCAGATGCATTTTAGTGAATTCATTATGTCAGCAGGTATAATATATTTAAAGCCAAATTTTTCTCTTGATGAGTAGTTTGCAAGAGGTTCCAATTAGAACTTATTAAATATGTTCACACTAATTCCACTTACTTTTACAACATTAGGACATGTTTCGGGGCAATTACTATTTCACTTTGTTTAGTTTTAACTTATCTTGTAAATTGTAATATATATATATACTGTCTCATAAGTAATGTTGGTGTTTTAAGCAAACCTTTATTTAAAATGTCTCCTGATAAAAAAATTAAACTAATGTTCTGTAGTCTTGAGCCATCTTTCATTGCGGTTTGTTATCCCGTGACTGTACCAGATTCTGGATTTTGATGTGAAGAATTTGGTGATACCACTTCCATGGCTTTAATGTGTTTGAAATTTCCTCCACACAGGAAATGAGCCATGTGTCGAAACAGTAATCTGAAGGGGCAAGATCAGGGCTATAGATGAGTGTGGTAGCAGTTCATGATCCCTCCTAATTCCCAGATTTTTTCCATGGTTGATTGAGTGATGGGAATTTGCATTGTCCTGTTACAAGAGAATTCTATTTAAATTTTCTGGATATTTCTCTCTCAAAACTTCCTGAATTTATTCCAGTTGTTGAGCATAAAGCTCCTCATTGATTGCATGCCTGTTGGGAACAAAATCTCCAGTGAATCACATCTTCAAAATTACACCAGACACATAACATTACTTTGGGGCCAAACTGATTTCATTTAGTGATTACTTTGACAGGCTGACTAGGATTTTTTTTTTAAATATTTTAATGCCTTTTTTTTTTTTTTTTTTTTTTTTTTTACTCCTGAGGCACCATAGGTGGCGGTCACTGATGATGCATGAGATGGAATGATAAATTAGGAAAGGATATTTTTTTTAAGGAAGGAAACTTTCCAGGCCTAAGTTTATTTAAGATACCTCCTCGGCATTTTCTATTTATGAGGACTGAGGAAAACCTGGAAAAAAAAACCCAGTTAGGGAGGAAGGTCCTGGTGGAAATCAAACCCCAGACCTCCTGCTCATAAGTCTGCACCTTAATGAGCTCAGCCACCTGTGGTGGAGCTGATCTATCATCCATGAGATTTGGGAAATGATGATGACAAATATCTACTCTGGGTTGGGCTTGTTCAAGTTTTAATTCATCAGTACAAATCTACAGCTTCTGTATGATTTTTCAAAGTGTTTTAATGTTGCAATGTATGATATTTTTGATGTACCAAATTTTTCTGATAGCCTATGAGTACTTTCTTTTCTTTTCTTTTCTTTCTTTTTCTTTTTTATTGCATATTTTCTCCCAAAATTCTGCATGTATTTTCAATATTCCATTCCTTGGATTTTCTAGGTCTTCCAGGGCATGATAAATCTTTAGTGTATTCTTCTCTATTATTGAAATGCTACCATTATTAGCTACACACTCACAAACAACTCCTTTTTACATCCACTTCATGTGGCAGCAGCTTTATAACCTTGTTTCCAATACTCCTTTAGAACGATCTGATGTTAAACTTTGTTTCCTCCATTTTATGATTTGTGTTGACTGACATGTAATCTCCTGTGGTGCCTCAGTAGTAAAAATGGGCATTAAACGCTAATAAAAAAAAAACTGACATGTACCCAGAATAAAACCATGGCATCCTGTAAATAACAGTGCTAAACAAAAGAAAATCTTTAAAATCTTACAAAACACCAAACTTAAAACCAGCATTTTTTATAAGACAACCTAATATGTATCTATCAGTATAAAACTGGTTGAGTACAAGAAAAGGCCCTAAGGCCTGATCTCTGCCAGGATAAATAAATAAAACAAAGGGAGACCAAAATGTGGTTAGGCACTAATGAGCTTTTGAGCTCAGATTTCCTTGTCAAGTTAAATGGGTGAATCTTTATCTATAGCTTGAATACTTAGAAAACAGCATTGAAATATTCATTCAGAATTTTGAAATCAGAAGAGGGAAATGTGTTAAAATAGTATTTGAAATATCAGGAGAAATCCTTACAGATGTGGGAGGGGATGGCAAAGATATTACAGAGTAATTTAGAAACAAATGGTTTAGGAGATATATGGAAGATAAGGGAAAATAATATCAAGAGTTTTTGGAAGGAAGTAAGGTCAAGTTTTGAAGATACAGAATTTAAAAAATTGATGGGTAATTTAGGAAAGGTCTGATTAACTTTCTATAGATCAATGAAACAAAATTAGGAGAGGGAAAGCTGTAAAGATAGACAAGTTAACAAAAAAGAATCTGGGGGGGGGGTCAAAGGGTTGGATGAAGATGCATGTGGTTCATAGAATGTTTTGTAGAGAAGTATTCGGGCTACTAAGAAGCTTGCCAAAGGGGTAAGTATTGAATTGGAAAGAGTAGGAAGGAAAGTTATATGGTTGAGAGAATTTTGAAATATTGGTATAAATGTCCAAAATTAGATAATAATAATAATAATATACTAAAAGTATGTCTTATGTTTCAAAGAGATGTTTTGCGAAGAGAAAGTTGGTGTGAGGAAGTGGGGAAAATAGGAGAAATTGGAATGGAGGATGTTGGGTGAATGTAATAGGGAAGGTTTTTGGAAAGAAATGACACAGAGGGTGGAAGATATTGAGAAGCAGGAGATTTGAGCTAGTTTGGAGGATAAAAGCTGTATAGGAATTATATTGGGTGCCCATACTTGCCTCCTAAACCCAAGGTCTTGGGTTCAAACCTGGTCAGGATCGATGGATTTTTTCGGGCATAAAATCCTAAGTATGGCTTCCTTTGGAAGGGAAGTAAAGCTGTGGGTCCCATGTCGTACATTTACAGCAGGAAAAAGAACCTCAAGCCTGAAAGAAGAGGCCTCTGAGCAAAATTTGTCGGCCATTTCACGCCTGGAATTGAATGGGACACTGATGACCTGAGATGTTAAAGAGCGTCCTTAAATTAAAAAAAATATATATATATTGGGTGCATCTGGGTAAAGCTAAGTGGATTACAAATATGGCAGTTTACCAAGGTATAAGAACAATACACAACAGAGATTTTCAATGCTACTCTAGAATGGCAGTGGCTTAGCACACAGCAAAAAGCCACAATCAAAATACTATTACATAAACATAAAGTAGATATCTTTGCAATTTTTGAAGCTAATAATGACTTTGACAACAAAAAGTTTCATAATTTTAAAAACTACAACATATATTGTCTACATAAACATTGACAAGTTGCAAGTGGCATGCTAGTAGGAGTTAAAAACTCCCTTTTGAGTAAAACAACTATACTGAAAATCATGAATGCTACAGACTATGCTGAAATCACTAGATCAGAAGTATGGTTACAAAATGTAAAATACAATTTTTGTGTATACAATACCCCAAATAACCACCTACTAAATCTTGACTCAATAGAAGTTAAACAAAATCAGAAGTATGGTTACAGAATGTAAAATACAATTTTTGGTATATACAATAGCCCAAATAACTACCTACTAAATCTCGACTCAATAGAAGTTAAACAAATACCCTAATAATAGGAGACCTGAATGGACATTCAAAACAGAGTGGGGGTATAATTCCTCCAATGCAATAAGAAAAACGATTGAAGAATTTTTGGAAGAAAATGCAATCAATTTAATATGCAAAAACAATGACCCCAAAACTTTTATTCACTATACTGGGGACTCAACAAATCCTGATATGGTTCTTGACTCTTTAGATATTGCAAATCACACCACTAGAAGAGTATTGGAAGACATAGGTAATGGCCATAGAGTCACCATAATTGAAACTATCCAGCCATAAATGAGTCCTTTAAAAGCTAGTCAACTGAAGAGATGGAACTTCCAAAAAGCAGACTGGATAACTGTTCAGAAACTCACTGACAAAAAATTTGAATACATTGACTTGGAGGAAAGACCTCTGGAACTAGTCGAAGTGAACAAAAAACTGATTAATGCTGTAAAAATAACAATACCCAGAAGAACGGGTATTGGGTACCAAACTTTTTGGAATCAGAGATTATGTGCATTAAAAAGAGACCAAGATAATATCAGAAATATAGCAGAAGTAACAAAAGATCCTAACTTGGTGAGAGATTGGAGAAAGAAAACTACATTTCTAAAGGAAAATAAAAAATACTAAGGAGTCATTTAATAAATTCCTGAGTTCCGTTGATATAGAAGTAATAGCACAAAAGTACATAAATATATTAATACACTAAACAATGTCTCATAAACAAAACAAAAATCTCTTATTATTAAAAACAAAGTCTTCATTTATGATGGAGACATAGCCAACAGATTTGCCACTCACTACAATCTTGGCACATAAATTGAATAGAAACAATGGGAAATTAAACAAAATATTAAAAAGGCATAAGCCTGAGGTACTTGCAGGTCAGCAATATCTATTTTATGACAAATTTACAATTCAAGAACTCAACCAAGCAATATTGTCTCTTAAGGACAAAAAGAGCCCTGGAAGAGACAAAATTCGTAGTAAATACATCAAGAGTTTAGGTACTACTGAACATATTCAATAAGATCTGGAACAACATTCCTGCTATATGGAAAAAAGCCATAATCATACTAATTAAGAAGAAAGACAAATCAGCAGGCCAGTTAGACAGTTATAGGCCAACATCCTTAACCTCAGTACTGCTAAAACAATGGAGAAAATGGTCAATACAAGATTAACTTACTATCTGGAATTTCAAAATCTCATTTCAGACCATCAAGCAGGTTTCAGGAAGCACACTATTCAACAATCAATCAGATTTTACATTTAATGCAAGATATTCAAAATGCCTTCAACAAAAAAACAATGCTTACTCTCTTTGTTGACTTCAAAAATACCTTTGACAAGGTATGGAGAGAGAAGCTTATTTATAAAATGAGTAATATTGGGATAAGAGGAAACATGTTGAGATAGTTCATGGACCTATTATCACAAAGGTACATAGCTGTAAAATGGAATACTGTCCTCTCTAAATGGCATACCACTAAAGTAGGCCTTCCTCAAGGTGGTGTTTCCAGTCCAATTCTGTTTAATATTTTCATAGATGACATCAACAAAATATTAGCTGACTTCCCAAAGGTAAATATGATGGTATGCAGATGACATCACCATATGGATTAGCCAAAAAATAAGCAGAATAGGCAACACTACAAAAAACTAGTAAATGAAATGCAAACAATTATCAGTTGCAAGGAAACATGGGCATCCACCAACAATATGGAATAAACGGTTTTCCAGCTTTTCAGTCTTTAATACACTGTAGATAACTTAAAACTTAAAATCAATAATGAACTACTACAAGAGAAAGAACATATTAAACATATTGATATAATACATGACAAAAAACTTTCCTTCGCTGAACATATCAACAATATAACTAAGAAAGTGAATAAGAAGAACTACATATTAAGAAGACTAGCAGGAGTCAAATGGGGAAGATCAGGTCTCCTAAATGACACATACAAAAGATACATAAAGCCCAATTTGCTCTATGGAAGTGAGATAATGTCCACCATAAACAACCAACTTAAAACTAAATTGGATACAATAAAATCTAGATCCTTAAGAATAATAACAGGAGCCATTAAAACAACACCAATTGCTACAATGTAAAGCATAACTAACAACCTACCAATTAAAATAGAACTAGATATTAAAACAGCTGTACTGGGACAGAAATTAAAAAGTAATCAACACAGGAATAAATGGTTTCATATTCATGACAGCATACATCAATTAAAAATACAACTGACTTTCAAAATTACATAAAAAAAGATGATTTAGACAAAATTTTAAAAATAAGCACTAAACCCATCATTACAGCAACTCATCCTTTAACATGGATAGATGTGAAACTAAATCTGGATACAATGGTCTCCAAGAAGAATGACTCACCTGAAGTATTAAGATTGATAGTACTTAGTACACTAAACAACTATCCAACTAATATATGGTGTAGAGTGTATACAGATGGATCTCTTAAAAATGGAGCAGTAGGCTTTAGAATATTTTGTGAGGAATTCTCTGAATGTACACATTTGGGACAGTATGCTAACAATTTTGATGGTGAAACATTGGCCATTGGTGCAGCTTTACAAAATCTGTATAGACCCAATAAATAAAGGAATTGTTCTTAAGTGACTCTAAAGCAGCACTACAAAGGTATAATGAATTACAGTTACCCACTGACATACACCATAAATGAAATAAGAAAACTATATCAGAACTATACAGGAATAGTCTTACAATGGATCCCCTTGCCTCCTAAACCCAAGATCGCGGGTTCGAACCTGGCCAGGACCGATGGATTTTTTCTGGCGTAAAAATCCTAAGTATGGCTTCCTTTGGAAGGGAAGTAAAGCCATGGGTCTTGTGTCGTACTTTACGGCATGAAAAAAATCTCAAGGCTGAAAGAGAGGCCTCTGAGCAAAATTTGTCAGCCGTTTCATGCCCTGGGTTGAATGGGACGCTGATGACCTGAGATGTTAAAGAGCGTCCATAAATAAATCAATCAAACAATGGATCTCCAGCCATGTGGGATTGAAAGGGAATGAGATTACCAATACTTTAGCAAAAAGAGGAGCCACCATAAAGTTAAAACCACCTTTGGAATTAGAACTTCCCTCTAAATTGAAACTCATAAAAAGATTAATAACTGAACAAGAACAACAAAATATCGAACAAAAACTTAAAAGGAAAATCATATGAAGATCTAAATACTTTCAAACATCATTTATTGAAATCAAGAAAAATTGCAGTTGCCCAATTCCCCTTAATTGTTCGGCATGATTGCCTGTAGGAACATCTCTTCAGGATGAAATTAATCAAGGACAGCCACTGCCCACTGTGTAAGGACGTGAATACTATCTTAAATAAAGAACATCTCCAGAAATGCTGCCAACTAGATAGCAACAAACAAATGAAAACTAATTTGGAAGTTCTTTATTGGGAAGCTAGGGAAAAAATTATAATCAGCATATCAGCATCCCCAATGGCCACTAGTAACCAACCAACCGACCAACTGATCGACCGACCGACCGGTTATATAGGAAGTTAGGGAAAAATTGGGGAAGAGAGAAGTATATAGATAATTGTGACCAGTTCAGAAAAATAGGCCTGGCATAGATACATAAAGGGGTTTTCCTTAAAGGGTTAAGAAAAAGTTATAAGTTAGGATGCGTAATGTGTGAGAAAGAAGATAGTATGGTTTATTGTTTATTAGAATGTAAAATGGTGAAAAAATGGAGGGATAGTATTGGAATGATAAATGGGATAAATTATATTATGATATAATAGTAATTAAAACATTGACAGAGGAGAGGATAGAGAAAATTAATGAGATTGGGGAATTTTTAGAGAAGAGATGTATAGAGAAGAAATTTGAAGACACACAGGAGGGGGAAGTGGGGAATTGTAAGGGGAGGGTTCATATACCATGCATGTGACCAGGTGGTTAAGATACTCATATGGATGAACCAATGTGAGGTATAGGAAATTTGCAGAGATCAGAAGGTATACGAAATTGATTATAGATATAAGTTATTTTGCTTTGTTTAGTCCAAGTCTTCCAGATATTCCAGTGGAAAACCGCTGGTGAACTGAAGATGGCCCACTAGCTAATTAGACGAAACTATGAAAATGAAATATAATTTATAGATGTATTAGTAGGAGAACTTTGTTATAAAATATTAGGTTTTGATTCTGTTTCGAAGAAGATAGGAGAATTTGTAAAAGAATAATATTTGTATGTATATCTACATATAAATTGGAAATTAGAAGAAATAAATTCAAATTCAAACAAAGAAGAAAGAGAAGGATTGGTTTGAATAAGGATAGGTATGAATGTTGAAAGGATTAAGAATTGATGTTGAACAAGATAGGTGTCCTGTGATAGTAAGGAAGACATGGATTTTATAATATTTGAATGTAATGAAACAAAGAACTGTAGAGATAAATTTATTGAGATGAACAAGCAAAGCAAGAAAGAGAGCATAAGGCGTGCAGTCATTGCTAAGGTGGTATTCAAGCTGTGGTAACAGAACTATGTATTCTGCATGTGCCTGATATGGAAGGATAAAATAATAAATGCCATATTTGCTTGCATCTACTTAGACTTTAGGCTTTTCTTTATAGCTTTAAAAAGTATTATTATTATTATTATTATTATTATTATTATTATTGTTGTTGTTGTTGTTGTTGTTGTTGTTGTTGTTGTTGTTGTTATAGATCCTACCTCTTTTGAGATTTCTGTAAATAACTGCTGATAAGCCAAGATCCGGGGTTCAGTGAAAGTTATGAGAATTTAAAGAAGATATAAAATTAAATATTGTACTTAAGAAGCTGTTGACAATGAAGTGGTAATATATCCTAAACTTAGGTATTCATTTTTTTACACTAAACTCCACTTACTTACATAAAAGTAAGATGTGTTTTGGGAGAATCTCTCCCATCTTCAGTTGCTCACCAAACCGATATAAAATTGTTTACGTGTAAAATTTATAAAAGATCTAAAAGGGAATAAATACAAATACCAATACCAATCTACAGCTTTTTCTATCTAGTAAAGGCTAACACATTTGAGTGACTCTTCTCACACAACACTTTTATCATTTACACAAACAATTTTATCATTTATACCAACAGCTACCGCCACGGGTGGCCGAGGTCGTTAGGTTGCGGACTCGTGAGCGGGAGGTCTGGGTCCGTCTGGGACCGTCCTTCCTGACTGAGGTTTTTTCCAGGTTTTCCTCAGTCCTCATAAATGGCAAATGCCGGGGAGGTACCCTAAATTTAGGCCTGGAACGATTCCTTCCTTAAAAAAATAAATCCTTTCCCAATATATCATTTCATCTCATGCATCATCTATGCCCATCGCCTGTGGTGCCTCTGTAGCAAAAACGGGCGTTAAACAACATTCATTCATTCATTACACCAACAGCTATTGCATGTGCACATGTGATGATCTAATTATTGAGTGATTTTCTTGTTCTCTGAGAAGGCAATATTTCAGCGATGAAATAGTTACCATGCCCATGCTTGTTAATGGGCTCACTTGCACATATAATTCTAAACTTCTTAGGAGAGTCTTTGAGTTCTTGAAGCAAAGTAAAATTTTTCCTTTTAAAAATCTATCACTTTAAATTAGATAAACCTTATACTTATTTTTGAGCACAAACTATTGCAACATCTTCCATGTCCATTGTGCAACTGGTCTGATGTTAATGAAAGTCACCAATGACAGATGCAAGAGCACTATGACAAATCTCATAATGAAAGTCACTCTTGTACAGTAGCTCTAAAGATAGTTGTAGGTTTTAACAGATTCTGGACTGATTTGTGCCATCATTAAATAATTTCATTTATCATTTCAAAATGATAAATGCATGTAGCTTAATGCATGAGGGCTTAACTCTATAATTCTAACTCAGTGGGTTCACAGGTATCTTTTCACTCATATAGACACTCATGTGGTGTCTAAAGTTACTATGTGGTGATTAACTGTTTTAATATGGTTACCTGTTGTACTCATTACTGTACACTGCATGTGATTTTTTTAAATAGAATTTTAACAGGTGAAACATTTTTCCTCTCATTCCATAGTCTTAATTTACTAAGAAGTACCCTAAATGAGATAGCATTGAACACCTTTGATAATTATTGATAGAATCTTACTACCTTATTTCCCTATGTCTAAATGAGTATGTATCTATCTTGGCAGTAATAGTGGATTAACTTTTCCTAAATCCTTTGGAGAAAATTATAGTTTAATTTATTTATATCTCAAGATTATGTAATAGTTAATGGTGCTTTACCTATTTTTTCTTTCTTTCTTTAATTACAGAAATCAACGCCTCTATGAAGTTCAGCATTTGTATGAACAACAGCAATTTGAACAGCTTGTTGAAATCTTACAGGAAACTTTCCATTATTCTCACCAATCCCATCTGGCATTCTTGCCAGCAAATAATGATGCTGCCACTGCTGTTTGTCCTGATCGGATAACTCAATTGGGAATGTTAATGGATGCACTTAGAAAACTGAAGAGATACAAAGTAAAGTTACAAAATATCTTTTCATATAATTTTTTGAGTTAAAACATCGTAATAGCTATACAGCCATAATAAACATGAGTTTCCTGTTCTTTAACTAATATTTATGATGGTATATATATTTTCCAAAATTGTCATGAGTTAAAGAGCTATAGTATAAAGCGTGTTAAAAATGTATGCTTTAAGATAAAAAAAACATGTTCCCACTCTTGAAGCCTGAATACGTCTTTTAGCCCACTTTGGCACAGCGCATTGTTCACTTGTGGAAACTATTAACCGTTTTATATTTAGTAAGGAAGAGGTGTATTTGCCCCTTTGATCCTGGGACCAGACCTTGGTAGCACTTTCTCTAAAATTTGATGTAAAGTCACCTGCAGCAGTTGCATTATGTACTTTCATTTAAAAGTATTGTATGTGCATAAAAGTTGATCTCAGAGTTGTATCATCCAGTGGTGCAAGAGTTATAGGTTTGATGCTCACCTGGTCTCTTTATTCATTTTAATTTCTCATTTTTACAAATATATGAATTTGTTATGTGTTGTAGTTTTATTTTAAATGTTTGGTAGATTTTACTTCTTTGTCAACATATAATACAATACTTGACCCATTAGTTATATGCAGAGAGGGTTGTTGATGTATTTTTATGGTATTCTATTATGATTACATAATACAAGGGGAAGTCAAATGAAAACTTTAAAAATGTAATAAAAATTTGAATCCTCACACTATTGTTCTGTAAGTTGGCAGTACTGTTACCAATGCTTTAAAGTATGCCCAACAGGTGGTAGCATACTGCAGGTAAACAAAATCCTGCCACAATACAGTTTAAAATAACTGCCCTGCTTGCGACATGCATCAGTGAAGAACAACATTCTGTCACATGTTTTCTGAGCAGTGAAGGTATGAAACCTATTGAAACCTATCGATTAATGAAGGACCAGTATGGTGATGCATGTTTATCACTGCAGCAAGTGTATAAGAGAAGTAGAAAGATCAGAAAAAGCGTGACTTCTGTGGCAGATGCTCCCTGCCTAGGTCAGGTACACTGCCTTATGACACCAAAGGCCATTACACCAGTTGGAGCGATTGTGATGGAAAATTGTCACGTGACGGTGGATGAAATAGCTGCAAGTTTGAACATTAGTCATGGCTCAGCACATCACATTATTCATGACATGCTTAAGTTTAGCAAAGTGTCTGCAAGGTGGGTACCACCGCAGCTCACTCCAGAACTGAAAGAATGACGCGTTGATGCCTGTGAAGAATTTTTGCAGCACTTTGAAGCAGAAGGTACACTACCACCAACTCCAAACAAAGAGAACAAGCAAGGATTGGGACTACTCCAGATGCAGCCATCCACAGGGAAGGTTATGCTGACTCTCTTTTGGAATGAAAGGCGATATCTTAGAACACTATATGCTAAGGGAAAACATGATCACCAGTGCATCGTATGCCAATATGTATAAACATTTTCTTGTGCCTGCAATCATATCAAAGCAATGTGGACATCTGACTACAGGTGTCATTTTGCAACATGATAACCATCACTGACCTTCACTTTGATACTTTGCCACATCTCCCATATTCATCAGACCTAACCCAGAGTGATTACCATATGTTTGGACCACTCAAAAAGGTGATGGGAGGAAAGAAATTTCATTCCGATGAAGAGGTCACCAGGTGATGCACAGTGGCTGCACACATGACCACAAGATTTTTTTCCAGAGGAATCATGCACTTCCTATGCACTGGAGGACATATTTTGGGAATCATGGAGACTGTGTCGAAAAAAAATACACTTGTGTTCTTTTTTTGTTCAATAAATTAAATTTAAAAAAATACTTATATTTTTATTTGACTCCCCCTCGCATTATAAACACAGACCAGGTAAGAAATGCATGACATTCACTGGAATAGTGAATGAAAACATATTTGCTCTATTTAAATCCAGCTTTACCGAGTGCCACTTATGTTACTTTGGCTCTGGAAGTAGACCAATATTTTGTTGACACATGCAAATGCATTTTTTTAAAAAAAAAAAAGTGACTCTTGAAGCATTAATTTGTCTAAGTTATGCTCAGCTGACCACTGGAATCACTGCATATTTCTGCAAATGTCTCTGCAGCCTTTAGCAACCATTCAAATGGAGCTTTTTCATGTTAGATGTATGCCAATGGTCGAGCAGTTGAAGCAGGTGTTCAGCAATGAGAGCTACTGAAGTTCAAAACCTGCCTATGCATATTGCTATGGGTGGCCGAGGTCATTAAGGCATGGATTTGTGAGTAGGAGGTCTGGGATTTGATTCCAGCCAGGACTGCCCTCCCTGACTAACTTTTTTTTTCCAGGTTTTTCTCAGTCCTCAAAATGGCAAATGCCAGAGAGGTACCGTAATCTTAGGGGGGGAGACTCCTTTCCCAATGTATCATTTCATTTCGTGTATCATCAGTGTCCACCGCATATGGTGCACCAGTAATAAAATTGGGTGTTATACTACTTATTTACACACACTACCTATGCAATGAGTTGTTTTATTTGTTATTTTTTTGCAAGAATTTTTTTTGTTTTGTTTGTTTTATTTACGGGCGCTCTTTAACACCTCTGGTCATCAGCATGCCATTCTATTCAGGGAGTGAAATGGCTGGCAAATTTTGCTCAGAGGCCTCTCTTTCAGGCTTGAGATTCTTTTTCATGCCGTAAATGTACGACACCAGATCCACAGCTTTACTTCCCTTCCGAAGGAAGCCATACTTAGGATTTTTATGCCTCAAAAAAATCCATCGACCTTGGCCAGGTTTGAACCCGTGATCTTGGGTTTAGAAGGCAAATATGGTTACCACTATACCACTAGGACTGACTAAGAAAAATGATTAGTTTAAACATGGTAATATAATGTCAAATTGCAATGGCTTATTTGGAATTTAAGGTGTTTATCACCAAAAAAAAAGTAATCCTTTTTTTCATAATAAACAAAAAATTAATAATTATTTTTAAATAAAATAAAGGTAATTTACTATATTTTTATTTTTTTCACTTTAGAGTATTTATTAATGGGGCATTTATTTTGAAAAGAAGATGATTAATTTATGTTTTTGTAAATTAAATTTGGTAAAAAGTTCATGTATGGCGACACATTTACTTAATTTACTTGGTTTATTTATTTGGATTTGTTACGAAAAGCACTCACTCCCATTCTAAGGGGAACACCAATTGTGGGAAGCATGCTCTCTAGTTGGTTAGAGGAACTTACTGAAAATATCCAGGGTTGGTATCTCATAGTTCATCATTAGGTTATGATTTTTAATAATGAAAAAGTTTTACCCATGTTGTAGTTCTGAAGGGTTCCTGATATGTTTTAGTAATTTAATTTCTCTGTCAATTTTGTGGTCTTTTGATCAAATATTGTCTGCCATTGCCAATTTCTCTGTTTGTTTATGTTGTGGACCTGATGTCCATGTTGCATGCTAGCTGTGAGGTAGTTGTGACAGGAATTATGACCTAGCCAACTGACTATGGTGCCTCCTGCCAGCCCGAGCTCTTCCTCAAAGAGGTGGCTCGCAAGGCATGGGCTGGGTTTGTCATGCTGAACAAAAAGGTGTCTGTGATCTTGCCAACACCGGCAAGACTCCGCCTGATCAGTGTTAACATACTGTCCAGGATCGTCAAGCCAGTGAAGTCAAGTCACGACAGTGAATAGGATCAGAGGATGGAAAGTGGGGAGTGAAAGGAGTGTAGCCAAAAATTAAAAGCCTGTGTATCGGTTGAATAGTCCACACGATAGCATAAGCTAGGCTGACTAGTTTCTGTACAGTCTTGGTCTGCTTTTATACCTGTGACTGCCAGTACTGTCATTAGTGCATGGTATCTGAAGTGCCATCTGGTTTATTGAGCATTAACATATTTACATTCTAGTGTCACTGTGGCATATTGTTTATTTACAAGTATCATTGAGTATATTTACATGCTAGCGTCGTTGTGGCATGCGTTAAACTATAGGCATACCTCTCTTGTGTTGTTCTGCTGTGGCAAACTAAATTAAGTTGTGGCAAGTTGACGCTACAGTTTATATAAAATATTTCTGAAATGTTCTGTGTTCTGGTGTTTGAACATAAATGCCTTAAATTGTCACGCACACACAGGGTGAGGTATTTATAGTGTCGTGGATATTTTACTCTGAAACAAAAAATGCTTCAGACAAAATTTGAAGCATTCAAAGGGAACATAAGATAGCAACCTTAACTCATCCTTGAAATGCATTTCTTATTGTCATTTCATGGTCAAATTATTTTTTCAAATGGAATGGTGTATTTTCTCTGGGAATGGAAAAGCATTTGATTTTCAGTATAAACATTTTAAATACTCTATCAGCTAGGAGTGATAGATATGTGATATTTGACAAATAATGTTTTTCACTTACTCTCACTTTTCTCTCTTTTATTTTATTGATGCTATGAAGGAAACTCTTTTGTTTATATGCAGATGCTCAATTGACATCAGTACACAAAAAGTGTTCATCATTGTCAATTCAAACCTCAAAGGGCATTATTGTCAATCAGTTCCACTTCGTTTTCAATCACAGATGTTTGATATATGATCAGTGAAAGGATCAATAAGATTTAGATTTATGGCAAAGCTCATAAGAATGCTAGAGCAGCTTGCAACTTATAAAGAGATCAATATCCTGAAAGGAGGCAGCTATCTGTTAGAAATTTTCAATGACTTATGAACTTATTCCCCTGAAACAGGAGGTGTCGCACCAAGAAAACACCATTGAATGAGAAGTGCTGCTGGGGAAAATTCAGAAATTGCTTAATTAGCTGCAGTTGCTGCTAATCCTCGTGCAAGTTCCCATCACCTGGAACATAATTCAGGAATCTCTCAAATGAGTGTTTTTCAAATACTTAAGCATCACAAATACCATCAATCCCTTCATGGGGATGATTTTCAGAAGCATGTTGAATTTTGCAAGTGGGCTTTATTACAAATTCAAAACTGTAACTTTTCCAACATTTTATTTTCTGATGAGGCTATATTCACTAATCATGCTCAAGTAAACTGGCATAACATATATTATTGGGCAGTGAAAAATCCAAGATAGTTAGAAGAAATAGATAATCAGCAGCAATGGAGCATGAATGTTTAGTGTGACATTTTGGGATTGCATATAATTGGACCATACTTCATTGAAGGTAAACTTAATGGGCAGAAATAGACATTTTTTTGACCAAGAACTTCCAGTGTTACTTGAAGATGTGCTCCTTGTGGATTGGGCTGCAACATGGTATCAACATGAAGGTTGTCCATCTCATTACTCAGCTGTAGGTCAAGAAATATTAAATAAACAGAGAGTATCCTGGTTGATGGATAGGGTGCAAAAGATCTGCCAGTTGAACTGTTCACCCTCCCCCGAAAGTGAAAGTGAGTGAAAAACATATGCTGTCTTATTTCAATATCACATCACGTATCACCCCTAGCTGATAGGTGTACTAGAACTTTTATACTGAAAATTAAATGTTCTTTCTATTCGCGGGAAAAAAATACAACATTCAATTAAAAAAAACAACAAATTGACCTTGAAATTACATTGGAAATTGCATTTGAATTAAGGTCTCTATCTTATGTCCCCTTATGAACACTTCAAATTTTGTCTGAGGCTTTTTCAATTTTCCCCTTTGTTTCTAAGTAAAATGGTCAAGACATATAAATGCCTCATTCTATATATAAATGGTAATAATATGTATTAAGCATTAATTTTACTTACAAAATCAAACAAATAAAAAATTCAAGTATAATGAATGTTTGAATCTAGTAGTTCTTATTACTAGACCATACTTTTTTGTCTGCTCAGCCATCAGAGCCCACAGTTCAAGCAATGCATTTCCCTCTTATGGCATAACTTAAACGTGAACTGCGAGCTGCATGGTGAACTCAGCATTAGCAAATGCTTCCAATGTTTTCTGAATTGGATATGTTTTGGGTGTTTGTTCATTTTTTGTCTAAGGACTTTAAAAATATGCAACTGCATTTTATTTCAGTGAGTGTGGAAGCCATTGCATTCCTTATGAGCTAATGGCAAGCTGAAACTATTTACATTTATTGGTCATTAATTTATAATTAGATGTCGCTTCTTTAGACCCAAGGACTATTGGCTTCCAATGTTTCAGAAATATACTTCTCATTAATGTTTATGCATATAAAGGAAATGATTTGAGATAAACAGTCAATACTTTCTGTAAGATGAAGTATCATTATGTATCTTTAACTTAATGGACAGTGACTTCAGTTTTCACCTTGCCATTTACTGGTGCTGGAAATTACTTCTGAAACGTGTCAGAATTTTTAAAGATACATAAATATGCTTTTTGATTTTTTAAGTGTTTTGTTCTTATGACTACTCAATTATTTTGTTGTTTAAATTTTATAGATTGATATTTGCAAGTTAATGATAGTTCTGAGACAGTGATATATATTATTGTATCTGATTCACCTTTAAGACTTGTTCCTGTAGTTCTTTTATTAATATACCTGGTGATTTATTGAATTATTTCATTTTTATTATTCAGGATTGTTTTTATTGGGGAGAGGCTTGTTTTAATGAAGCTCTGCATAAGTACTTGAGTACCGAAGATAAAGAACAGAATAAATGGGCTTCAACAGTTGAAAAGATTCTTTCAGGATTAGAATCTTGTGTAAACAAGGATGGACTTTCTGTGAGTAAGTAAAAAAATCTTAATTATTGCAAGAAATATAAAACTTTTGTTTTAGTAAGAATGATGGATCATTCAAGACATAGTAAATGTTACAAGGGCCATTTGAAAAGTTCCCAGAATGACCCACAGATTGCGCAGCAGCAGTTCCAAAGCAATTTTGTTATCATAACCCTATATTCCGTAGAAACATTTGTGCAATAATGCAGGGATTGGTCAAGAATATAGCTATCTGTTTGCAGTTTGGATGTCTGTATGTAGAAAAAAATGGCAAATATCAAAGATTGTGTAGTTAATAAGTATTTGATCAAGAAGGATATGAATGCAACAGAAATCCTTATAGATGTGACAAATACTCTACGAGAGATCTTCACCATCATTTTTAATCATTTCCAAGTGGACCAAGGAGTTCAAAAGCTGCCATAAAACCTTGGAAGATGACCCGTGAAGCAGAGAACCAAAATCCATCACATCATAAATCATTGATAAGGTGCTCTGGATCTGAAGGATTGCCAATTATGTATCCAAAATTGCTGAAGTTCTGTCCATTTCAGGGGAATGCATATTCACATTTTATGGGGAAAATTGCACTTGAAAAAAAATTATTGGCAAGATGTGTACCAAGATTGCTAACCCAGGGTCAAAAGTGAATCGGAGTGTAAATCTCTCAATAAAGTTTGGCTTGTTTTCAGAGAGATCCCAATTAATTTATGCATCATTTTGTGACCAGTGATGAAACAAGGGTGCACTACTGCACATGTGAAACAAAGGAGTAGTTTAAACAATGGAAGCATCACAATTCCCCACTGCCAAAAAAGTCAAGTGTGAGAAATCATTTGGGAAGATCATGACATCGACTTTCTGGGATGCCAAGGGTGTACTGCTAATTGATTATCTTCCTACTGGAACATATGTGACTGAGGTATATTATGCTAACCAATTGGACCTATTTAAGACAAAAATATGCAACAAAAGATTGGGATTATCAAAGAAGAAAATCATCTTGCATCAAGACAATGCTTGCCTTCACATGTGTCATTGCAATGGTGAAAATCAATGAATTGGGGTATGATTTGTACATCTGCCTTATTACCTTCCATCTGTTCCTTAAACTGAAAGAAATTTTCATCCAGTAAAGAGTTGAAATCATTAGCTAAGGCATATTTTGCAGACCTGGAGGAATCTGACTTTCATGATGGGATAAAAAAGGCTTTGGAGTATTGCTGGACAAAGTGCATTAGTATTGAAGGAGACTATGTTGTAAATATTAATAATTTCAAAAAGTTATACCATCATTTTGTACTTCATTGTGAGAACTTTTCAAATAACCCTGGTATATTTTTGCACAAGATTGCAAAGTTTATAATATAAAACCAGATTTAACTTCAATTGAATATTGAAATAAATGTAAATTATTTCAAAGATGTGTGTTCACTGAGAAGTAAAATATCAAAATAAATCATTTGAATCGGTGCAGAGCACTTATATACTTCATTTACAAGTTTTTTAACTGGACATGTTTTGGGAGCACTTCATCCATTGTCAGATGTAGACCACTGGAGGAGGAACTCTAATGATTGAAATAGGAAATTGTTAAACTATCTTGATGAAATTTTGAGTTTCTTGATATTCATTTAATAATGTAGATTTTCCCATGTTCCTTGTTGTGAAGGGTTCTTTGCATATTTTAATATTTTTGTTTCATTATATTGCATTATTACTATCAAATGTATTCATTTCATGAATTTCTGACAGTGTTAATTCTTCACACAGGTAATTTTTTTAAAATAATTATTGCAAAACAGCATATTATAATAATAATTTACAAGCCAATACTTATAGCAAAATACTTAAAATATTCACTCTTTATAAATATGTCATAGAATTTTAACCAAATTTGATCTCTGAAAAGCTGGATGATAGTGATGGATAGCAAGAGGGAAAAGTTACAAATTTCCAAGGAAAGTTGAGTCACAGTGAGGATGCTGCAACACTTGAAGTTGCACTGAGGTGTGTGAAACAGCAGAAAAAAATCAACTGCTATTCTTTGTACGTGAATCATTGGTGAGACAATACAAGAATAAAATGAAGGTGGATTCAGGCACAAGAAATAATTGGTGTTTTTAAAAAAAATAATTTTAATAGTGTTTAATGCCTTTTTATGACCGAGGAAACACAGTTAGTGGAACACTGATCATACACAGATGAAATGATAAATTGGGAAAGGAAGAATTCCAGGCCTAAGTTATGTGTGCCTCCCTGGCATTTGCCATTGATATGGATTGAGGAAAGCCTGGAAAAAACCAAAATCAGGGGGATGGTCCTGGCAGTTTAAAGGAGATATATAATGCTATATTATATACACTGTAATAAAAGTTAATTAAAAGATAAACCTACTGTAACTAAGAATGTTAATTCGAACTTGTACAGTGAAGCTAATCATATAATTAAAATCACTGTATGGTTGAGTTGAACTACACACTCTTCGGCTCCACTTGTTTATAATATGTATTACTAGTTTCATGAACCCTTTAGTCGCATCCTCAGCTAACTGTCGACCTACTGTAATTTAATAATAGGAGTCAGTATTAGTAACACTATTATACTTCACTTGTTTAAAATGTGAGACTTGTTTCAAGAGTTTGCTCCCATCACCAACTATAGACTGACTGACATCCTGTGGTAGTAAAAATATGCTTGCTCAAACAATCCATTGGCAGAATCTGGAAGTTTCATGACAAGGTCTTAGATTTTTAGAATAAAAATCTTTTCTTTCATTGACAACTCTGCTGAACTCTTGACTGCCTTTAAAAATATAGGCACCTTTTTATTGTTTTGATTTTTAGACCAGAAATATACTGTATCTGATGGTTTTTTGATCTGTTTATATTTAATATTCTGAAGTGCTCTTTGATTAGAATTTCTAAATTCCTCTTTGTTTTTCCTACGTATATTAATTATGGTTCTCATAATTAATTTGATAATTTTCTAATTTCTTGTAATTTATCACTGTATATTTTTGAGATGATATTAATAAACTTTTTATTGCAAATTTATTTTTGCAGAACCAATCTAAAGTTATTTTAAACAATTTTTAAAAAATCTGCTATCTGCTTTGAGTGTTAAGTAAATTTCTTATACTTTCATTTTCTGTCCTTTTTGTAAGTGTGCGGCTTTAATGCTCGTAAATTTAGCAATTTTTTATTTTCTAGGTTGCTGTTAAAACTGTTTCAAAAGGCTCTGTTGAGGATTGTTGGTATTTTTTTTAATATTCCTCTTTACCAAGTGCGACATTCACCAATATGAAAGCTTGGTATTGTAGTTTGAGGTTGTAAATGTTGTTCTTAAGCAATTATCTGTATGAGTCAATTTCCTATATATTCCAAAGGCCAACTGTTTGCCCTCTTTAATTATTTTTAGATCTAAAACGGGCAGATATCCATCCATAGTAGTGTTACTATTACTAGCTGCTATTATCAAATGGTATATTGCTTCACTGTCAACAACTTCTGTTTATTCATTAATGAGATTAGCAGTCATTAATAGTAACATTATTAAGCTTCACATACATGTTTAAAACACAGGACCTGTGAATTGACTGCTAATGTCATTAATGAATGATATAACATTTCATTGTCAAAGACTTCTTCTTAATAACTTCTATTAACTTAATTCATCATTATACTGTAGCTTTTACTATGATGTGGTTGTAGAAAATCTTTCCATATAAAACCAAAATAGCCTTAATCCACCCAACTTTAATTATCAAGACTACTGTTAGTGCACAATGGAACATTTAGACTGCATTCTTTTCTTGTTTAACACATATTCACAGTTCTTTTCAGTTAACTCTTAAAATTGAAATACCAGCATACTGTAAGTGGGTGGATAAAAAAATATATAATGTTTTATTCCATATGAGTTAACCATGCACTTCTTTACATTTTGAAGTCTGGCAGGAGGTTTTAATGAATTTTATGGCAGTTTACCTATACTCATGTTTGTTCCAGATGCTATTTAAAGTGGAAAAAAGTTCTCCAATGTAAAATCCAAATGCAAATCAAGACCATCTTTACAACCTTTAAAATATTTTTTTTTTTTTTTGTAACTGCTTAATGAAATTAGTTATTCCATATAGAGAAGCAAAAGCCAACATTTTGTATTTGCTACTCTAAAGACAGCATGTGGCTTTATTTTTTTAATTTTCCGTCCATCTCCTCTTTGGACCAATTATATAGTTAATGAAGCATGTAATGTTGAAGGACTAGTGTTTGCTTGTACCAATCGCTACACATCTTCATTATGCTAAAGAAGATGCAAAACATGATGCATGAATAGGAGCATGCTACAGGCTGTATCTAATCCTGTGTAATCTTTAACCTGTCATGTTGTCAGTTATGGTTCATTATTACCTGTAATATGAGAGGAGAGCATTTTTTTACATTCAAAAAAATATTTATTACAAAATACAATCATGGGAGTATTAAAATCAGAAAGCTTGAAATTCTGTACATGTCTACATGTCTGTGGTTTATACAATGCAAAGATAGTGGGATATTTGTTATTAACTCTAAATTCTTGCTACTTTAGTTTAGCAGTAAACTAGATACAAGCTAAGCAAAAAAGATGATGTAATATACATTTTATACTGCCATATCATAATGTAACTAACACCTCCTAATTTTAGAACTGAAAGTAGCAGTTACTGGCACTGGAATAAAACAATTGAAACCTCCATTGTTAAAAGGAACTAATTACAAAAGTACAGCTTTTCAGGAGAGCGAAAAAACATAGCCATTATAAATGTATTCTGCAAACCAGAATATTCTTTGTGGTATTATTAGGGGCTTTATTAGACACATATATATATATATAGGCTGTCCAGCATATTGAAAAAATCTAAACGTTTCTTATTTATAACACAATTGTACAACTTGACTTGGTTCCTTTTAACAAAGTGTTAAACAATAAAGGAAGCAAAATTTAATGTTATAAAGATAATAGTAATTTTATATCATGAACGTATTGAAAAATGAATGCTTCAACATTGCTAGGCACATTAGTTAGAGAGACAAGTGACATAACTCAAATAATAGTTGTATATATGTTGTCCATTAAAAGAAGTTTTGTTTTCCCGCTTAAGTTCTGTTCACTGTTTGAACAGTTACACTTGATGTAAATTATAATTAATCTGTCGTCTAACACTCTCTTATGCTTCACTTACTTTTAAATATGGTGGGACCGGTTTTGAAAAGACATTCTCTCCATCTTCAACCAACTTGACGACTGGTATGAGAAACTAACATCTATGAGGACCTGTGGCTCCGTCCTGGTGACATTTTTTTCTTTATAAACTGGAAATTGGTATTACATTCTCCTATAATGTCGAAATTCATAAGATGATCCCTATGTTTATGAATGTAAATCTTCTCCTATGTGTCCAATTCTATAAGTCTGTGTGCTTCTTTTAGTAACTTTAATTCTCTTTTGATGTCGCAATTATCTTTCCAAAAATGGTGTGGCACTGCAGACCTATCAGTCTGTTTGTGCTTAACATTCCTGAGATGTTCCTTTAACTGTGTTCCTAAGGTCCTTTTAGTTTTTCCAATGTATATCTTATCACATTCTTTACATGTTATTTTGTAGATGCCTGACTTTTTCTCCTGTGGAATGTTATTAAAACTGTTGTCCACTAAAGCATTTTTCAGAGTGTATCTGTTAACAGGTGCCAATTTAATGTTAATATCTTTAAAAAAATTTTAGAATTTATTCATAGCTACTGGATGGTAGGTGAATTTTTTAAAGACCGGTCTCTCTTTTTCAGTTAAGTGTGATGGTATTCTTGATCAATTTCATCTTTAGGAATCTATTAAGTTTTTTGTTTACTAAATTTTTGTTAAAACCATTTGTAATGGCAATCTCCTGTATCTACTCAAATTCTTTTTGTACTCCTCTTTACTGATTGGTAAATTCACCAGTCTGTGTGTTAAGCTGTTGAAAATTGAGTGCTTGTGAGCTATGGGGTTAAACCCATTTGATTTTATATAGTTATCTGTGTGAGTATCCTTTCTATAGATTCCAAATTCTAAATTTCCATGATTGTTATTAATTTTTATATCTAAAAACGACAACATTCCCTTAGTTTCTGTTTCCATTATGAAGGATATATTCCTATCTTGTATATTTAAAAGCTTCAATGCATCTTCAACAAATTCTTTTTTCACTATACTAAAAATGTCATCAACATATCTGTACCAGCATTTAAAATAATGTGGGAAGGCGGAAATTATGTGAGTTTCGAATGTACTCATAAATAAATCTGCCAGAAAGGGGGACAAAGGATTTCCCATTGTGAGTCCTGTTTTCTGTATATAGAACTGTCCTGCAAATGTAAAATATGACTGGTTTTATACAAATGTTAGTAAGGTGGAAGTATTCTCTCCTGTGATTTTCATTAATTCCTATCTCCTTTAACCAGTCGTTCAAAAATGATAAAAGCTTGTCAGTTGGAATACTCGGGAACAAAGATATTATGTCGAAAGACACTAAAATATCAGAGGATAGAACTTTGACATCTTTTGTTTTTTCTATTAACTGGAACGAGTTTTTTATGCTTCTACTTTGAAACCTTGGTAGAGCTGTAAATCTGTCTAAGCCATTTTGCTAGAAAGTATATAGGGGTATTTATATTATTAATGATGGGTCTCATGCCCTTCCCTGGTTTATGGATTTTAGGTAACTGATATATTCTGGCTATATTAGGATTGTTTTGCTTTAAACTATGTTTTTCTATGTCTGGTATTATAGTGCAAGTCTGTATAGTTCATTCACTGTTTTTGTGCATTCTTTCAATGGGTCAATGACATGGGCATATTCTTTTTTGTTTAACAACTGTAACATTCTGTCAGGGTAATCATCTTTGTCTAATATTACTATTTTATTCCCTTTATCAGCCTTTTTGTAAATAACTCCTTTTCCTTTGAGTGATGTAGTAATGTTATTGTAAATTTGAATTTTATTTGGTTTCATTTTGTTAATCCCTTTAAGAGCATCCTCTGATTTTATTCTAAGCTTTTCTTTCTCTTTATTAATTAAACCTTCCATGGCAATTTCCAGATCAACTATGTAATCTTCAATGTTATTGGAGAAGCTTACACCAGTTTTAAAACCCATATTGAGCATAGATAACTCTTCTTTATTGAAATTTACTTGTGATAAATTTACCACATTATTCTGTTTCTCTGTTTCTGTATTGTTTTTTTACTAGTTTTCTGCAATTTTTTCAATTTCGCTAATTTCTTTTTCTGAATATTTACTTTTTTCTTTACTATGATTTTTATATGCTCTAGCGCATTCCTTATTAAGTTGTCCCAAATGACGTAACCTAACTTTTTGGTAATTTAAAAAATTCACCTACCATCCAGTAGCTATGAATAAATTTCAAAACATTTTAAAGATATTAACGTTAAATTGGCAAAAATGTTAACAGATACACTGAAAAATGCTTTAGTGGACAACAGTTTTAATAACATTCCACAGGAGAAAAAGTCAGGCATCTACAAAATAACATGTAGAGAATGTGATAAGATATACATTGCAAAAACCAAAAGGAACTTAGAAACATGGTTAAAGGAACATCTCAGGAACGTTAAGCACAAGCAGATTGATAGGTCAGCAGTGGCATACCATTTTTGGAAAGATAATCGCGTCATCAAAAGAAAATTTAAGTTACTAAAGGAAGTACAAGAACTTATAGAATTGGACACATGGGAGAAGATTTACATTCATAAACATAGGGATCATCTTATGAATTTCGACATTATAGGAGAATGTAATACCAATTTCCAGTTTATAAAGAAAAAAATGTCACCAGGACGGAGCCACAGGTCCTCATAGATGTTAGTTTCTCATACCAGTCGTCAAGTTAGTTGAAGATGGAGAGAATGTCTTTTCGAAACTGGTCCCACCGTATTTAAAAGTAAGTGAAGCATAAGAGAGTGTTAGATGACAGATTAATTATAATTCACATTTAATAAGCTTCACTGTGTAAGTTCCAACTGAATTTTTTAAAAATGTCTTATTTTTCGAAAGTTCTTAAATGAGCTACAATTGAGTTTACTCTTTGGGCTAAGATGGCATTTCATCACAAGTTTTTTTTGAGTCTGAGCTGTGACACACGTATGCATAGACTTTTTCTAGGTCTTGAACCTTCCGAGCATTGATAGGCGCTTTACCAGAATATATCTTAGGAATATTGTACATATTTATAATGGTTAGACACTTGTGTGCAAGGGGAAAAAGTATGAATGCTATCAATGAATGGTTAGACCTTTACTATACTTAGCAGGAAAAACAAACTCCTTAAAAGAAGTAGGTTCAAACTGCATTTTTTGTCCCTGTGGTAAGACTTTTGTTTCATCAGAGATAACAGTAAACTCATACTTAGTAGGCAACCAGTTGGTGAAATCTAGAACAAAATCAGAGGTGACAGCTTTTATTTGGATATTTCTTGAATTGGACAAATTTCTACATAATCTTTAAGGGCATATATTCTATCTACCCATTCAAGATTTTTCTTTAAAACACCAAGCACATGGACAATGGGAAGTAGTGAGTCACTTTCTTCAGATGTGCTGAATCAGCAAAGCCAGGGCACATTCTTATTAGTATTTGGTTTCAGTTCTGATCTGGGCATGCATCAAAATAAATGCAGCCTTTTAACTTCAGAAGACATTGAATTTTCAGTATATTCAAACAAAAATGATGCTATTTCATTGCATTCCTTCTTTCCCTCTCCACATATAAAACAGCTGACTGAGTTTTGAGATCATACACACAAAAGCACTTTATCCACAATTGCCTTAAATAAAAAAATCTGTTGTATGGGAATGTGTGGTAAAGGCAAGTTTTGCACACAGTCAAACACCAATCCACTATCATCATCTTGCTTTTTCTATTCTTTATCAACAGCTTTCAGCTTCTTGTAAAATTTCTCATTTCTCTCATGTGAACACTGAGTTCAAGTACAGCAGATCTCATGGATTCACACAGGTGAGGTGATTGGAGTTTCCCATTTCCTTACATGTGCTGCATATGTCAATTTGTGAATACCCAAAATGATAATTATAATTTTATTGATAGAACTTTCTAAATATTTCATACTTTAAATTGGTATCTGGGTGTTTTTCACATAACAGGTAATGTATGCATATAATATTTACGAGCATCACCTAAATAGAAAATTTCTTTGTAAGTCTTCTTCAATATGCTCTCTCATTAATGTCATAGTATTTTCAGGTGTTTTACTCACATTAGAATGTTTACTTATCATATCTTTAGATGAAATCACCTTAAGCAACAAAGAGTTCAGCCAGAAAACTCTTCTTGGTTACAGCATGAAGACTCAGGAAAGCTTTATTGCTGCTTGTTTGTTCTTTGGAATGCTTTGGTCTACTTTGTTTAACTGATTTCATCTCAATCAAACACTATAGGTGAATGTCTTGTTGATTTTTATTGTCAAGGTTTTAAATTATCTTAGAATCTTATGTCTGTCATCTCCAGGTATGTTTTGAAAACAATGCATTTGACATTTACAATCTTCACCTGTTGTTTATTGTTCAATACAGTTAACACTATAATTGATGTAAATTATATCTAATCTGTCATCTAACACACTCTTATGCTTCACTTACTTTTAAATATGGTGGGACCGGTTTTGAAGAGACATCCTCTCCATCCTCAAGTTGGTTGAAGATGGAGAGGATGTTTCTTCAAAACCGGTCCCACCATATTTAAAAGTAAGTGAAGCATAAGAGGGTGTTAGATGACAGATTAGATATAATTTACATTTAACAAGCTTCCACTGTGCGAATTCCAACAGAATTTTTTAAAAATGTCTTATTTTTCGAAAGTTTTTAAATGAACTGTAATTGATGTTCTCTTCTCCAGAAACTGCACTTCTTAATAATATTTCTTTGATACTTTTCAGAATTATTCTTTCTCTTTCCCATTATAGTATGTTATCTCCTCTAATAAAATCTTCTGCATCCATAACAACACAGCAATGAAACAAATGACATGGAAACAAAATATTAAGAGTATTGCCAGTATACTAGGTACTACCACGGTGTTAAAAGGAATCAAGTTAATGACAGTGCATTTTAACATTGCATTATAAATCAGACTGTGCTGAATTACTGTGTTGGGGAAGTCAGACTTGGTTCTTATTAACCTAGTTTGATGCAATTTAGCCTTTGAAATGGTTTCCAAGAGTAAAGTGAAAATTGCATTTTTTACTTAGTTCCTTTTAACATTGAAGGTTAGTGCTGGAAAGTAACTTTGCACTGCTATTTTATAAATTGAACTGAAAGTAACAATAATCACACAATTTAATAGAATAAATTTATGAAATTATTCAAACAATGCAAATTACTTGCTGTTACTATGAATAGTTATATTATACTGAGTAAAATTAATCCCTTGCTATTAATTAGCAACAGTAGGATCTGAAATAACAGCATTCTTCTTAAAATATTCTGCATCAGAAACTTCCACCAAAAATTTATTTATGTCCCCTCTTGTGAAAACACTGGACCTTTTTGCTACATATCCAACAGATTTACTTTTCAAGAAGGTGATCAAACTTTAATATATCAACAATATGACTCAGATATGACAAAAACTTTAGCATGTAACAAATAGACCATAATGTTTTAAGATTCATTACCTAGATTTCTGCAGAAGATATGGCAATATAACATTCTCACTAATTGTCCTGACATTTTTCTTTTTGCACCAAACTGTGAATAAAACACATTCTTGTTCATACTATTTTTTAAATTTCTCAGGCATCAAATCATTTAAACTAGTTGCCACTTCACCCCTTCAGGTGGAGTTCCTTCAAAACCTTTATCACTTATGTCAAATTTCATTATAATTTTCATAGTGCTACTAAATGTTTCAATAAAATCAATAGTAACTAACAATAGACTAACACGTAATTAAACAGCATATGAGCAAATACTAATCAACAATATTTATAGCTCTCATTATTTTTAACTTTCCAATTTTAAAATAAATCATAATATATTAAAAATAAATTACATTACGATATTGTAGTATAAAAGATAGTGTGTAACATACTTGTTGAAAGGGTCACTGTGATCCTCACGTGAAATGTAACTAATCACAGTTGAATATGCAATACGTATTTTTCAACACTTATATTACAATATGCTATTCAAGAAGCATGTGTAAACAAAAGCCTTGCAATCCTGTATTGTGATAGATAAAGGTGTAATTAGCATGTACCTCTGTTTTCTTGTACTTAAAATATTATGTCGTTTGTATACATAAACTGTATAGTCAAAGTAGGAAAATAATGTGTAATGAATAAAATGAATAAAATGTATGCAGCAAGTGCCAATTTCTCAGAAAATCAAAAATTTGTTCATTGAAGCTTGCTCTTTTATGTGGAGTTCCTGTCCATGCACACCTCCTTAGTTTGGCAATGCTGCTATATACAGGGGTTGGCCAATCTTCATATGCCATTAATTTTTGCCTTTAGTATAATTGATGGCAATCCCATTTTCCTGTACATAGATCTAGACAGAGCAGTATGTTATTAAGACTATATTGTTACAATCAGGGTTTCAACCTCATAGAGGCATTTTATTTTTGTTGCGGAGTAGTGCCACAATATAGTGAATAAGCTGCTTGACTCCCACCAGGATAATTTTGTTTCAACCCCAGCAACTCTGGGATTTGTGTTGAATGAAATAATCTCTTAACACGTTTTCTGTGGGTACTCCAATTTTCCCTGCCAACTGCTCAGTATCACCCTGCATAATGTAGTATTGCTGATTTCTGCTGCATGACTTTCAAGCTATGGCTCTGCCCTCCATTGTCCATGTATGACATTCTAAAATGAGCATGTGAATTGGCATTGAAGAGTTCAGCTTGTTATCAGCTGCCAGAGGTCTTTGAAAAAAGAACACACGCACTCTTTCTCTTTTTCTCTCTAATTGTATAAGTTAAAAAGCACTTAATGTTTCTCTGCCAGTGAAGAAGAATTAGTAGATATTGTAAATATTGCACAATTTGTCTCTCCCTAATGGTGACAAATTGTCTTCCTTTATTCTTGTTTTTTGTGGCAAGACTTGTTTTAAATGCAACTTAGTAGTACTTTCATATTGGAAAAATATAAATTAAATTATTTGACTGATGGGTTCATTACACACGCTTATTTATTTGTAGAACATGTTAAGTGGAGAACATGATGTTAATCAACTCAACAACTAACAATTTAATTTTTTTTTAATCCATATCAGTTATGTTTGTTGAATAAACCATTAATTGAAATTTGGGATAATGAACAGAATAAATCAGTGAACCTTGTGCATAAATTTACCAAGAATCTATCTTTCAGGGTGAGGGGGAAACTCTGTATAATACTACATTTAGGCAATTAGACTAAAGCAGGACTCAAACCTGCACCACCCATTTTTGTAGCTGTCTCTGTACTGATCCTAGTGATGGACAACATTGATATGTGGTTGGGAGCAGAGTTGGAGTTTATTGAACTAAAGGTGAGGTTATTATGAAATGGAGGCTTTTGTGGTTCTGTGGTGACTGTTATCCAATGTCTAACTAAAGCAATGCACCATGAATAAGGTCCAGTTTGAGGAACATGACAATGAATTTGTTCTCTTAAGGAACTGCTAACTCACCAGATGTTGTTTTGCTAATGGCTCATGTAGTAAAGTATCCTAAAACTGGATTAACCACTACTATCACTACTTCCCAATGAGTTGTGCATTGCTATTTTAAAATATATTTTTTATTGCATGACAGTGGACAGTGTTCCTGCAAATAGACTGGCTCGACTTGTACAGAATCTCACACACACAATGTGCCATCAGCTGGAGGCCCCAGATACTGCAGTTGAGATGCCTATTGAATCTGTTTCACCATGGATACTGCTTCAGCAGATAATGCAAAGGTAGAGGTGTCATTATATTTTGATTAAGGGAAAATTAAGTTTTATGTATGATTAAGGTAAAGGTAACCCCCCATTATGCTGGATGATAATCATTATGAATCCTTCGTAACTAGATATGTGCAACATGCAGGTGGTCTATGCTGTAGCCCATCTGCCTCTACCCATGAAATATGTATGAAAAGGAAACTTCCAAAGGTACTCATTTGGATAGCAGTGAGCCCAGCCATTCTAAAAAATAAACTGCTCTGCTGCTACTTGAAATCCAATACCAGACTGTTTAGCTAGTAGTCAGATACCTTACCATCTATATAATAAAAGTAGGTATTTTATTAAATATTTCATTATTCATTGTCTTTGACTATGTACTTCCTCAGAGATTATAGTAGTAATAATTACATTAAAGATAACTGTAAAATACATAAAATGTGAACATATTTATGCCATCCCTATTATGATTATAAATTGAAAGACACGCTCACCTTTTTCTCAGAAGGAAAGTAAAGGTAAAAAATGTAATGGCAGAATTTTTTTCTGCTTGAATAAGAAATGAGGTTAACAAAATTGTAAGTATAATGAACATTAATGATTTTTGCTCTCTTAAAAATATTTATATTTATTAATTGGATCTTTTTTGGGTTGCTCTATACAGATATTATTTAAGCCAATGAACTTTGAATCTATCAGTGCCTAAAGTTATGTTACATTTGCATTTTTAGAAAGTAAAAGAAAATTGCAGAAAAAACATCTTTGAGCTTGTTATGCCTAACTGGAACTGAAACTTGGACCTGAGAACTGGCAAGTAGCTGTTTAATACTCACGCTACTGGGAACCACAGCATAAGGAGATAAAATATGAACAACTTGCATCAGTATCTTTGATGTTGGCTTCTTAATGTGTTCTAAGTTGGGTTTACTTATCAATTAATCCATCTGATGTCTCTTCTATCACCACAACTAACATGTGTAACCCTCTGTTGCATTATGTAGAATTTAGATTTAGATAATGGGGGTTAGTTGAAGTTTTGTTGACCTCCCACATGTTAGCGTAAAAGGCTTATTGTGCAACCCCATAGGAAGAGATACTTTCACTGTTACCCAAAAATCTGTTCCTTGAAGTTGCAGTATTTTGGTTCCAATGTCAGCTTCAGTTCCCAGTTTGTAAGTCTCTTTCTTACTAGGAATGGGTAATTAAACAGGATGTGCAAGGCATTCTCCTCATCCTGTTTGTACAGTCTGCAAATGGGTTCATCTTTGTAGAGTCCACTTTATATAAGATGTTTCCTGAAGTGACCAGGCTCACTAATTAACTCAACTACTTTCCTTATTCCTCTTCTGTCCAGTTTTAGGAGAGATGAGGAAATTTGCACTGTGTATATTTAAATATTAAATTTTCTGTATTGTTCTATGCACTCCATCATTGGATATGAACCACTCAAGCATTCTGTTTATTCAGATATACATCTGTACATTCTGCATGCCATGGTGATGAAATTTCTTTGGGTAGGGGAGCACATGCTAGCAGAAGCAAATGAGACATCTACTGTTGTATTGTTTATGTTACCTATACTTTTGTCATATTGTTTCTACTGTTTGTAGAGGAATTAAGAAATGCTGACATCTTCGAGCGTTGGGTGCCAAATTTGTAGCAGATTTTAGACGCCACTATAGACGTTGGATCCCAAATTTGATTGTCATCATAGACATTGACATTGTTCTTAACTAACACCATAATATGCTTAGCTAGTTCAGGGTTTGGTATTATAGCTGGATTTTTCAGATTGATACTTCTGGGATGAAAGGAGTGTGCAAATCACAATGGATAGAAACCTACAGAGTTTATTAATGTTTTGTTATTACCACACAACAGTACACTTTTCTGATTACAATATGCTCTGAGAATATTATTAGATACAGATTGAATACGAGACAGGTGTGTTATAATTTATATTTCTCTCCTGAAAACTGTGCTTTTTATCCTGTTGTAACTTGTATACTATTTTCCTATATGGATATTAATTTAAACTCATAACTCACATCATTCACCAAAAATAATAATTTTGTAATATCTTCCAAGAAATATTAATCACCATTTATATTTATGATATGTTAAAATACAGCTTAACTTTACGGAGTATGAACCGTGCTTTTGCTAAAGGAATTTATAACACTGCTTCTCTCATCGGAATCCAATGCATAACTAAAAAAATTTGAGATACAAAGTGTCACTTATTACAATAGGATTGTAATAATACTATACATTACAATGCATTATATTTTCAATATATGTGTACTAAGCGAATGAAATTCATTCATTTCTATTTAGTCGCAATAAAGCTATTTGTCTCATGTGTCATTCTTGGTATACATTATTATCATTATAAAATCATTTGAATATGTCATCTGTACACTCTTTATGCTTCATTTACTTTTTGAAGTACAGAATCAGTTTCGAAGATGCGTCATGTTCATCCTCAGCCAACTTGATGACTGGGTGGAGAAACCTTCAGTATGTAGGAGTGTGGCTCAATTTTATGAACTTAAAATTGGTGTTCTCCTCTCCTGGAATGTTGAAGTTCATTAAGTGATCTTTATGTTTATAAATATAAATTTTCTCCCTTGTATTTAATTCTGTGCTGCTTTAAGCAAATCTACTTCCTTTTTAAAGTTAGGTGTTGTTCATCATCCACTGAAGATGCCAACCGAAGTAGTTGGTGAAAGCTATGGTTGTAATTCCAACCATGGACCACGGCAAAACAGCCCGGGAGATTTTAACTGTTTTAACTATAACACCAGCTGTAAAAACCTAAGAATTACTACTTTCTTTTTGATATCATGATTCTCAGTCCATAAATGATATGCTACTGCCGACCTTCTATCTGTTTATATTTCAAATTCCCTAAGATGTTCCTTCAGATGTATTTCTACATTTTTCTTGGTTTTTCCAACATAAATCTTAATACATTCTGAACAAGATATTTTGTAAATGCCTGCTTTTTTCTCTTGTGGAGTGCTGTCAAAGGTATTGTCCTTCAGAACATTTTTTAGACTGAACCTATTAATGGGTGCCAATCTAATATTAAAATCTTTAAAAATATTTTGAAATTTGTTCATTGCTCCTGGGTGATAAGAAAATTTTTTAAAAATCATTTCCTCATTCTCAGCTGATAATGTTATAGTGTTTCTAATCAATTTCTTCCTTTGGAATCTATTAACCTTCCTGTGTACTAAATCCTTGTTAAAACCATTTAAAATTGCGATTTCTTGTATCTTTTTATATTCTTTTCTAAATTCCTCTTTGCTAATTGGTAAATTAATTAACCTGTATGTCAGACTGTTAAAAATTGCATGTTTCTGGGCTATGGAGTTAAACCACTTGCTTCTATATAGTTATCTGTATGTGTGTCCTTCCTATATATACCAAACTCCAAATTCCCATGGTTCCTCACAATTTTGATATCTAAAATTGGCAACATATTGTCTGTTTCTGTTTAGTACATAAAGGAAATGTTCATGTCTTGTGTTTTTAAAAGTTTTAAGGCATCTTATATCAGTTTTTTGTTAAATACAGTGAAAATATCATTGACATATATGTACTAACTTTTGAAAAAGTGTGGAAAAGTGGAAGTAATAGGCATTTCAAATTTTCTCATGAATAGGTTTGTTAAAAGGGGGGACAGGATACCGATAGCCAGTCCAATTTGTTGTTTATAAAATTATCCTCTAAAAATAAAATATGATTAATTTATGCATATTTTTGTAAGATGGATATTTTCTTTCCTATGTACTTAATTGATTGCAATATCATTCAGCCAATCCTGTAAAATAGATAAAACTCTTTCTATTGGTATGCTAGGGAATAGAGAGACCATGTCAAAGGATACCAATATATCAGAGGGTAGTAGCTTGACATCTTTTATCTTTTCAATTAATTGAAATGAGTTACTTCTTCTTTGAAATTTTGGTAATTGTTGAATCTGTCAGTTAGCCATTTTGCTAAAAAAATATGAAGGAGTATTGATATTGTTAGTAACGGATCTCATGCCCATTTCAGGTTTGTGGATTTTTGGTAAACCATATTTCTTAGCTATTTCAGGGTTGTTCTGTTTTAATTTGTATTTGATTATGTCCGGGATGATTGTGCATGTTCGTATGGCCTCGTTCACTACTTGGTACATTCTTTTAATGGATCTAATTTGACTAAAGCAAATTCTTTTTTATTTAACAGATCTAACATTCTACCAGTATATTCATTCTTATCTAATATAATCCTATTTTATTGCCTTTGTCCGCCTCTTTATATACTACCCTTTTTCATTAAGAGTTGTGATAATATTCCTGTAAGTATTGATTCTAGGTGGTTTGTTATTGTTTGACAGCACTCCACAAGAGAAAAAAGCAGGCATTTACAAAATATCTTGTGTAGAATGTAATAAGATTTATGTTGGAAAAACCAAGAGAAATGTAGAAATATGTCTGAAGGAACATCTTAGAAAATTTGAAATATAAACAGATAGGTTGGCAGTAGCATACCATTTCTGGACTGAGAATCATGACATAAAGGAGGTATATTTGCTTAAAGCAGCACAGGGGCCCACAGAATTAGATATATGGGCAGAAAATTTATGTTTATAAACATAAAATCACTTAACATTTTAAAAAATGAAGTCGAAATTGTAACATACACACCACTAAAATTCAATAAAATGGAAGACTAGTTTCGGGAGCCATTGCTCCTATCATCAGTTCCTGGTCGACTCTAACTTTGTTCATTAAGTGATTATAAAATCACTTAATGAACTTCAACATTCCAGGAGAGGAGAACACCAATTTTAAGTTCATAAAATTGAGCCACACTCCTACATACTGAAGGTTTCTCCAACCAGTCATCAAGTTGGCCAAGGATGAACATGATGTGTCTTGGAAACAGGTTCCGTACTTTAAAAAGTAAGTGAAGCATAAAGAGCATGTAGATGATATATTTAAATGATGTTATAATATGAGCTTCACTGTGTTAGTTCCATATATAATTTTTAAAAAAAGTTGTCCTTTTTTTAAAAATTTTAAATTATTAATGTTGTTAAGCTTGCCATTGGTTGATTCACTTAGTATTACAATTTTCTTATCTTTTTTTTTTTTTTTGAATGATGTTTAACACCGGTTTTTACTACCGTGGCACCACAGGCAGTTCTTACCTGTAGTTTAATGAGCTTGCAGGATTTATACAATTTAAATAGCATTACCAACGAATATTTGTTATTTGAATTGAAAATTAAAGCCTTTACCTAACTTAAAAACATGTGCAAATAAAATTTATATGATTAAAAACGTATTATCAATGAATGTTTGGAGCGTTAAATTGAATATTATGGCCCTTATTTACATGATAACATATGCAAATGAACTTCTTAAATTAACATAACTAAATAGCTATTACCACTGAATTTTTGTGGCTTTATATTGAGCATTATATCCTTTACCTAATGTAAAAACATTAGCAAATGAAATTATTAAATTAATATAATTAAAAACATATTATCAATGAATGTTTTGAGTTTCAAATCAAATATTATGGCCTTTATCTTATGTAATAATATGTACAAATGAACTTTTTAATTTAACATTACCAAATAGCTATTATCATTAAATGTTTGTGGCTTTATATTGAGCATTATAGCTTTTATGTGATATACAAGCTATTGAAAATGAACTTATTAAAATAATATAGTTAAACAACTGCTATCAATGAGTGTTTAGGGCCTTAAATCAGATATTTTCCATTTCATGCTCAAGGCAAATTATAATGATCTGTATTGCATAATAATTGAGCAAGAATCATAATCCTTCCATGATAGCATAATTTAGGATTGCTCATTTGTTGGGATATAAGACAATTTATGCTTGTGTATATCTGAATGAACATTTTGCAGTAAGGGCTACTTATTATGAAAACAAATCCTGGAATTTTTTTATGGAAAAATGCAATGCAAGAACTGTTCCACTGGACATAGTGAGCTGGATTGTTTTGACATTTATGATATTTTCTATTCAATAGAAACAACAAATCCCTTAGGACTGTCTGAAAGTAGACACATTTTACTGAATGAATAAGGATAAAAATACTTTCACAGCTGGTGTCCATAACTAATACGTAATTTATGGAAGGGGCAAAATAGTATCTTAAATTTGGGAGAAAAGTAATCTACATTATTATTTTGAAAAATATTATACTTTTATAATGGTACTCATGACATGGGTACTATAAATAATGAATAAAAGAAGTCTACATCTTTTCTTCTTCCCTATGTTCTGGCTTCTATGATTATGTAAGACACTAAATTTATGAGACTGATTTTCTGCAAATTTATCTTGTAGGCTTACAAACAGATGAAAGAGCAATAGTGAAAAAAATTCTGAGAGAGGATGAATTGGAAATGCAGTCTCAATCAAATATAGAATTAAACAATGGAACTGACATCCACTTTTGCACATAATGCATCCTCCTTTACGATTTATCCGTAATCCTTTTAGAAATAATTCCTGTACGCATCCAAGCAAAACCTATTCTTCCAAATTGGTTACAAATATCCATATATTTCTTCTGTCCCCAATTTCTTTTAATTACGTTATAAAAATCTTTTTTTATTCTCTAAGCTAGCCCAGATCTCTTGCCTCTCTATGTCTTCTACCCTCTGTCTCACTTCTTTCCAAAACCCACAAAATTATTTTAACCCAATCGCCATACATCTCCAATTCCAATTTCTTCTGATGGTTTCCTACCTCTCCAAGCCAACTCTCTCTTCCCAATACATATATTTGGTACTTAAAAGACATTCTTTTCGAACATCATTATTGTCTAGTTTCAAACATCTATACCAATTCAATTAAAGCTGAATGTAGGAATCAACACAGTGAAACTATCATAAAATCTGGTTTAGATTAAAAGTAAAACTACTTAAAATCATGTCCACACATTAAAATTCTCTTTACACATTAAATTTCTCTCATTCTGTGTTGACATAATTTTAAGTAGTTTTACTTTTAATCTAAACCAGATCTATACCAATATTTTAAGATTATTCCTTTTCTTCCTACTTTTACTAATTCTACCATACTTATCCCCTAGGTGTACTTTTTGGTAACCCCAGAACCTCTCTACAAAACATTCTATGCACTACATTAACCTTTATCCACCCTTTTGACACTCCCCAATTTCCACTGCATACATCATCTTCGGCTCAACCACAGCCTCATATAGTTCATTTTGTAGAAAGTGTTATTGTGACTACTTTACACATCTGAAACTTTACATCTCGCCATCTAAAGGAGGATACTATGATACAACTATCATAGTGATTTGGCCATCTTCATGACATCTCAGAGTCATGCTGAAAATTGTAGAACATCCCTCCTAGTTGATTATACTGTACCAGAATGATGAGAATGGAGATGAGAGGAAACTAAATTTGTATGTGGAGGAAATCTACCAAAATGTCTTTTTGTCACAAATAGCACATATGATGATAATCGAATTTGGGTCAGCCAATTGTCTACAACTCAGGCATGTATAAGAGGCAGAAAGGTTTTTCTTAGATCCCATCTTCCTAAATTTTTATACAGGTTTGGTAATAAAATACAGCCTTATATTCTTAATGTAACTGGGAATTGAAAGTGCTATACAATATTATTTGTTTTTACTTTAATGTTCCAGAGAAGAGGAGAGGGAGAAATTGGAGCAAGAACTGCAGATAGAAATGGGCACCAGAGAATTGCCAAGATGTATCTCAGTTTTGTTTACCGCTCATGAATTTTTGGGCAGGTACTTGTTTTTAGTCAAATGCAATATTTATAGTAATGGTGAAGAGTATATGAAATGTTAAATGGTGGATATTTCATTCTTTTAGGGCATTTATTTTCTGACATAGATAGGGGCTTGAGCAGAAGATTGTAATAATGTCATATAAAACCTGACAGAAATAGAAACAGTAACATCCATATTATAAAAGTTCTTATACTAAATTGCTAATAACAAATAGGACTTAACAATATATATTTCTTATGAAAGCATTGATCTCGGCATTTAATTAATGCAGCAGTAGCTCTGCACATGTTATCCTTCTATGTTATGAATACCTATGAAATGAACAGCATATCACTTATTTATTTATTTATTTAATTTAAGTAAATTACAATTGGTATTTGTTACACTTGAAGTAGTGACAATGGTAATGTCGCTTCTAAAGTCAATCCATTATAAGGTGTCACTTTAATCTCTGATTTATTTTGCCTTCTTTAGTTATTAACAAATTAATGAAACCAACTATGTGTGTGTGTATATACTTCTAAGCCAACAAGAATATTATTTTTATGACATAAGCTAAAAGACTGGAAGGGAGGCAAAGTAGTCACACCCTCTAGAAGCAACTTTTTTCTATTACAACTCCTGCACCTCCTTATAACCAAAGAGTTCTTCCAAGTGCAGGTGTTGCACTCCATTGCCCTACATATATCTTATAGGATATAGAATTTTAATGTAGTGATCTAAAAACCTTATATTATATTAAATTTTATTGTATTATATTATAAATAGATGTGCATTCTGTTTTCAGTGCTGTTATTTAAAATACTCATTTATGTGACATTGGCATCTTAGCCTTATGAGGACAATTGTGAATCTACTTGATAATTAATCTGTCATTATACATCCCCAAGCTATAATAAATTAATGAAAGTATCCTAAAAGGAAGAAAGTTATTTTGGAGGCAGATAAGTAAGTAAATAAAAAGTAAATTGTACTGATGAAGAATATTTCATGTGGTTAAAGGAGATCATGGTGCTGCAGCAATGAAGGGGCTTTATTACTGCATACAATGGATATAGTAATACCAAGACTGAAGAGTCCCAAATTGGCTCCTTTACGAGACAAACTCAATCAGGGCATGGAGCAAGTGTTCTATTGCCTTTATGCTCATCCCAACAAAAAAACAAAGGTAGCTGATAAAATTTGATTATATATTTGTGTTCTATATTTTTAAGATCATAATTGTAAATAAGAATATTGAGAATCAGAATTGAGTGTTGTTATATTCAATTGTATTAATGACCATTATGATTAGCATGCATAGGCAAATTAACATGATAATAGATTTAAATAGCAGGAATTTTCACAGTAAAATATAGTATAATATAACAAATTATTTATGAGGAAATCACGCTAAATTTCACTAATTTTGTCGCACTTACATGAACATGTTTTGAAGGCTGTTGCCTTCATTATATGATAATGATGAAGACAACAGCATTAGAGTGATTTTCTCATAAATAATTTTTATATTAACATAATAATGGTTTGCAGCTATCTAGAAATCTATTGTTCAGGACGCCCTTCGATGTTGACCAACGACGCTCATTTCAGAAACGTCAACAAAATTGTGCGTGCCAATCGAACACTGACTGTCTGAGAGATTGCAGAAGAATGTAACATTTCAGTTGGATCATGTCATGAAATCTTGATACAGCATCGCATCGTGTTGCCGCAAAATTCGTCCCACAGCTCATGAGTCAAGACCAGAAAGACCATCGCCTCGCAATCTGTGAAGAACTATTGGATCGCGCAAATGAGAATGAGATGTTTCTTAAGAGAATCATAACTGGTGATGAGACCAAGGTTCAATCTTCATAATGGATCGGGAAAGGTTCTCCAAGACCAAAAAAAGCTCATCAGGTCAGGTCAAATGTGAAAGCCATGCTGATAGTTTTCTTTGGCTTTGAAGGATTAGTTTATCATGAATTCGTGCCACAGGGACAAACTGTTAATCGATGGTATTATTGGGAAGTGTTGCGATGCCTGTGAGAAAATGTGAGAAAGATACGGCCTGAAATGTGGTGAGACAATGCATGGCTCTTGCATCATGATAACGTACCTGCACATGCATCCCTGTTGGTGTGTGATTATTGCACAAAAAACGAAATCACTGTGCTGCCTCATTCTCCATACTTTTCTGACCTGGCCCTTGCGGACTTTATTTTTTTAATTTCTAAAGTTGAAACCCCCATTGAAAGGACTTAAGATTTGCAATGATACACGAGATAAAAGAAAATTTGCAGACGGCACTTCGCGCGATCCAGGAAAAGGTGTACCAAGACTGCTTCCGGAAGTGGAAACAGCGTTGGGAGCGGTGTATCAATTGCGGAGGAGAGTATTTCGAAGGAGACCATACACAATAAGTAAAAGGTAAGCGTTGAAAATTTTTGTGGACAAAGTTCCAGAATTTTTTTAACACACCTCGTATATATTTCTTCTTATTTCCAAGTTGAACCTCTACCTTTCTAAAATCATGTTAACAAAAAACTCATTTATGATGCCATAAAACTTTTGAATATGCAAGATAGAAACATATCGTTTACATACGAAACAGAAACAAATAACATGTTGCCATTCTTAGATATTAAAATAATGAAACGTCAAGGGAATTTGGAATATACAGAAAGGATGCACATGCAGATGATACATATGCAGATAATCACATCAAAGCTAACAGTTTTAACCCCCAGTGCACAAACATGCAGTTATCAACAGTTTAACACACCGACTAGTTAACCCATAAATTAGCAAATAAGAATATTTTAATGAATACAAACAAATATTTTTTTTAATTGTTTATTTAAGGATGCTCTTTAATATCTCGGGTCATCAGCGTCCCATTCTATTTAGGGTGTGAAACGGCTGACAAATTTTCTCAGAGGCCTCTTCTTTCAGGCTTGAGGTTCTTTATCGTGCTGTAAATGTACGACACAGGACCCACAGCTTTACTTCCCTTCCGAAGGAAGCCAAACTTAGGATTTTTAGGCCCGAAAAAATCCATCGATCCTGGCCAGGTTCGAACTCGCAACCTTGGGTTTAGAAGGCAAGTATGGTTACCACTACACCACAAGGACCGACTACAAACAAATAGAAGAAACAGAAATGGCTTTAAAAAAAAAAAAGAAGGTGCAAAAATTCAAGACAAAAACGTATCAAAGAAGCCACAATGCTTTCAGCAAGAAAAGATAAGCTAATTTTTAAAAAAATTCAGATATCATCCATGGGCTGCAAAAAAATTTCGGAATATTCTTAAAGGTTTTAATATCAGGTTGGCACTGGTTAATAGATTAATGTTAAAAACTTACTAATAGACAATGATAATGACAGTATTCCACAAGAGAAAAAAGCAGGTATTTACAAAATAAATTGTGCAGAATGTGAAAAAATCTACATTGGAAAAACAAAGAGAAACATAGGCACATGGTTAAAGGAACATTTCAGGAACATAAAATACAAGCAAATAGAGAAATCTGCAGTAGTATATCATTTTTGGACACAAAATCACGACATAGTGAATAAATAAAAATTATTAAAATCAGTAACAAGAACCTACGGAACTAGCAACCTGGGAGAAAATCTACATCTACAAATATAAAGGCAGTCTAATGAACTTTGACACTGCTGGCATGAAAACATAAACTACAAGCTTATCACACTGCGACAAGAGCAGAATACACATTCCCACAGCTTAACAAATTATCCAACAGTTGAATTTTAGCTGATGATGAAAACCAAATATTCTTGAAACCGGTTCTATACATTATGACAAGTAAGTGAAGCATTAAGAGTGTGTAGTTCAACTAAATCATGCAATAATATAAATGATTTATTTTCTTATTTATCTATCAACTTTGACGGTGTACTTAATTATAGTTGTGTTGCTAATTAGTGAAAACTATTGATCATTCTGTATCTCTTAAATACAGAAATTGCACCAGCAGCTTACAAGTTAATTAACATGCGCAATAATATTTAGAATATATTTAATTCAATGGATCTATAATGAAATACAGGAAATCTGTTCAAGATAGAACTAAGTTGGTCCTAGGTTTTTATACTCTTGACAGATATTATTCAGATGTGAAATTAAAATTAACCTTCTCATCTTCAGCAGTATCTTAAAAACAAAGAAAGACAATGAGGCGTTCTTTTGATATCTACATTCCCAATGTATACATAGCTTGGTCAAAATTCTTTTAATGTAATATTTTCAGTTTTTCCTGAAGTCCCATACACCTGAATTTTTCTGCACTTAAACGTAAACATTATTTCTCTTACACTCTGCTTCTCCTTTTCCTTTAGTTAGATAACTCTCATCTTTTCACTAAATGACAGTACCATAATTTTACACTACATTGCTGGTCATGAAATACATAATTCTATGCTATGCTTGGATATTGACAACAAAATGTACTGCTGATGTAATGTAGGGAGATTCACTGATAGGGCTCTTCTGCTTAATCAATAGGTAATAAAACTATTGACCAAAATCTTAATGCATCCTCACAGACTGTTGCAAGAAACTTGGTTTTTACATAGTGGCACACCTATATAATTTTTCCTTGAAAATATAGACTGTTTCAAAATATAGTTTACATCAAAGAGTGTATTTAAGTAAGAGTGTATGTTTTCATCATAAGAAGTGGAGATTATTCCATTTTCGCATTTGATGTTTCCGTTTTGTTCATCAAAAAATAATATATAAGCATATACAGTTTTTACAGTGACCAGTAACATTTTGTGAAATGGACAGGATTTCAGAAAATTCAAGTTCTGAAATGGGTAGGTTTCAATACAGTGTACTTTTTATTAATGTTTTTCTTTTTTAGGTTGTTTCATATCAAAAGCCAAGTTGATGGTTTATTCTGAAATATTATTCCACATTTTAGTATTTTTAAATTTACATTATATTTCAAACTTTGCTGCTCTCAATTTCAACATATGAGATCTGTTTAAAAAATACCCAAAGTTTTGAATTTCTTAAAATTTGAGCTTATATTTAACTTATTGAGCTTTGCCTCAAAGTAAACTACCTATTTTGATACTTGCTCCAACCAGTGTTCAAGCTTTTGAAAACACTCCTGATAAAGTTAGTTATTTATTTGTTTATTTATTAATTTATTGCATGAAGCTTTGTTTGTGATTTTGTGTTATACTTTCCAGTTACATCTAGTTTTTATTCTTTCATCTTGCTTCTCAACTTTGAGAACTATAAAGTCCACAGATGCTGAGTCTGGAAAGTATGGAGGATAGGGTAGAGCACTCATCTTATTTTTTTGTATAAAAGTCACTTTGAATGTTTTGCTTTCATATGACGATTCAAGTCAGCCGTGGATGGAGAAGGTTCTCTTCGAAACCGGTCCCACTATATTTTAAAAGTAAGTGAAGCACTAGCTAGAGTGTATGAGATGACAGTATTTGATAATCATTTATATTTTATCTAGCTTCACTGTGTTGGTTCCAACAGAATTTTAAAAAAATTGTTATAAATCAAGATTTTAGTCTTTGCTTGATTGACTTTAAGATCCCATTTCACATAATATCTGTCAGTTTCTAAGATAGCATTTTTCAAAACAATCATCAAGAAGGATGCAACCATTAGATCATCAGCATATAACAACCCCAAAACTTCCAGATTGTTTGTGACTGGAATATGTATATTACCTTTTTCAAATCCACCAGCAACAAATTAAAAAGAATGGGACTAAATTTGCACCCTTGTCTCAAATCCTGATCCTAGGAAACTTTCCTAGTCACAACCCCCTTCCCACATCTAGCAAAAAATGAGTTTTCTTTATAAATTTCCTGCAATAAACTGGTAATATTCTTACTCATTCCCTTACTTTCCAATTTATACCATAATGCAACTCTGTTTACACTGTCATATTCTTCCTTAAGACCCATTAAAAACTGATATAATCTACCATGCTTCTTAGCTAAAATAAAGTTTTAATTATAAATGCATTGATCAAATGTCCTCTGACTTTTCCAAAATCAAAGATATTAATTCATTTCTCTCTACCCAATAGTTAATTCTTATTTATTGGCATACCTAGGATATTTTACCAAGGCCAGACAGAAAAGCAATCCCTCTTTAACTACCATGGTTCTTTCTAGAACCTTTGCTCTTATAAATAGGATGAATAATAGCAGTATTCCAGCTTTTTGGCATCCTTTTTTGCTTTTTAACCAAATTTAGTAATCTAACTAAGAATTTTAATATTTCCTGATCCTCACACCAAACTTGAAAGAATTTGGCAGGTAATCCATCAATGCTCACTGCTCTATTATTCTGGCCTATTTGTACCAGTTTAAGAACCTCCTTTGAAAAAGATTTATTCATATTCTCAACTTGGTATACTTTTAGTTCTAAATTCCAACTTTCCCTAGCTGTAGTTTTAGATTCAAACAATTGCTTAAAATGATCCACCCATTCTTCAGGCTTAATAGAGCCATATCCTACCCAACTCCTCTCCAGCTTCTAATAACATTCCACAGTACATTTGCTTTCTCAAATGTGATTTTAACCTCTATTTCCTGGGCCCTTTTCCTTCCCCATTCCTTTTTATTTTCAAATAAATGCCTACAAACAGCTCTTAATCCATCTAACCTTCTCTCTCCACTAAATTGCAGTGTCCCTCACCACATTTTGCATATTTCTACATTCCTTATCAAGTCAATCCTTGCCCTTGCTTTATTTCTGATCTTCCTAATCATACCATTGTTACCAGCCCATTTCAACATAATCTCCAACAAATGTAAAACACTTTCATTCCTGTATAACTCAATCTTCCCATTAATTCCTAGAACATGTAAATACACTTGTGGTGAACTTATCATATAAAGTTTACCAGCACACTCTTGATTCCATTTCTTTGCTGCAGAATGCAAAATCCACAATACACCAGCCCCCCTACATTAGCACAGTAAATTTCCTATTCTCATCCTCCTCCATATATTCATTTAAAAATATTAGCCCATTATTTTCACAGAATTGGGTAAGATTGAATTCTCCTTCATTTACCATCTTGTCTTTACTTCTTCTTATGTCTACTCCATAACCCCTTCTACAAACACCTTTTTCCATTTCCCTCAATCTCTAGCTTGAATGTTTCTATTCCTAGCATTAAAATCTCCAATTAAAAAAATACTATCTTGGGAAATTCCCACTTAACCTCATCCATCTCAAAATATAAATTATGAAGGAGATTGGATTGAGACTGTGAGCTTCTTGGGGAGTTATAAATTATCTCCAAAGACAAAGATGCATTTTTTATTAATAGCCACATAACTGCAATCGTCCTAGAACTTTTCTGTTTAATCCTACCTATTAATTCATTTCTAATTAATATGCCTATGTCTCCTGATTCCCTACCCCTCTTCCTTTACCAAAAAATTAAAAAGCAGATATTTTAGTATCTTCACCATCATTAACCTCATTTCTGCTAGCCCTAGAATAATCATTCTTCTCAGTAATACACTAGTGAATTCTAAAGATACAGCTCTTTTTATCCCTTCACAGTTTCAGAAACACAAAGTTACTATCCTTCCTCCTTCTTGCCCTAATTGCAATCCAAGCTTGGACCTAAATTCTTGCTTGAATCCCCTAGAACATCTTGGTAAGTATGCCTCCTCACTTCCCGCGAAACTGGATTTGGACTATTTCACTCCAAGATACTTCCACATGGAGTACACACAATACTGGTATATAAACTCCATAGATTCTTCCTAATTGTCACATGATACTCTTCTCTCTTCACCACTCATAGCCACATCAGCCATCCATTGCATTTCACAATACAGATAGTTATCTGAGGAGAAATTCATCTACTGATAGCTCAAACATTACTCAATCTTCCATCAACTGATCTTGAACTTCACTCCTCCACCATCTCTGAATCTCACTTTCCATCTCTGCTCTTATACAGATTTTATTCTTTGATCTTCATGTTTCTTGCTCTATAAATTTTTGAAGAATTATTTCCCATACATTTATTCCATTATCTGTACATAGCTCCATTTCTGCCTCAAAAATTAGCCATATGTCATCAATTCACAATTGCATCTTATAAATATATGTTTTGCTCCCTGTGAGCCTTGTGTATTTCATTAATTGGACAAGTATCCTGTTCTGTTCAATTTTTGCAATTATCATCCTTCTCCCAGATTTTCAGCTCAGTTGAAATGTATCTGCTATTTCCCATTCACCTAACTTCAGTTCTATTTTCATCTCCATTATTGTTGAGCCCAGACACCTCAGCATTCTTCCACTTCCAACAAATAACAGATTAAATTTACGATGTTTTTCCTCTAATTTATCCACTTTTATTTTAAATCCAGCTACTTCTTTCTTCATTCCTTTAACTTTTATCCCATGCTTTATCTTCATATAGGCACATTAATTTATTGACCAAATCATACTTTCATTCTATCCATTCTGCTCAGAATCTTTTCCAAATGTTCATCGTAGCCTACTGGGTAAGGATTCATATCTACACCATTAATGCATAAGAACTTTAATTTTTTAAACATTTTTTTATTTTTTTTAATTTTTTTCCCCCCTTACCATAAACATTCCAATTCTTCACAGAAAAATGGCTACACAACAGACCTGGTCAAGATCAGGCATTTACAAAATCAATTGCAAAGACTGCACTAATAAATATATAGATAAAACAAAAAGGAACATTACCATACGGTTTAAGGAACACATGAAAAATGTAAAATGTAAATCAGCAGTAGCATAGCATTTCTGGCAAAAAAAAACCATGAGTTCCAAAATGAACCAAAACTCTTAAAAGCTCTTCAAAAACCTATAAAATTATCGGTGTGGGAAACTATATTCTGAACAAAAACAAAAAAAATTTAAATATTGTACTTAACGAAGTACAATATTTTTTCGAAACATCATAAAAAGGTACATAAATTTTATACATGTTAAGAGTAATTCTCGTGAATATCAGATGTTACTAATTAATTTTCATATATTTAGCATGCTTCAATGATATTATATCATTTGTCTTAAGGAAACAGTCACAAACTAATGTTTTTATAATTCAGGGAAAATATTTTTGTTAGTTTGGTTTCTAATGAAAATTCAGATTTGCTATCAAATGTAGCCACTCCTTTTTCTATGTAAAAAGTCAAGAAATGACATTAATAATCTTTTTCCTCATAAAATGTAGAATGATTTCAATCCAGTGAAATAGGAAGGAAAAAAGTTTCTGAATAAAATATTAGTTACTGACTTTTTCTAAAGACCCATACATGATATAGAAGTACTGCAAATCCAAAACAGATCTAAACAGATTCTGTATCAATTCCATCATGCTGTGTTATGCAATTTTGCACTTTTTACTCATGAAGCATGTTGCTTATTACAGCTCATGGTGAATCTTTTAGCCATTCAACATGTTCAGCTGCAATTTTTTCGCTCTGTTTACCTATTAGTGAAATTATTGGAAGTAGGCTCTAGGAGCAGTTGAATGTAAAATCAAAGGAAACAAGTACCTAGAGTGATTTATGCCTGCATTTTTCAGCTGGAACACTGATGTTAGAAATTCCAAAAGTATAAAATAACAATCTTATGTTTGATGTTTTCTTCATGTGTTTGAAAGTTGTAAGTAATAATGTTTTCGCAGGCACGTTATCTGCAGGACCACGGAGTACCACAAATTCCTCTGACTTGGGCCCGTGCAATGCAACTATACCAGTTTTATTTGCCAGAAGAACTGCCAGAATTTGACTCATATAGAGTAGGTTCTATTACAGCAGATGTTGAAAATCTGCTGAAAAAGATAAGCACTTTGATTCCTTCAGAATGCAATCCAGGTATTGTTTTAGAAAACATTTTACATGTATCTTATTTTACGTTAATGACATGAGCAAAGTAAAACAAAGGAAAATTTGCTGAAAAAGGTAAGCACTTTGATTCCTTCAGAATGCAATCCAGGTATTGTTGTAGAATTAATGAATGAATTTATTCCACAATTAACTTTACAATTTGTCACACTAATATATCCTCATTAACCATGTGGTTGTCTGACTGTAAGAAACCTCCATTTGCTTTCTTCCTATTTTGTTTTCACTTCTCTTTAACTTTTTCTAAAAACTCTTCCATTTTCTGGATGTTTTTTACACTCTTGTTACTTAACATTTTTTTTTAACACTAAATCCTTCTGTAAATTATTCTATTTATTATCCCAAATTTTTTTCTCCCACCATTTGACTTTCTCGCATTCCAATAAATAATGGGACACACTGACTTCTCCTCCACACATATGACATCCATCATTATTATCTCCTCTATATCCTTTCAGGAGTATTACTCCTGTACACATCCAAGCCCAACCCATCCTACCCATATGATCACAAATTTCCATATATTTCTCTTGTCTCCAATTGTGTTTGATTCCTTTATATACAACTAAGGAACATTTATCACCTAAACTAGCCCAAATCTCTTGCTTTTCAATATCTTCTATTCTCTGTCTCACTATCTTCCAAAATCCATTAACATTATTTTCACCTGCTTTCCATGTATTCCCCAAACCTTTTTCTGCTAGTACCTTCAGCACTTCCCCATACCAACTCTTCCTTCCCAAAACCTCTTTTTGATATTTCAAACATTCCTTTAATATATTTGAGCTGTCTAATTTCAGGATATGATACCAATACTTCATTGCTCTCTCTATAATCAATCCTTTCCTCCCCATCCTTACTAATTCAAGCAAACTAACTCCCCTCAGAGAACACTTGGGTAATCCCAACACTTTCTTACAAAACATTCCGCATACCACATCCACCTTTCTCCATCCCTCTTCTACTTCCCAAATCTCGACTGCATATAACATCCTTGCCTCTACCATTGCCTCATATACTCTCTCCAACCATTTCACAGGTAATGTTGGAGTCCTATATAAACTTATTCTGACAGCTCTCTTCGCCTGTTTGCCTTTAACTTGCGCACATTTTACCTGTGCCTCCCATTTTCTATTACTTGCAAATCTTACCCCCAAGTAATCAAACTTCTTCACTACTTCTACTGTTTCACCTGGTATATACCATTTTTTCTCATCTTCCCTTAACTTTATACCTTTTTTTAAATACCATTATCTTTGATTTTTTCCCAATTATCCGTAACCCCCATCCTGCACACTACTAATCTCAGCAATAGCCCCTTGTAGTCCTATCATCATTATTGCTCCTACTACAAGATTATCCTCCAATAGCAATCCTGGTACTTCCCTATTTCCAATTATGTCTGTTTCTGTCTCTGATCCTTTCAATAATATCATCTATAAATAAACTGAAGAATATTGGGCTTAATTTGCACCCTTGCCTCAATCCAATTTTTTTGGGACGCATAACCTGTTATCCTATTTCTTTCACTCTTAACACAAAACCTAATTCTATCATATACTCTTTGTAATCCCAGCAAGAACTCATTACTCACTCCTTTTCTTCTTAACTTATAAACCAAGGCATCCCTATTTATTGTATCAAATGTTTTTTCAAAATCTGAAAAGAAAATGTATACTCTTCCCTTTTTATTTCTCAAATATTTATTTACATAGTGCAGATTATCATTATATTATTTAGTGTTCTCCTTCCTTTTCTAAAACCTGCAGGAAACCAGTATACCAGTATATATTTTCCCTAATACAGATAACAAGCTAATTCCTCTATAATTGTTTGGTTTATTAATATCACCTTTTAATTTATACAAGGGTACTATCGTACTAAATATCCAGCTTTCAGGTATTACCTTCACCTCGTTTATTTTATTTAGTATCTCCATTAACAATGTAATACCTCCCTCTATTCCTGTAAATGCTTTCCAGAGCTCCCGTGGAATTCCATCCACTCCTGGAGCCTTATTCCTTCTCAATGTTTTAATCTGGTCTCCTACTTCTTTCATATTAAAATCTTTATCCAGATATTCTATCCTATTTACAGCACAACTCCATTCTAAATCATAATTCCCTAAACTCCCAGCTCCACTCAAATTTCTAAAGTAATTAATCCATGACTTCAGCTTTATTTTATTGTTTTAGAGAACATTTTACATGTATCTTATTTTACATTAATGACATGAGCAAAACTAAAACAAGGGAAGAAGAATAATAAACCACTAATAGCCTTTTTATAGTTTTCCCCCCTGGATTTTGACATTGTTTTCAGGGACCAGCTTGTTTTAAGGGGAAAAATTGATAGCAGGAACCATGTTATCAGTGTTGCTCTTTGAGAACTAAAGAGATTTTAAAAATATATTCACATAAATTAATGCATAAAATACGAGCTTAAATTTTTTTTTAGCTAAAATTATTATAGCAAGTGCACATTGTTCACTATTTATTCAAGATAATTTTGAGTTTGATATGATCCTGTGTAAAACATGCATATCTAATTTAATTTCTTCCCATGGTCCTGCCAGTGTAGGTAGGTTTCTAAGGTATACCACATTCATTAGGGCTCCATTTAAGTGAAAATCAAAGAATTTTAAAACAAGTGTGAAATGTTTAAGAATTCTATGCTCCCTTTAACTTGATAAATTCTCCTTGAAAATGACTCCTATATCTCAATGTCATTCAATGTTTGCATCTTTATGAATGTAAAATGCTTAGTCTCCTAATGCACATTAATGGCATTGTGCAAAATATTTCTCTTAAAAAAAATAGTAGTCCAGTTATAACCATGGGCAACAGTTCATACCAGATGCAGATTTATGCATAAAATAACTGCCTTGTGCATCCTTCAGTGCCCTGAGTGAAATATTCAGAATAATATATTCTTCAATCAGAGTTATCTTCATCTATGACATATAATACTATTGGAATGTAAACATTTCAAGTTGTACTCTTTGAGATGGTATTACAAAGGGCTGCTTATTCATGTCTCACTTGCACTTTATTTAATGAATGTGACTACAGTATAATGCCACTGCCAAGGAGTTGAGATTTCAAGATAAACAGTCTTTCAGTTCATTTAAGAACTGTCAAGAAATTGTAAGAAATTTTTAAAAAAATTCTGTTGAAACTCACACAGTGAAGCTTGTTAAATGTAAATTCTAACTAATCTGTCATCTAACACACTCTTATGTTTCACTTACTTTTAAATATGGTGGGACCGGTTTTAAAGAGACATCCTTTCCATCTTCAACTAACTTAACGACTGGTAGGAGAAACTAACTTTTATGAGAACCGTGGCTCTGCTCAGTGGTGTTTTTTTTTTTAACTGGAAATTTGTATTACATTCTCCTGTAATGTTGAAATTCATAAGATGATCCCTATGTTTATGAATGTAAATCTTCTCCCATGTGTCCAATTCTGTATGTCCATGTGCTTCTTTAAGTAACTTTATTTCTCTTTATCTCTTTTTATGTCATGATTATCCAAAAATGGTGTGCTACCGCTGACCTCTCTATCTGTTTGTACTTAATGTTTCTGAGATGTTTCTTTAACTATGTACCTATGTTCCTTTTAGTTCTTCCAATGTATGTATAAACACATTCTTCACATGCAATTTTGTAGATGCCTGACTTTTTCTCCAGTGGAATGTTATTAAAAGTGTTGTCCACTAAAGAATTTTTAGAGTGTATCTGTTAACAGGTGCCAATTTAATGTTAATATCTTTAAAAAAAATTTGGAATTTATTCATAGCTACTGAATGGTAGGTGAATTTTTTAAAAACTGATTTCTCTTTTTCAGTCAATAGTGTGGTGGTATTCTTGATCAATTGTATTATATATTTAAAAGTAAGTGAAGCATAAGAGTGTGTTAGACAACAGTCTTCCAGGTTTCTAATTGTACATATGGTGCTGTGAGTGCCTTAGAGGAGGTTGTGCTTCAAATTCAAGCAGCACACACGTTTAAATTTAAGTATCTTTAGCAATAATTTTACAGATCTTGAAGAAAAATGCAAGTCGCATTTGTTTCACTATCATTCCAGACTATGGTGACTGACTCATTAGGCTAACAGATTTTTGTTATCTCACTACATCAAGGCTGCTTATATTATGCACTTCTATAAAATATTGGAGGTGTCCAGCCTTAATTTCAAGTATGGGAATCTAAGGACCAGTGTCATTCAAACCTGGGGCACCAAAACAAATAAAACACTTAAAGGTCAATAACTGAAACTCATATTAAACAGTTATTTCAACCACCTGCCAAAACAATTACAATAATTCACATATGGACTAATCAGGTTATTATTAAACTTTTCAAAATTAATTTAATTAAGGTTCACTTTTTCTAAGCAAAGTTTAAAATTAAATTACACATAACTCACTATACCTTAAGGCCATTCAGTTTACCTTGTGATAATATGTACATCCTCCTAGAGTAAAATGAATCTTTCCAGTGCAAATGTCTGCCTGTGGATTTCCCTGCTCATTATGAATTTGTCACTCACACTTTCACCTTCTACAAATTTTATGGAAAGCTGCATCTACATTCTGAGTTTTGTACCAATCAAGAAAATTTGTCAATGGTTTTGGTAAGTTCTTTTATTTGTACCTGCACTTGGCATACTTGTTGAAAATTGTTGCTTATTTGACTTACTGTTAGTAGTTGAAGATAGTTCTGCAGATGTAGAATCATCCAAGATTGGGAAGCAATTGTTCACCTTCAGGAGTTTTTTTCTTACATTCAATCACTGACTGAATATTTTTTTTATTTTATTAATAATTATCCGTAATCACATGGAATAACAAATACTTGGAAGCAACCATGTTTGCTTTGAAGCACAAGTGTAGACAAGTGAATAATTAACTTCTTCTCTCCTCTTTTGAAGACATTAGGCCACACGTACACACATTGTGCTAAGCCACCTTCAACAGTTATTTATTTCATCAAAATTCTTAGGCATTTACATCTTCAGTGGCAGTAGCAAGGTAAAATCTTTGGCTAGAGATCCACTGTCCACAGCAGGAGTATATAGAGTGTCATACTCACACGGCAAGATATACATAGGGACCACACAAAAAGCATATAATTGTAGATACAGAATTATATGGCAAAAACAGTTATCTATAAGGTATAGTATTGGTACAGTGCATGCTTGAGTTTTCCTAGTTTCTCATCCTGATTTATAGAATGTGTTAATTTGTTGTACAATTTTATTCCAGTGTACACGAATCCCTTTTCACATGATTTAGTTCTGTGTGTTGTAATGGTTAAGTTGTCTTTTTTCATGTACCATATTCATAAGCATTTGCATTTTTTGAGAAACTATCCAAATATTTCCTTGTGTATACCAATGTTTCATATTAGTATATGCAAGGTAAAGGCAGTATGCTAGCTTGCTGGAAAACTTTCAACAACTGCAGTTTTATTTATCTGCATCATTATTCTTATATGACATATTTCTGAAATGTTGTAGATACTGAAGTGTTAACCAGAATAAAATGCAATCTTTCAGGATTGAATGGAAGTAAGCAAAATAAGGAGTTGTAATAATTCTTGTACTAAGAAAATTTTATGTGACAGCAATGCATATATTACCAGTTTTTTTGACTGTAGTATCTATATGCATATTCCATTTAAAATGATTTTCTAGACAGCTCCTAAAAATTGCCCACTATCAAAATTAAACTTAAATTTAATTAGTAGTTTGAAATATTGAGAATTTTCACAGTGAAATATAGTATAATAGCAATTTTTTGTGAAGAAATCACCCAAATTAGTGAAATAGCAATATTAAATTTATTTGCTTTGTTTACAGCTCATTTAGTGGAAAAGGTGACATCATTCATTGAAGGGAGAAGTGATTCACTACCTATGCTAGGAGATGCTCACACTCAGCTACCAAGGCAGATATCTGCTATTTACTATCTTTTGGCAGATTTTTATTTCAAGAATAATGAATGGGTAAGCATTTTCATTTTCACCCAATCCCATTCCCTTACTTTTTTCTATTATTTTCTCTACATTCTGTTTTTATGGAATAGTGATGTTGAATCTTTTCTGTGAACATGTGTGTTTCTTCAAGTCAAACTTGGATAGAGAGATCAAAGCCATCTTCACTGCACTACAACATATAATTTATAGATCATAAGCATTTAACAAAGCAATAATTCTTTCATATTCTAGATCAGTACTAAAAGAACTGTAGAACAATTCTTCAAAATCAGTTCATAAACAACAAATAACAAAGCATGGAAAAACATACATGAATCCTGGCACAACAATAAAAACAAACCAAGAAAACAGTAAAATTCTCTCAACTAAATACCGGCCATTACTGTCTTGAAGCCCACCTTCACAAATGTAATTTAATAATTTCCAAAGTCAAAAATTAGACAATGAATATGGAAAAGTTCAAATTTTATGAAATAAAGGACATGTCTGCATTTTTTCTAAAATCTTCAATCTACTTGTAAAATAAATTTTTCATTACTTTTGAAAAACCTTGTCTTTAGGGTCTTCATTTTGCTTTTCCCATATGTAGACCAAGTCCAAAACTAGGCAGTCACATCTGTGTGTAGAATTTCTGAGGGTGAGTTAGTGCTTGTTTAGATTCAGACCAATGAAGAGTTACTACGTTATTGCATTTTATTTCTCTATTTGCCATGGTTCAGAGATTTAATGCAGAACAATACATGTACACGATTCCTGGCACAAGAATAAAAACATTTTCATTACCTGTAGCTTTTTAAAAATTAATCTACTCAATGTTGTGTAGAATTTCCAAGAGTTCATCCATCCAACAGATTTATGTTTTATAAAATAGTGCTTGAATTCAAAACAACAGAATCAATTTTGGGCATTAATTATATGATTAGCTTCTCTATACAAGCTCCAATTAACATTTCATCTTATGTTATGTTCTTTATAGTAACTATAAAATTGTTAATCTTCATCTTCAGTGTACAGTCTTTTTTGATCTTATCATTTACTTGTACATAGACATCCTTTATCACAGCACTTAGGGTCTACTTTTTCTCTGCTGAAAAACTTGCATACATAGCAAGAAAAGGTTCTGCATGGGCTAGAATGGGGGTAATGAAATTGACAGGGTTGAGAGTAAGGAGGGATTTAAAAAAATGCCCTCTCTGTAACCGAAAGTTTAATAATTGGCGTACATTGTTAGAATGTGAAGAAACCAAAATTCTTAGAGAGAAACTAGAAATGAATAAGTGGTTGAATTTGCCAGATTGGGGGGAAATGGATGATGTGTGTGAAATCAAAGAATATAAAGGAAATAGGAAATTATTTAGATAAAGGAAAATTAGTAAGCAAGATAATGATGAAAGATTATTAGATATTAGGTATAAAGGGAAAATAGGGTCCAGTAGCTAGATAACTACTATGTTAGAGACTATTGGGGCCTCAGCAATTTACTGTAGTGATTTGCAAATTGCTTGATAAGGTGAAGTATAATAAAATGTTTTTAAGTATTTTGGTTAATATAATATTGGATTTGGTAAAGTTAGATTTGTATGCAGGTATTTTGTTTGTTTGTTTGTTTGTTTGTTCAGGAGTAAATGGGTAATTTAGAATTAGCTGATTATATTTAGTTGTTATTTTTCATTCAGAGTATATATAATAGGTTAGCATTGCTGCCTGGTCTCTTGAATATTCCAGTAAGCTACTAGAACCAGAACCAGATACTAGGGTTCAAAATTAATATAGTATTTGTTATTTGTGAAATAATAGAAATATGTAAATTTTATATCCTAAACTTAGGTATATTACCACTGTATTGTCAACAGCTTCATAAGTACAATATTTATTGTGTAATAAATGCACATTTACAAAAACATTTGGGGAATGAAGTATGAAAGGCAATTTCATGACCACTTATTTTGTTTAAAATGTGTATCATGTCATTTTCATTTTAAAATATATTTACATTTAAGACTATCTGAATGAATGAATGAATGAATGATTGAATGAATGAATATTTATTATATCATTTAAATATAAAACACATTTTTTAATTAAAGTAAATTTTACAAACAGCTCCAGTCCTCAGTTCATCAGCACATTTCTTCTGGTCATAGACACAAATAAAAGAAGAAGAAAAAAAAATGTTACCTTTAAATATAACAATTAGGAACAGTGCCTTTGGCAATTCCAGAGGTCACTGAATCCATTCAAAATTTATTGCAATTTGATTGGCTCAGCCCCCCAGTCCCCGGTTCATCACCAGCTACCTACTGGAATATCTAGGGAACCGGGCTTTGATTCATCCAAAAAACAAAACACAACATTAAAAGTAATTTATACATTCAATACAATATTAGGTTATATTTCGTACAATACTAAATTATTATTATTATTATTATTATTATTATTATTATTATTATTATTTTAAACCCATTTGGCCAAAGTTATATCCTTTATTCCTTTGGACCTTATACGCACTAACCCCTGGTTATTGATGTATAAGGATCCTGTTTAACTAATATTAGAAAACTAGCCCCATACCCTCCCCTACTCATTCCATCCTCCTTTCATTATCAGACAATTTTATTCTCAAGCACATTTCAAGTATTTTATACCCATAACCATTTTTGTCTTACCTTGCCTATGTATATTCCTAGTTAATGTTTTCATCTGACTTTAAATTTAAAATTCTTCTACCTCTTATTTCATCTGGTAGATTATCCCATTTTTTAATATGAACTGTTCCCTCCAAAACTTAGCTTGCTTACATCCTAGTATACAATGCCAAGTACTATCTGGTTCTGCACACATAGAACATTTCCCCTATGTCTATTTTTTAATCCACTTAAATATTTTACTCCTGTTCTAAACCATGCCAACCCTTTCTTTCTTACCTTATCACAAATTTCAACATACCTTTCTCTTCCCTACACATTTTTTAGTGTTCTATATAATTTCAGCGATTTTTTGATGTTAAGATTTGCCTATATTTCCTGTTTTTCTATATCCTCAATTCTTATTGTTATCTCTTTCCAAAATCCTTTACCCAACCTTTCTCCCTAGTACCATATTAGTCCCATGCCCACTTCTTGTACAATATTTTGGATTTTAGATAACCAAGTTTCTCTCCCCTTGATTTTACCTTGTGCTACCAGACACTGATTAATAATATTCTCGTCCTCTAGTCTCCCTATTCTATACCAATATTTAAATACTCTTTCCATGACCTTGCTTTTATAGCCCAATCTTCCTAGTTCCATTAGAGCAACCTTGTTAGGTGAAGATCTAGGTAAGCCTAGAACAATTTTACAAAATAATCTATCATATTTATCCCTTTCCATCCTGGCCCCCAAATTTCTATTCCATACATCAATGTGCTCTCCATGATTGAACCATATATTCTCTCTAACGATTTTTACTTGCATATTTGGTATGTTGTTAACACAAGATCTAATTACACTCATGGCTATTTTTCCTTCTGCTACTGCTTTCCTTTTTTGATTACTCCATTTCCCATTACTAGACAATCTAACGCCTAAATAATCAATTTTCTTAACAACTTCAATTTCTTTGCCCTCCCACCATCATTTTCCCTGTTTTTTTAATTATAAACCTTTTTTCATCACCATAATCTTAGATTTGTTTTTATTTATCTTAAGCCCCCATTCTCTACAAAAAGTGCCTATAGTTTCTAATGATTGTGTTAATCCTATACTTGTTAGAGAACCTGTTTAAGACTATCTAAAATATTGCCAAACACATCATTTAAACAACAAAAACTAATATGGCCATTTTGAAGATCAACATTTGAGCAGAGAATGTCCTTACCTCATATTGTATTCTTTCATCTCATGCAAGAATTTTAATGTAAACTCCGCTGTCAAAAAAAGTGTATGGATTGCTCATTTTAAGTAGGCTGTTGACATTCTCTGTTGTCATTTTCTTCTCAGGTGATTTCGTACTGCTGATAATACTATTAACCTTATTTCACATGCATTTAGTTGTTATATTCTCTCTTTTTTTTTAAATAAATAATAGTTTATATACCCATAGACATACTATATATGTTCCAGGTTTTGCCACTTTGTAAATTACATAATTATCTTTCATCTCTTAATATTATTTTTGATCAATTAGCTCTTTATTACTCAAGTGAGTGACAGAAATTTTAATTTAATTTTTTTTTTTCCTACAATGTATCGTACATAATAAACAGCACTTTGTTGATTTGGTTCATTTACGGATGCTCTTTAACATCTCAGGTTGGGATTACAAAGATTATATGATGGAATTAGATTTTGTAATACGATCACAGGTTACACAACCCAAAAAATTGCATTGAGGCAAGGGTATAAATTAAGCCCACTTTATTTATAGATGATATTATTGAAAGGATCAGAGACAGAAATGACATTGTCCAATAGTTGGAAACAGGGAAGTACCAGGATTGCTTTTAGCGGATGATCTTGTAGTAGGAGCAATAACAACAATAGGACTACAGGGGGCTATTGATGAGATTAGTAGAATTGTGCGGAATTGGGGTTAAGGATAAACAGGAAAATTCAAAGATAATGGAATTTAAAAACGGTATAAAGTTAAGGGAAGATGAGAAAACTAGTATATACAAGTTGAAACAGTAGAAGTAGTGAAGGAGTTTGATTACTTGGGGGTGAGATTTGCAAGTAATAGAAGATGGGAGGCAGAGGTAAAAGAATAAGTTTATATAGAAATCTAACATTACCTGTGAAATGGTTGGAAAGAGTATATGAGGCAGTTGTACAGGCATGGATGTTGTATGCAGTCCAGGTTTGGGGAGTTGAACAGAGATGGAGAAAGGTGGATGTCGTGCACAGAATGTTTTGTAGGAAAGTATTGGGTTTACCCAAGTGTTCTCCAAGGGGGGTTAGTTTGCTTGAATTAGGAAGAATGGGGAGGAAGGGATTGATTTTAGGGAAAGCAATGAAGTATTGGCATTATATCCTCAAATTAGACAACTCAAATATATTAAAAGGAATGTTTGAAATATCAAAAAGAGGCTTTTGGGAAGGAAGTGTTAGTATGGGGAAGTGGGGAAGGTACTAGAAGAAATAGGTTTGGGGAATATATGGAGAGTAGGTGAAAGTAATGTTAATGGACTTTGGAAGATAGTGAGACAGAGGATAGAAGATATTGAAAAGCAAGAGATTTGGGCTAGTTTAGGTGATAAAAAAGTTCCTTAGTTGTATATAAAGGAATCAAACACGATTGGGGATGAGAGAAATATATTGAAATTTGTGAGCAAATTAGTAGATTGGTTGGTCTTGGATGTGTACAGGAGTAATACTCCATAAAGGATGTAGAGGAGACAATAATGGTAGATGTCCTATGTGTGGGGGAGAGGTCAGTGTGTCCCATTATTTATTGGAATGCGAGAAAGTCAAACGGTGGCGGGAAAAAGTTTGGGACATTAAATGGAACAATTTGCAAAAAGATTTAGTTAAATAAAATTTTAAGTAACAAGAGTGTAAAAAAACATTCAGAAAATGGGAGAGATTTTAGGTAAAGTTAAAGAGAAGTGGGAACGAAATAGGAAGAAAGTAAAAGGAGGTTTCTTACAATCAGACAACTATGTAGTTATCCAGGTAGGAAACTGTATTTTGGAGGATGCTGCTAGGATCTAGAGTAAAAAGAGTAGATTAATGTATGTAAATATATAATTGTTATTGTAAATTGAGGATATATTGGTGTAACAAATTGTAAAGTTAATTGCGAAATAAATTCAATTAATTTCAATTCAACATCTCAGGTCATCGGTGCCCCATTCAATTCAGGGTGTGAAACAGCTGATAAATTTTGCTCAGAGACCTCTTCTTTCATGCTTGAGGTTTTACATGCCTTAAATCTATGACATGGGACCCACAGCTTTACTTCCCTTCTGAAGGAAGCCATAATTAGGATTTTTACACCTGAATAAATGCATCGAACCTGTCCAGGATTGAACCCACAATCTTGGATTTAGGAGATAAGTGTGGTTACCGACTAATAAGCAGTATTGCTTAACATGTTACAATCACAAAATTTATACCTGGCTATTTCCTACAGTACACTATTCATATATTTACAGTATAAATGTATGTATACATATTAAATTACAAGAAGCTATAATTCATCAATTCTATATATACATTTACTCAACAGTTCTTCACCATTATTTTAAAACAGTTTTTTTGTGCAGTTTTTATGGATTCTGTAATTTATTCATTAAAATAGTTCTGATGTAGGGATATTTTTCTGTTGATTCCTTTGTTGTGGTTACTCTATGATAAATATTAATACCCCTAGTGTTACATAAATAATGTACATATATCGAAACTACTGTTAAAATATGCTGATTTTTAAACCCTTCTTTTACAGTATAGTTAGTTATTTATGAAGAAATCACTGAAATTTTACTAAAAATTTTTCCACTTACTTGGACATGTTTCCAAGGCTATTGCCTTCATCATTGTCAAACAAACACTTTTCAGAAAAAGAATTGCAACTATTAAATATGGGGTTAAACTCTTATAGATTATTCAAGAAATATAGCAGAATATATCGACATAGTTATTTTCAATAAACCAAATGAGGAAAAAAATCATGTGTGAAAGTTCTAGAGTGACTAATAAAAAAAGAAAATAACCAAATAAGACCATATCATAGGGTACTCAGATCTTTAAAAGAAAAAAGTGTTATTTATAGTAGGGCTGACAAAGGAAGCAAAATAATAATAATGAATGAGACATTATGAAAACAGAGTATACACTTTACTAGCTAGAAATGGATACATAACCAATAGCCTCACATTCGGAATAACAAACCTACCAATAAGCAAGATAGAATACAAATCGGAGTACCATAAATCATAGATACAGCACAGGAAACTGGCTACACAAGAGATCTGATCCACAAGAAAATAGAAAAATTCAAAAAGCAAAAAGAAATATAAGATATCACATACTAAAAGGCTATAAAGGAGATCATATATATAAGAAATTCACATTCCATCCATGGGCACACCAAAGTTTTCAGAAGATTATTAAAGAGGCAAACATCATTTTGGATCCAGTAAATAAATGCAGTTTAAAAAACCTCCTAAAAATGAACACAAAAGACATAATTCCACCAGGAAAACAATCAGTCAATTACAAAATCAGATGCAAAACTGCATTGTGAAATACATAGGCAAAACATTACCAAATGGTTTAAGGAACACATGACAAATGTAAAATATAAACACATAAAAAAATCAGCAATAGCAGTGTATTTCGGGAAAAAGAACCACGAATTCCAAAAGGAACTGAAACTTGTAAAAAAAAAAAGCTCTTCAAAAACCCATAGAATTAACAGTGTGGAAAAATATAATACATAATCAAAAGCAAAGAAATGTGGTTACTTTTGATCTCCCAAACAACAGTAACCTCATCACAAAGTTCATAAAATCCACAGAGCAACACCTTGATACCATGTTGGGAAGCTGACAGTAGAACCATGCTGCTGATGAAGGCAATAGCCTTTGACACATGTCCAAGTAAATGAAAAAATTTAGTGAAATTTGAGTGAGTTCTTCATAAATAACATATTATACTATATTTCAGTGAAAATTCCTACTATTCAAAACTTAACTTTAAAAGCATGTATTAACTCTATTGTGAAGAGAACAGAGACTTCGCAAACAGTGTGAAGTATGGATATTATCTAAAGTACTGCAATGGAAACTATGGATTTAGATTTGGTAGTCCTCAGGTGAATGTGTGTTCGAAGTGCAGGGATTTAAATGTAAAGATCAAATCTGCATTACGAATGAAAATGTTAAAAGGACTGCAGTAGAAGAATTAATGGTAAATAAAAAGAAGAGCAGCAGCTAAAGGTTGCTCATGTATTTTAGGAAGACACCAAAGCTATTCCTCATCTTGGCAGCCCTCAATGTGGTCCTGGCTAACTCTTTCGAAGTATAAGCATTTAACATATAATAAATATAAATTTGTATAACTCAAGGCACTTGAATACATTGATGGCACTATCCAGCATTTTTGCAAGTTGGTAAAAGGTAATGCAAATCCAGGTCAGCCTTCCCAAAAATTATATGGTGCAGCTGATGTTCCAATAAACAATAAGAAGATTGCAGATGTTGGAAAAATATATTCAGTACATCCCAGATGAACATCAGTATTTCTGCTGGAAAATTTTCTAATGGCCAACAACTGATAATGGTCCTGATGACTAGAGCTAGAAAGTTATAATATGTCTGCACAGCAGAGTATGTTAATCAACTTTAAGAGAAATATGACAGCATTATTTTGTTTAATTATAATGAAATTAAAACAATGAACACAATATTTTGTTACTTTCCACAAGTCATAGGCACAAAAAATATTCTATAAGTCAGACTAAAGTAAAATCAAGATCCATGAATATCTCAAACAATCAACAATGATAAGTTCCACAAGGTTGCTGTGGAACATAACTTTCGGTGGAGCCAACTTTGGAATTTATAAAGTTTTTTATGTTTCATCAAAACTATGGACTTGTTTCTATTTTCAAGTCACTGATTCAAATACTGGTTGAACAATAATGTTTTTAATATGTGCAGAAAACTGGCATTTTGTATGGAATATTAATTAAATATACTAATATTTTAGAAGCAAATTTTTGCAGGATTTCAAAATTTTTTGAGTGATACCATTCAATCAGGTGCATTATTATTTTTCAATTTACTTATTATGTTATATAGTATTACAGATTCATACGTTTTAATGAACCCACCCTGTCATAATGATGCTATTTTGTTCATCATAAACTACATTACCATTTTCTCCTGTGCTTATGAAATACTTATTTAACAAGTTACCGATTTTCAATACTGTTACCATTATCATTTAAGTTAATATTTTTAATTTCCTCTTAATTGGTTTTACTGTCTTGTTGACCATTTTCCATGTTATTTTGGTAATGTTTTCCAAATTTGCAGTTTTCTTACTATTGTTTTGTTTTTCAAAATTATTTAATAATTGTTTGTATTGCTGTTTATATTTATTATATAGGTCCTTATAGATGTCTAATTTTGTCATCTTAAAAAATTATCATAATTAATCTTAATTATCTTTCATTTATCATGAATGACTGTTATTTCTGCAATATGTTTTATCTTCTGTGATGTTGTGTTTGTTTTATGTCTTTTATTTATAGAACAAGTAACATAAAAATTACTGTTAACTATTTTAAGAAACAATGTGCATTTTTTATTAGTAGATGTTGTCAAGTATATTTCTGTCTACTGTTGCTGTGCTAATCTTTCCCTTACTTAAATAAATTTGAGGCTCTGGTATGACTCACATATATTGTGGTTCCAGGCATGCAACATAACAATTATATATATGCTGATAACTTGTGCTGTGTGATCAGAAATATGAAAATCGTTATTTATAGTAGTCGGTTTAGATTTGTTCATATTTGTTATTATATAATTTATTGCTATGCATGACTGTTTAGTAATTCAAATTGGGCCTAATACATCTTTAAGATTAAAACTATATAACATATCTGTAAATTCTTCGTTACCATTTTCTGCATTAAGATCACTCTTATTATAATTTTGTAATTATCTTTAAGAACTAAATGCATAAATAAATCATTAGGTTTTGAATTTGGTGATCTATAAATTCCAAACACCGTAATTTTACTATCATGAATGTAAAGTTGTGAGCCTATTATTTCAATCATCATTTCTTTGCAGTATTTCTCCAGTATTTTTATTTTACTGCTTTTTTTGTGTGTGTGTACATGACTACTGTACCATTTCTGTGCTCTTTTTGGCAAAACAAGTCAATCTGTTCATAATTTAAAAATTGGGCAAATTGTGACTGCTTCTCATTTAGACAATGTTCAGTAAATAAACTATATGAGGATTTACATCTGCTAAAATTGTTTCTAATAAGTTCATCTTGTTCGATATGTACATTTTAAGAGAAATTTTGTATTTAACTGTTTCGTCTGCATTTGGTTTTATTCTTTGGTCATTTACTAGTCAATCAGATTGCTGATCTGAATTTTCACCTAGGACATTAACTATCATGCTATTGGTCAATTTATTTAAGTTAATCTTTTCAACTAATACTGATACTAAATAACCTTTACATCTGGAGTTAAAATGCAGTCCATGTTTCATGTGACATTCCCTCTGTAAGCTACCATCACCCATAAGGAATATATTTGCATACCCAGAACATAAAAGCTTGAGTTTTCTATTAGTTTATTCTTATATTCTATACATGAGTCATGTGCTTAATCATAATGACATGGGATATCCATAACAATAAGGTTTGAGCTTTTTTGACTTTCCAATAGTATTTCTCTCACAGGAATTTCAGCTTCATTGCAATACACATCGTTTGCACCTGCCACTATTCTTTTACTATCATGTGCATCATATTCTGAGACAGAGTGGATATTTGAAATTATTGCACAACATTTAGCATTTCTTTTGCTTCCTCTCCAAATGCATGTCAAGAGGTCTTTGCTGTTAGCTTCACCACAATTAACTTTCAGAACTATAGAAGCAGAAATAGGTAAAAGACTTTAATAGTAGCATAAATATTGCTATATTTCAAATCACTTTCGAAATGCTTTTGAAGGGCATAAACAGCTCTAAAATATAATTATATTTGTGTTATTATTTAAATGTTATCAATTTCTGCTTCATAAGTTTTTGTTATTTTAACTGCACCTTATCTTCTGTCCAAATGCATGTCAAGGGAACTTTGCTGTTAACTTCACCACAATTAACTATCAGTTGTAAGCCATACTTCACAATATTGTCATTGCCTTATGTGTGTGTATATATGTAAAAACAAGAATTAGAGAAGTAGAAATAAATAATACACTTAAATAGTAATAGTGAAGATAGTCATGGCCTTATTTGTGTGTGTATGTGTATGTGCATATATATAATACAAGAATTAGAGAAGCAGTAATAAATAAAATATTAAATAGTAATGGAAATATTACCATATTTCAAATCACTTTTAAAATACCTTTGAAGAACACAAGCAGCTCAAAATATAGTGATATTTGTTTTACTCTTTAAGTATTTTATCTATTTCTGCTTCTGTAGTTCTTGTAATTTTAACTATGTTGTTCCAAGAGTTACTTTACTTTTCATTTTTATTATTATAATATATGTGTATACATTAAAAAATGTTATGTAAATTCATAAATTCATGATCATAATACTATATGTAAATCTAAATTACACCTTTGTTATTATAGATAAAATTAATTGAACATAGTTTCATTACAAGTTTTATAACAGTCTTAAAAACTAAAAACTACTAATACTGTATAAATATGAAAAAAAAAAAAAAAAAATTAAAAAATATCTTTCTATGATTACTTTCAACTGTACTGAACAATTGTTACAAATTTTCTAATCCTCTGTTGTATTATTCACTAAAATTATTATAATGCAAGAAATGTAACTAAACTGTGAAATAGTAACTAGTCAATGCTACTTAGTTTTAAGGATTTTTTTTTTATTCACTTGTTTCTCTCTCTCTCTCTTTATTGAATACAATGGGCTAAAGCTATCTGGCATTTTCCCTCTCATAGTAAGAAAAAACTACAAAAAAAAAACTGTTACCTATAAACAGCTTGACCTAACCAGGAATCACACCCAGAACTTTGGATTAATAGTTGCAAACACTACTACTAGACCACATTACTAAATCACCTTTTTTAGACTGATGCAATTCACTTTAAATATGGAAATATTCAATATACAAAAAACCTAATAGTAATTTCTTTTTCTTTCTTATTGAAAAACATATAAAAGTTATTGTGGATAAATTTAAATCAGCTTCTAAATAATTATCTAGCTTTAATTAAAATTAATTATCCTTTTACTAAATAATATAAATGTATAAATGTATTATTAATTTAAATATGTTTTATTCACTAGAAGTATTGTGTTTTTATTTAGCCTCATTTTATACACTATATGTTGCCTTCAAATACTTTATGTCTATCTAATTTCAAAATGACCTTATTTACTTATTATATTTATTGAACTATTGTAGCATAAATGATTATTTCACAATATTGTAACAGCATTTTATCAGTATATGTATTTATTAATTGATATCATTGTATGATTCAGTTAAACTACACACTCTTAAAGCTTCATTTACTTTTCATAAATGTATGGAACTAGTTTTTAGTAAAAAAGGCTTGGTTTATGCAACTTTCTGTCAGTTTGATATATTCTTTTATGTGTGTATCATTAATTGCACTTGTTTTTAGTCAATCATGTAGATAAATCAGGAGTTACATGATTGGCTATAAATAAGTGGAATTAATGATACACACATAAAAGAATACATCAAACTGACAGAAAGTTGCATAAACCAAGCCTTTTTTAATTTTAAAGAAAAATTTTATAAACAACAGGACTTACAATGGGCAGCCCCTTATCTCCAGTTCTAGCTAACCTCTTCATTAGTAGATTTGAAACACACATCAACACAGCTTTTCCATACATATTTGAGGTATGATACAGATATGTAGACGATATATTTGCCATAGTTAACAAAAAACTCATTGACGATGCCTTAAAAGTTCTAAATATACAAGATATAAACATATCATTTACATACAAAATAGAAACAGGTAACATGCTGCCATTCTTGGATATTAAAATAATAAAATGCCAAGAAAATCTTAAATTTGGAATATATAGAAAGAATACACATGCAGATAATCACATCAAAGCTGACAGTTTTAACCCTACAGCGCACAAACATGCAGTAATTAACAGTTTAACACCCCGGCTAGTTAACCTACAAATTAGCAAAGAAGAATATTTTAATAAATACAAACAAATAGAAGAAACAGCAGTTAAAAATGGTTTTAAAAAAGAACTAGTACATAGAAAGGTGCAGAAATTCAAGAGACAAAAACATATTAAAGAAACCACAACACTTTCAGCAAGAAAAGATAAACTAATTTTTAAAAAATTCACACATCATTCATGGGCCACAAAAAAATTTCAGAACATTCTTAAAGATTTTAATATCAGGTTGGCACCGATTAATAGATTTAATGTTAAAAATTTACTAATAGATAATGTTAATGACAGTATTCCACAAGAAGAAAAATCAGGTACTTACAAAATAAACTGTGCAGAATGTGAAAAATATCTACATTGGAAAAACAAAGAGAAGCATAGGCACACGGTTAAAGGAACATTTCAGGAACATAAAGTATAAGCAAATAGAGAAATCTGCAGTACCATATCACTTTTGGACACAAAATCACAACATAATAAATAAAGCAAAATTATTAAAATCAGTACAAGGACCTATGGAATTAGCAACCTGGGAGAAAATCTACATCTACAAATACAAAGACAGCATAATGAACTTTGACACTGCCGGGGATGAAAACATAAAATATAAGTCTATCACACCGCCACCAGAGCAGAATATACATTCCCACAGCTCAACGAATGATCCGGCAGTTGAACTTTAGCCTGGCTGAAGATGGGAACTAAATGTTTTCGAAACCAGTTCAATACATTTATGAAAAGTAAGTGAAGCTTTAAGACTGTGTAGTTCAACTGAATCATACAATGATATCAATTAATATGATTAGCTTCACTGTGCAAGTTCCAATTTACATTTAAGTTTTAAGTATATGTATTTGTTTAAGACTGGTTGGGTGGGAAAGTAGGTCTTAATGCTGGCAGTATAAATAAATAAAATTAATTGCTTTATATCATCTTCAGGCAAAGGCTATCAAGCATTATCTTCTGGATGTCTGTGTAAATCCTGTACGCATTGACTCCTGGGCAGGAATGGCTTTGGCTCGTGGTAGTCAATTGGAAACCAAACTTAATTCTGTAAGTAGAGTTAACAGCTTTATGCGCATTACTAAACTATTTATTTTATTGTTTTCACTAAAGAAGATAAAAGCACAAGCACCATACTAAATAGATATATGAGGGTAGGAGTATGTGGAAAGCACAGTGTTGTATAATAAATTAATATATGAAATGAGCTAATTGAAATGTAGAGTAAGGTCTTTTGCTGTAAATTTTGATTCAGATCCCATGAATGTTTCATCTTCTCATGAAAGCCCCTATTTTCATTTTCTGTCATCTTTATTAGATTTGTTACTTTTGTTTTAAATTTCACTTGGCAATTTCTTTAAAGATAGTCTTTTATTTCTTTCCAAAAGAAGACTTAATTACAGACCAAACGACCACAGTAACATCTCTGATATTCAGCAAATATGGGACAAAGCCAGTGGCAGATAACAGATTTTTTTCGGATTACTGGAAAACACTTTTATAATGTGTGTAAAGACATATTGCACAAACATTTATTTCATGTAGAAATTGAGCATTTTCATGTGGAATTTTAAAAATGAAATTTTGAAATACAAATTATATTTTCAGTACTTAACACTGTAGTTCATAGTAAAAAACACCAATACTACCATAATTGGTGTTAACTTCTGACCATATGAGTTGAGATCAAGGTAGCCAACATTGCAGCTAATTTTAACTATGAAGATGAAGTTGTAAAAGATTTTTCTTGTGGTACACACAATATTATACAGCAGGGTTAATTCACATTAGCTATCCTTGTAGATGTGGCAGTGTACAATTACCACATTATCATGCTTACCATTGTGATACTGTGAAGTATGAAGCCATGCCATCTTAGCATTTCAAAACTTTTGTAATCTTAAAAGAAGTTAGGAACAGTGAAGTTGTTGCATATACAAATGAGTCAGTATTAGGTGACAATAAAACTTCACTAACTGGTTAATTCTTCAGAACATGTTTCAAGAGCATTTGCTCTTATCTTCAGCTGGGGACTGACTAACTCTAGCAGGTAACCTAGTGGCATCTGGTGGTTCCATTAGATAACGGAACAGGAAGTCCATTGGTGGAATGTCAAAATTCATAACTCTATGTTTATTTTTTAAAATATAAACCTTTTCCCATATTGCCAAATCCTTGGGATTGGTGGTAGCTTTTAACAATTTGGCTTCTCCCATATTGCCAAATCCTTGGGATTGGTGGTAGCTTTTAACAGTTTGGCTTCTCCCATATTGCCAAATCTTTGTAATTTGGGAATATGGAAAAGATTTATATTTTAAAAAAATAAACATAGAGTTATGAATTTTGACATTCCACCAATGGATTTCCTGTTCCGTTATCTAATGGAACCACCAGATGCCACAATGTCACCTGCTAGAGTTAGTCAGTCCCCAGCTGAAGATGAGAGCGAATGCTCTTGAAACATGTTCTGAAGAATTAACCAGTTAGTGAAGTTTTAGTGTCACCTAATACTGACTCATTTGTACATTTCAAAACTTGTTACTATGAAGCATTGCTGCATCCATACACTGTAGTTTTAATTAATTATATCAAATGGCCACATGCCTAAAACTCTTTTTTTTTTTTTTCCTTTCTTTCCCCCCCTTTCTTTTCTCTCTCTCTCTCTCTCTCTCTTGTTTTAATATTGCCAATTATTTTGGGTGTTGGATGAGGGATTTTACTGTGTATGTGTTGAAAAATATGAATAGCAGTTTAATGTGTTATAATTGTTACGTCATAAACAACCACTGTTAAATATTTATTATTATTATTATTATTATTATTATTATTATTATTATTATTATTATTATTATTATTATTATTATTAGAAATTGCTTAAATTTTTAACAATTCAGCTTTCTAGCTTGGTTTGCAGATGCTTCTCTCTAGATTTTGGAGATGAGGTCATTGTTGTTTGAAAGATAAAAATGAATTATTTTTATCTATGAATAAATCCCCATTCAGATAATTTTATGGATTTCAGGGTAATTTTTAAACATTTTGATTCATTTTGGAATTGATGACTTTTGGGATAAAAATAGAATGCTGTTGCTGATTTCTCCAATAATGTGATTGGAGTACTTGGTCCTTACATGCAGACAACAAATACATGTTCTTGATGCATGTTGTTATCCATATATTCAATAAGCCATTTTTATTAAAAACCACAAATGAGGCAGAAAGAGTAGTGTTACATTATAATATATAAGTAGTCCTATGTAGGCAGGAAACATATCTGAACAAATGTTATAACTTTACAACCACAGAGAGCAAACATAAAGCTCATTACTTAAATGTAAAATTGGAACTTAAACACAGTGAAGCCAATCATATTAATGGATATCATTGTATGATTAGTTGAACTACACACTCTTAAAGTTTCACTTACTTTTTATAAATGTTCAACCTTAGGTTGAACCTTAGCATGGCTGAAGATGGGAACAAAATGTTCTCGAAACCGGTTCCATACATTTATAAAAAGTAAGTGAAACTTTAAGAGTGTGTAGTTCAACTAATCATACAATGATATCCATTAATAAAGCTCATTGTTATCTTCAAAGCATGTAGTATATTTTCATAATGAAAATGAGGTGAAGGTGATAGCTAATGCCAGCTCACTTTTCAATGTGGCATTTCTGCACAATGAAGATGCAAATGAGACAGGCGATGAAGCAACTGACAAAATGAATAACAAGAAAAAACTGCAATATCCATATAAAGTCTGTCTAGATCTAAGTATGGTTATGTATTTTTTGAGCTAGTATAAAAAGAAGAAGAAGACTAAAGTGTAGTGCTCTTGCCAAAAAGTAACACATCATAAATTTATTAAATTTTCATTGAGGATCTAATTTTAACATATTTTTTGTAAATTATACTTGGAAAAAAAAATATTAATTTTAAAAATGTCACATTTATATGCATACTGGGTGATCACATTTATTCGGATTTTACCATGAGTTGTTTGAAATGAATGATACGGTGTAAGCCATTAAATAAGCTGTAAATGGATATAGAACTTTAACAAAATTAGAGTACTGATTTAAAAAATACTTTTATTTTTCAACATGATTTCCCTGTGCATTGAGGCACTTATCCTGCTTTTTCACAAGCGCCTGAAGTCTAGCAACATAAAATTCTTTGGGCAGCTATTGGAACCAGCCTGTGACTTCCCTTTCTAGAATTTCATTGTCAGGAAAATGTTCACCTGAAATATTGCATTTAAGAGGGCCAAACAAATGAAAGTTTTTTAGAGCAAGGTTGGGGTTATACAGAGAATTCTCAAGGACTTCCCACTTAAATTTTTAAGGCATCTCATTTGTCTTGCATTGTTATGCAAGAGCAAGTCTTTGGTGAGAAATCTTGGCTGCTTTCTTGTTTTCTGAGAATGTTACAGTAGGAGTCTGCATTTACAGTTTGTCCTTGAGGCTGGAATATGGTAAGCAGTATTTCATTGATATACACTTTTGTCTCAGCTGGTAATGGTGTATCCAAGACTCCTCACATGTCACCTGTTGTTTTGCCATTGTAGGCATCAATTGTCTTGTGTTGAATGTCACCAATTGCCACTAGACTAATGCTGCTATCTATAGGCAATAGCCTCAGGTGCCTCATTCAAACATTCAGTACACCATATCAAATTGTAACTTACTTAATCACTTACCCTCATATTTCTATTGTGAATTGAGGTTTCTATCAGTATAATCAGCCACCAGTTGATCTAGTTCTGAGAATTTGATGTGGAGGATGGGAATGAACTTACTTACACAACATGTAGTTCATCATAGTTATAACCTGTTTGTTTTACTTTTGCTGATTTTGACAGAAGAGCTGTGAACTGTTTACATCTACTCCTATTGATTTCTTCCCCACTATCCTAACATGATGTTAGTGCACCCTGCTAACTGAAGGCACATACTTTACTATATATATATTTTAATAATTTTTTTTTCAATAAAAGTAAACTGTTCATAATGCAAGGATGAGTAAATGGACCCCCTGTTATGCAGAGAAAATTCCCATTCTTATATATTATTGGTTTAACAATTAAAAATATTTCCATTCATTATTGTCTGCACAGTTGAGGTTTGGAAGCTATGAGTCTAAACAGGTGAAGTAGGGCTGTAGAGATAAAAAAAAAGAGCATTGATTTTAAAAATGGCGCAAATGGGACCAGTCACTTAAGCATCTATAAGGGTTTTGGGGACCTTTCATATGCAACAGCATTCCATGGGCTTGTAAAGTTATTAGGGGACAACAATTTCTTAAAGACAAAGAGAGGAGCAGCAGACCAAAGACAGTATCTCATATATAGATCAGAGGATGATAGAAGATTCAAGATTTACTTATGAGGATTTAGAATTACCTGTAACGATTAGTTTCATAAGTGTGTTTACCAGTTTTCATCAGTACTTACAAGTGAAAAATTTGTTCAAGATGGGTACTCCATAGTTTAATTAAATGGCAGAAACTCTGCATAGTGGAATGGTGGGAAGAAATGCTTTAAAGATTAAACAATTGGAAGTTGTGGCACATATCTGACATTGTCATGGGGATATGAACCTTGGATCTTAGCAGTACCAGATTCATGGAAATATGGTATTGCACAACATGTCTGGCACTTATTATTCATTATTCTCATAATTCACTGACATCAAAATGTGGAAATTGCTGTATGTTAACAGGTGGAATGTGCAGTTCTCACCTTGTTGTTTGCTTGGTTTTTTTTTAATTATTTTAGAACTGTTATTTATGATGAAAAGGAATTCAGCACCACAAAAAAAAATATTTTGAGAGTGCTCCATATGAGGGTACTGGGATGTGTCCTTATAATTGCTTCCACTGGCCTATTGTTTAGGATTGTTTGGGTTCTGACAATACATTATTTCTATTGTCATCGGACCAACAAGAAACAGAGCCACAAACTCAGAACAGGATGCTTCTTCAATGGATCATCTTATTGGAAAATTACGTAGTAGACATAGAGATTGCTACTGAGGGTTTGAATGATTCTAAAAAATCGGCCATCATAAATCAATGCGAACAATAAATCAATAAAATCAAACAATATAACAAGAACCATCAGAATCAACACCTTTACAAACATGTACTTCATTCTCTTAACAGTAAACATGTGGTATATATCAAAGCTGAAAAAGGGAACAAGATAGTAATCATGGACCAGGATGATTACATAGAACATATGCAGAACATGTTGGGCACTCCTGAATATGCAGTGATAAGTCATGATCCATTGAAGGAGTGTATTAAAGCCTTTAACTCCTCCTTGAAACAGATCAAAAACGTTATCAGAAAACGAAAAATGGAAAATTAAAACAAATAACCCACATTTGCCCAGGATTTATGGCCTGCCGAAGGTACACAAACCTGGCAAGAGCATGCGTCCAATAATCAACAACATCAATTCACCAACATACAATTTGGCCAAGTAGTTGGTAAAAAAATTTACATCTTTAGAACAAATTGAAAGTAGAAGTATCGTCAATTCATATAAACTTGTGGACCAATTTAATAATGAGTGGATTTCATCGAATGATGCCTTGGTCTCGTTTGATGTTGCATCTTTGTTCACTAGTATTCCTATAAAAAACTGCTCCTAAATCTCCAGAATTGGCTAAAAAGTATAAACTTGACAGCAGAAGAAATTGAGGATTATACCAATCTCACAAAACTGTGTATAAACCAAAACTTTTTCACATTCAATGGGAAAATTTACCAACAAATTTCTGACTTAGCTATGGGTAACCCCCTTTCTCCATTTCTGGCAAATTTATTCATGAGTGCTGTAGAAACACACATTATTAAGGCATTCCCTTTAACCTTCAAAGCATGATTTCGTTATGTGGATGTCATTCTGGAATAGTACCAAAAAAACAAACAGAAGATGCCCTAAAATTACTAAATTTGCAGGATCAAAATATTAAATTCACTATGGAATTGGAGGAAAATGGTTATTTAGCATTTTTGGACCTAAAAATATACAGGAGATATAACATAATTTCATTCGGCATATATAGGAAACCTACACATACAGATAATCACATAAAGAATAACAGTTTCAACCCTAAATCACACCAACATACCATTATAAACAGCCTTGTCCATAGATTGGTAAACATCCCACTCAACAATGGAGAGTATTCAGCAGAATAGCGTTATATCATCAAAACAGCCCTCAACAATGGATTTAGCAGCTCTTTAGTTGATAAGAGGATCAGACATTTCGAAAGACAGAAAGATATTAAAAACACCACAATTCTCTCCATGATAAAAAAGGACATGGTTTTTCATCCATGGGCAAACAGGGCATTTATGAAAATCTTTAAAAATTATGATATATGTTTGGCTGCACAAAATAAATTTAGTTTTGGAAAGCATCTGAACAGCACCAAAAAGGACGTTATTCCACCCAGTAAGAAGTCAGGAGTGTATCGGATAGATTGTTTGGAGTGTGATCCGATATATATAGGCAAAACAATACAAAATTCTGAAGAACACTTCAGAAATTTAAGATATAAACAAGTGGATAAATCGGCGGTTGCAGATCACTTTTGGACTTAGGATCATAACATTGCAGGAGAAGCCAAACTGTTAAAAGCTACCACCAATCCCAAGGATTTGGCAATGTGGGAAAAGATTTATATTTTAAAAAATAAACATAGAGTTATGAATCTTATTTTGATTTAAAGTAAAACACTAAAAATCATGTCATCACATTAAAACTCTCTTTAAGTTTCACAAACACACATGTTAACTTAAAGAGAGTTTTAATGTGACGACATGATTTTTAGTGTTTTACTTTAAATCAAAATAAGATTAACAAAAGTTTCACTGTGTGGATTCCCAAATTCCGTAAACATAGAGTTATGAATTTTGACATTCCACCAATGGACTTCCTGTTCCGTTATCTCATGGAACCACCAGATGCCACTACATCACCTGCTAGAGTTAGTCAGTCCCCAGCTGAAGATGAGAGCAAATGCTCTTGAAACATGTTCTGAAGAATTAATCAGTTAGTGAAGTTTTAGTGTCACCTAATACTGATTCATTTGTATAAGTGGTTGTTTGATGACTTGTTCTAGAAAATGAGAAAACACTGACGGAAAGTGGTTTACTGAAGTCTAGCTTACCATGATGCTTAACAAGTCTATGAACAATGACCAAGAACCAAGCTAAGAGGCATTTTGTTGCACCGTGATAAAACTCCTGCTTAAAGCAACATTTTTAGAGAGCACAGAAGCAAAACGGCCTATGCATCCATGGTACAGTCCTGATCTGTACCATGAGACTTCTACTGTTTCCAAACTCTGGTCAACAATTTGTCCACCCAAGAGAAGCAATCACAGCCTATGATAGAAATTAGTTGCAGTGCCTGAAAATTAGTGGCATCCAAGAAATATTTCTCTGTTTCAAAGCGCACATGAGAAACATCAAATATAAGCACACAGAAAAATTGGCAATGGCACATTTCTGGTGTGAAAACTGTAATTCCAAAAGGAACCAAAACTCCTGAAAGCAATCCAGAAGTTAAACCAACAGTTTAAGAAAATGTATTTATATATAAGAATAAAAAAGAGTTGATTAATTTTGATTTTCCAAAACAGACTAATATCACCCCTAAGTTTGTAAAACCTATAGAGCAATATTTCGATCACATGGGAAAGTTGAGAATGAATCCATGCTTAGAATGCAGGCAACTGCTTTTGAAGTAGGTAAGTGGTTGAAAATTAGTAAAATTTGAGTGATATCTAGCCAAAATTTCAAGTTATCTAGTGATCTTCATATTTTGGACAGTCACTCTATTTCTGGGTAGAAGAAAATTTAGAGTGGAAGAGGAGAGCAGGCAAGCAAGTTTGAAATTAAGTAATTTGTTGGCATTTTCATGCACTAACTTTTACTTCTTCAGTAATGCATTATCTTCTTAAAAGTGGTTGGAAATTAGTAAAATTTGAGTGATATCTTGCCAAAATTTAAAGTTATCTAGTGATCTTCATAATTTGACCAGTCACATCTATTTCTGAGTAGAAGAAAATTTAAGAGTGGAAGAGGAGATCAAGCAAGCTAGTTTGAAATTAAGTAATTTGTTAGCATTTTCATGCACAAACTTTACTTCTTCAGTAATGCATTATCTTAGAACAGTCCTAAAGTTTATTTGTTAATACAAGATTTTTTAAAATAACAGTTAGGATAATTTTGTGTAACATATCTTTGGTAAGACTAAGTTAAAACACTTTATACAACCTAAAATTTAATCACAGAATTTAAGAATCCATGGTTTATTAAGCATGGTGTTAATTAATATAATTTTAAATATTGTTATAATATTGCTAATTAACTTCTAATTTACAAGTGTATATTAATCATTCTTAGGAGATGCTGTAAAAAATAATTTTATAAAAATAAGAGTAAGTGATTCATTGCAGATAATTATTCTTTTGGTTTTATTTGTTATATTTATTTTGAATTTTGACTGCAGATTTTTCAAACTGTATAGCTGTTAGTAGTTCAGCAGTGTAAATCTGGAAAATGAGTAAAACAAGGAGTTAGTTAGATAAAAATAATTAATGAACATTTACATAAAAATCTTAAATTTGATTACCATTCAGTACAAATTTATGGGTTTATTTTTTGACATTACTAAAGACTAATGCTAGTTAATATAGCTGTCAGTCAATTATGTATTCATTTATGCCATTATGCATTTCATTCATTATCTGCCAAATTTGATAGCTAAGGTGGAATGTTAAAGAGCGTTTTAAAAAGAATGTCTTTACTCATTCCTTGTGTTGTTTGAATTTTCAATATTATATCACCAATTATATTTAGATGATGATACTAGTGTTGTAGGGCATCAGCACAGGCAAAATAAGTTGTGCTAGATGATAAGGATGAGGATGATGATTAAATACCTGCCATGGTGAGTGGCAGGAGAACCAAGGGAAATCTGTCCAATACTCTTAATCCACCAGAAATTCCCCATTCATTCACTGGGGTCATTACCAGGTCATATTGTGGAAGCTGAAGAATCTGATCACAAAATCATTACTATTCCTATACTCTGAAAAGCATGTAACATTTGAATATCAATGTTTTACATTTCATTTCTTTTGAACAAGCACTCATTTAATTAAGATTGTTGTTTGATAGAATCAAACTACACATTCTTATTGCTCCACTTACTTGTCTATAATATCAAAATATTCTAAAAGATTTTATATTAGGTTGGCACCTGCAACCAGATTTAATGCTGAAAATCTCCTAACAATGTTAATGATATTATTTCACTGGAGAAAAAAAGCAGGTATTTACCTAATAAGTTGTGCAGAATATGAAAAAATCTACATTGGAGAAACAAAGAGGAACATAGGCACACAGTTGAAAGAACAATTCAGGAACTTAAAATACAAGCTGAATGAAAGTATCAGCAGTAGCATCTCATTTCTGGACAAAAAACCATGACCTAGTGAATAAAGCAAATTTGTTAAAATCAATACAAGGACCTACAGAATTAGCAACATGGGATAAATTCTACATTTACAAATACAGAGACAGTTTAATGAACTTTGACACTTAGGGGGTTGAAAATATAAACTTAAAGTTCATCACACCTCCACCACAGCAGAATACACATTTCCATAGCGTAACAAATTATCCAGCAGTCACACTTAGCTGAGGAATGGAACAATGGTTTGTGAAACTAATAGTACATATTATAAACAAGTAAGTGGAGCAATAAGAATATGTAGTTCGACTAAATCACACAATGATATTAATTATATGGTTAGCTTCACTGTACAATTTCATTTTTAGTTAAATACTCATTTATTTATCATGTTTGTTTATATATAAAGTATTTTGTGATTGCATATGTTTTATGTTTGTCTCAGTATTTCTTTATTTAATTTATTTGCGGGAATGCAGTGCAGCAAGCCTGCAGAGAATACTTTGTTGCAGTGTGAGCCACTAAAGAGTGAGCAAGAATTTCTGCGACAAGCTGCTGCAGCCCAACGTTGCTTTCAGCGCTCTGTAGACATTGATTCTTCTCAGTCTCTTATATGGATTGAGTATGGAACATTTGTGTACACGGTACACTCCTTTTGTTCTCGTCTTCTGAAGCAGGTAAGCACTGATAGATATGTTCAGGAATGTTAAATAGTGAAAGGTTTGGATATATTGAATTTCAGAATATTTAATTTCATGATTTGAAGAAAAAGTAAGCCTTGGAAGAAGGAAGTAAATTTTTTAATTAGCTATATTGGAAATTTTTTTCTTTAAATGTATGTATGAAGAAAGTGGAAAAGGCAATGTTACAACAGAACATAAATTTATTAGCAACATTAATGTCTTAACAATCTCAAATTATGTGAAATAGCTCTGTTAATTGCAGTTAAAGCTTTAGGAGCAGTTGCATTGCTGTTTGTTTTATTAGTTGTTTTTAACAAAAGCCTTGGAAGGACTTATGAATTCTGACTTGTACACCTTCATACTACACATAGCTTTAGTTGTCTTTGATATGTCAATGCATAGATTGAAGGCTTGAGAACAGGATTAGATAAACAAACTGCACGGTAATGCAGCAAAATTTCCACAAATGTTCATAAGAAATCATGGTTGGTATGCTTTATACTCTGTAAAATTTTTTGTAATAATTTATTGTGTAATAGGTTATATAATTAATGATTGGTTATATTTTTTTAGGGGTTTCAATCCCACCTTTCACGTCCCTCTGAAGGATATTTTATAGTAAATTTATTTATTTGTTTATTTTTAGTTCATCCTGTTGAAGGGTGTAGTATGATATAGAACATGTCAATATTTATAGTTTACAGTCAAAATTATTACTAAATTAACCCAAGGATTTTTGTGTAAGTTTGTTTAGTTACAAAATTAATGATTACATTATTTGTATATTCTGACATTTTACATTTGTTTACTTTACAGGAAACAGACAGTCTCAGTTTGGAAATGTTTGAAGTGTTAGAAAATCAGAAAGAGGAAATGTTAGATAAAGCTGTAAAATGTTTTACAGCTGCAAACAAGGTAATGTTAACCATTTAAATGTCCCCAACTGTCACCTGCTTCGAAAGATACATATAAGAACTATTATGGCATTTTTATCTAACTAAACTTTCAGAAATATCAACATACAAGAGTAAATATTTAAAGTAGAAAAAGTGATAATATATTAAATAATGTTTAAAGTATCATAGGGCAGCAAAGAGAAACTAAATTTGCTTAAGAAGCATGGGAAAAATGTAGAAGAGATTGGAAGGGGCAGTGAAAGGCATTTGGGAAAGGGTAACATTGTAGTATTTTGGAGGGAACACAATTGATTTGGATACTGAGAGTGGAAATATCTTGAATAGCTTTGTCAATAAAAGTTCTTTGATATAGAGTAATTAAAACAGAGTGAAGACAGGAGAAATATGTGAATTGTTGCAGTGGATGCAGAGGCAAAAGTTTGCTTGAATATAAAATGGGGCATCATATATAAAACAATTCAGGTGTAATACTGGAGAAGGTTATGTTGTGTGTGGGAAATATAATAGATTGTGAGCAAACAGAAGGATAAAAAAGGTTATTTGGGAAAGGAAATGGAATAAATTATGTGTAATGTATTAACTATTAAAATGCCAACACATAGAGAAGAGAAGAAAGATGGAAGAGTATCTAGAAAGAGAGAGAAATGGATTAGAAGAGTAAAGAATATTTGGAGAGAAGGATTATTTGGTGTTGAATGAAAGAAATGCATAGGTATTTTGGGGTTCTAACCATATAACATTCAGTTTATGTCTGAAGTGGAAACCTACATTTTGTTGTTATGACTTACTTTTTTATTTAATATGGTAAAATTTATATATTGTGTTTTACCAAGGTTATTAATTTGAATAATCTTATAGATTGTTTTTTGGTGAGATATTATGGAAATATCTCTTCTGGAATTCCAGAAAGGAAACTTTGTATATCAACAATTTAATTAGGTGCAGAGCTAATAACTTGAGGAATTGCCAAAGCCCCAATACCCAACAATAGTTAAATTGAAACATTTTGTTTCAAATTGCTTTTTGTAAATGAATATTAAAATTTTAAGTTATTGTAATTTATGATTATTAGATTATGCTAATAAATTTTTGTTATTTAAATTATAACATATATGTATTTTCAGTCACTCTATTTTACACATGCACGCACGCATGCACGCACGCGCACACACTCTCTCTCTCTCTCTCTTTCTCTCTCTGCTTATTATAAAAAATGAAAAAAAACTTGTAAAGCTGTATAGTGAGCAGAGGTCTCGGCAATAATGTTCCACAGGAAATGCCTAATATGTAGAGATAAAGAGGATGGAATTCACACTATGGTTGAATATAGAGGAACTGATGATGGAAGAAAAGTTTTATAGAAGTTGCTCAAGAAGAAGAAGAATTTGTTATGGTTAAAAATTGTTGACAATTGGGCACAGTTAACCTATTTGCATCATTTGACAACCAGAGGTCACATGCAGTTTTTAGGCATATAAATTGTATGACAAGCTCAGCTTGCAATAGTGCATTGCTCTACATAACTGCATGTAGTTTAAGCTCCTTCTCACAGATGTCATTTTTATACTATAGGAAGGAAATGCAAACACGTGATGTTTGTAATTCCCCCAATATGACATCACCCATTGCGTCTTAACTGAGGAAAAAGAATTTCATTGCTAGTATTATTTCACTTGCCTCAGTAGCCACCATGACCACAAAAAGAATCTGGGGATGATAAAGGTTTAAGAAAACTTATACAAAGTGTGTTGGAGAGTGGTAATGAAAGTGGTGATTTTTCTGAATATGATGGGGAATCTGAAGAAAGTTCTAGTGACAGTGATAATGAATCTAGTGCATAAAGTAGCAGAGGAAAATAATTCTGAAAACAATGATGATGTGCCAGGCCCCTTGAAATGCATTTGTACTAGGATGCAGAAAAAACAGCATGACTGGAATTAGACTGGCAATAACCTGTTTTGTACCCTTTATAGCAAATAGTGGTGTTTATAAAGACATACTGAATAAGCATGCATCAGAGACACCATCTGCACTGTCAGTTCTTTCGGAATTCATAGAACCTTTATTTGACAAAATTTGTGATGAAACTAATGCTTATGCAACAAGGCAGTTGAATAATGTCACCACAAAAATGTCGAAAGAAAAATGGTTTAACACAACAGCAAATGAAATTAGAGCTTATATTGTTTAAATTATTTTGATGTCCCAAGTGAGAAAATCACATATTCAATTGTACTGGAGCAAAAGCCAATGCAATGACATGCCAATTTTTTGCGAAACAATGAGCAGGGAGAGATTCAAACTCATTTTTCGTTTCCTACATTTCACAGATAACAACAAAGAAAATGAAACATAAAATGAAAAAACTAGGTCTATCATACAACATTTCTCTTCAAAATTTTCAGAAATATATTCTTATTATCAGTACATTGCTCTAGATGAAAATTTTATGAAATTCAGAGGGCATCTTTCATTTGTGCAGTGTAATAGATCCAAATGAGCATGCTGTGGCATAAAATTTTACAAAATTTGTGAATATAGTTCAGGTTATTGCCCCTGTTTCAAAATTTATGTAGGAGATGATTTGATAGATTCTAGTCTTCCAGTAGCAACGTAGTGCTCAGTATGTGTGAACCATTGTTTAACCGAGATCACATATTATTTTTAGATAATTGGCATTCCTCTCCAGATTTATTTAGAAGACTAACTGAGAGACAAACAAATGCAATTGGAACTGTGTGACATAATGGAAAAGATATGCTGCATAATATCTGTACAAAGTAACTGAAACTTGGGGAGCATAAAATATGGAGTGCCAACAATATCCTACGTGTGAAATGGAGAGATAATAAGGATATTTATTGATATTATTGCATGATTTAGTTGAACTACACAATCTTAAGGCTTCACTTACTTGTCATAATGTATAGGACCAAATGTTCTCGAAACCGGTTCTATACATTATGACAAGTAAGTGAAGCATTAAGAGTGTGTAGTTCAACTAAATCATACAGAAACATCAATTATATGATTGGCTTCACTGTGCAAGTTCCATTTTAAATTTTAATTAGGATGTTTACTTTCTCTCCACTAAACCAATTCAGCTGACATCACAGAAACAGGAAAGCTGAGAAGAAAACAAGGCCAAACACCAAGAGAGAAGGTCAAGAAACCTAAATGTGCCCTTGAATACCAGAAGGGGATGGCAGATGTTGACTTACAGGACCAAGTGACAGCTCTGCTTCTAATTATGCAAAGCACAGTGAAGGGTTATAGAAAAATGGTTTTCTATTTTCTAGACATGTGTATTTTCAACTTGTTTATTGTTTATCATAAGATTGTAAAGAAGAAAACGAGCTATGCAGACTTTAGAACAAGCATTGAGCAGCAGCTACTGGAGACTATACAGGTGCCAGAGTATTTGGTTCCAGGGGGACCTTCATCCGCATACAGCAATAGAATGGACTTATTTTGTTAATGCACATTTCCTCCACAGAAAAGAAAAAAAAAATTATCAAAAGGTGTGTATTATGGTACAGTAGGGGCAAATGAAGTGAAAGTGTCTGGCAATATAAACAGAGGATTGTTTTGAGGCCTACCACACTCTACAGCATGGTGAGTTTATACATTCATATTGTGCATGCAAATTTTCAGAAAGAAATACTTATTGGTTGATTTTTTACAATTTTTTAAGCATTTCTCTGTTACTTACCATCCTCACTGCTAGGGGATTACTTGGTTAGTTAAGTGGGTATTTAAATATGACACAATTAAGTTAAGGAGTTTTAAGGGAATATCTGTGAAAATTGAAGATGAAGTGGAATTGGGCAGTGGACAATGAATGAGTAGGCATTTGATATTATAAAATATATATAATCTTAATGTTTAATAAAAATTTAATTTTGCACATCTGTGAGCTATGAGAATTGATTTTAATGAATTCTGTGGGATAGGTGGTCTATGACAGGACCGTAAGATTTTTTTATGTTATTTAATGTTACAGGAATATTTTGATTAATGAGAAAATTCTGAGCTTTGTGAACACATTATGATGTCAAAATACTTTTTTATTTAGGCCAAGAGAAAATAGATGTCGGCAAAGAAAAAGGATGCTTATAATGCGAAGATAACAAGTTCCTAATTTAAGTATTATAATTTAATTGGAATGTTCTCAAACATTTGTTGGTCAAAATCAGAAATGGAGAAGTATAGGAATTTAATAAGAAAATATGTAGGGAAGAGCTTCTGTTAATATTAATTCATATCATTGTATGATTCAGTTGAACTACACACTCTTAAAGCTTCACTTACTTTTCATAAATGTATAGAACCGATTTCGAGAACATTTATGAAAAGTAAGTGAAGCCTTAAGAGTGTGTAGTTCAACTGAATCATACAATGATATCAATTAATATGATTAGCTTCACTGCAAGTTCCAATTTACATTTCTGTTAATATCTTGGAAAAAATCTGGTGATCCCGTTTCCAGTAGAACATTGCAGATAAACCAGAGACAGAGGTTTAGTATGAGACAGTTGTAGCAAGCAGAAGATGTTTGCTTTATGTTTTATGAATTGTAACAATCGGTTATCAGTAATTTAAAATTTGTTGTGAAGATGTTGATTGGAATATTATAATAATAATAATAATAATAATAATAATAAATGATGATATTTATTGCTTGTAGATATGATATTTTATACGTATTCAGCTTAGTCAGATAAAATATATACAAAATTGAATGTATAATGCAATAATCTATAGTATATTAATTGAAGTTGTGATGGCCACATATAAAAATTTTCTGAGTCAAAATCAGGTGGAGGTCACTTTATATTTAGCTTAGCATTTCAATAAATTGCATTCAGTTTAATATTTCAGTCTATATAGTGAGCAACTAACAGTAATAACAATGTAAAAATTTTTAAAGAAATACCAAAAGTTGATAGCCAGAACATGCTGGTTAATCAATACTCATGGTTAGAGTATGCATGTATTTATTTTCCTAATGGCAGAAGCTGAGAATCATGTAATTTTTCCTCTGGTCTCCCAGTACAGGTCCTTTGTTTTTGCACTGCAGGATTTAGGGTTAGACAATGCAATAGGTGTTGATTTGTCCATGATTTACTGTAGATTGTTGCATAGTACACAACTGCCGGTTTGATGCCAATCTCACATAGGTAGTGCGGCTAGACAGTATGTCCTGATATCAGTCTGAATTTTGCATTGCTTTCTTGTCCTCTTTGTTCTCTTGTTTCAGCTACTAATTCATTTATTTTTTTCCCAAGTTTTTCCTCTGGCTGCTTCATGATGTTCCTTAATTAACTATATGTGATTTTTTTTTTTTTTTCCATTTTACATTTTTTTTGTATTTTCTAAATAAAGATGGAAATGATTATTTTATTGTAGTGTCATGCACATCAATTGAAGCAAGTTTTTAATACTATTTTATGTCAGCTTATTATACAAATGCCAATTGTGATATTCAGAATTATTTTGCTAAAATTTAGGCAGTAACTGAGGATGAGTTTGAACAGTTCTGCTGTGAGATAATAGCTCGGCATGGCAGTGGTACCCGGAACTCACGGGCAATTGAGTACTTGCAAGAGCGGTGTGTCCCAGGGGAGTGCCTAAGGCGTGTACCCTGGGGGCCAGTGCGCCGGAAACACCGTCATTGTGAGGCGGTGGTGGCTTCCTTAATGCTGGGGTCACTCACCCCTATAAAGTAGTAGGTCTAAGCTAGTACGACCTATCAGCCAGTGAAATTCTGGTAGCTGGGTGGGCTCGACTTTTGAAGTTGCAGTTCACTCGGTGCGCTTGGGCGACGTAATCACCTGCAGCCGAATGGCAGGTTGGTTTAGGAAACGAGGTACCGTCCTAATGCAAAAAACCACTGGGCACACAGACCTCTGTGATGTAGTGCGTGCGCTACGCCCTTTGGACCCAGGGTCTGGTAGTACCCGAATCCACAATCCACATGTGAGATAATGGCAATGAAATAAAAGGTATGTTAAGTATGCTGCAAGCATAATTGTTAAGTAGACTCTAGTTTGTTCTCAATTATCCTGTGCTTCCAGGTATGGTATTCCATTGGAGCTGAGTTAGGGTTCCAGGATGAACGTTGGTTGCATCACTACATGCTTGGAAAAGTGGCAGAGAAGCGTGATGAGGAGCCAAGTGTATATCTTAGTCATTATTCTAAGGTAAGCAAAAACCATATAGAAAAATGTTATAAGGATACATATATGTATAGCTTGTCAGCACAGAAAGTTATTGAATTATTTAAGGAAAAAAGAGTATCTATATATTGTCTACAGTTAAAATGTCCAAAATGAAACACCAAGTTACATCTGCATATTTTTGCTTCTTTGTATCAGGTAAACTCAATGTTAGTAACTAGACAAGTATGAGGAAATTATGCACATTTATACTCAGCCATTACAGAAATGCATTGATTGCTTTTTTTTAAACAACCAAGTGATATTTACTCCATTCCACACTTCCATCCTTCTGGGTGATTGGTTTGAAAAATTTTATTTTAGAAATGGAAAGATACTGTGCAAAATGGAATCATAAAGTTAATCAGGAAAATACTAAAATCTTGGTATTTAAGAAAGGGAATAAACTAAGCAGGGAGTTATGAATATTCAAGTTGTTAGGGAGTTTACATATTTGAGATTGCTGTTAATTGATCAGGACAGTGGGAAAGTCAGGAAACGATAGTAGTAACTAAAGGCAGATTGGCAATAAAATTGTTAAGGAAATGTTTGTACTTTGCTCCAACTGTGAATGTGATGCGGTTTGAAAGAATGTACAGAGCTATAAAGGAATATAGATGGATATATAAATAAAGGTATGGGGGTTGGACAAAAGTTGGAAAGAAATTGATAAAAATATTTGGTTTTTTTTTTTTAATGTAAAATATATTTGATATTCCACAAAATGCGACAAATGTGACTGCCTTATTAAAAATGCGAAAGGTAAGTGTGTGAGACTGAGTAATGAGAGAGTTCTGAAATACTGATTTGGAATTCAATGGCTTCTTGATGGTTATATTTTGAAAGAATATCTGAAATTTCAGGATTTTATTTTAGGGAAAGCTGGATGGGCAAGATTGGGAAAAAAAATGTTACAGCATGGAATGGAAGGTATTTGGAGTATTGAATGAATTGAATGAATTTATTCCACAGTTAACTTTACAATTTGGCACAATATATCCTCAATTTACAGTAACACTGTAACTTTACATACATTATTAGCCTACTGTTTTTACTGTAGGTCCTAGCAGCATCCTCCAAAATACAGTTTCCTACCTCATTAACCACGTAAGAAACCACCTTTTACTTTCATCTTTTTTCGTTCCCAATTCCCTTTAACTTTATCTAAAAACTCTCCCATTTTCTGGATGTTTTTATACTCTCGTTACTCAAGATTTTATTTAACACTAAATCCTTCTGCAAATTGTTCCATTTATTGTCCCAAACTTTTTCCCGCCACCATTTGACTTTCTCGCATTCCAATAAATAATGGAACACACTGACCTCTCCTCCACACATAGGACATCTATTATTATTATCTCCTCTGTATCCTTTCAGGAGTATTACTCCTGTACACATCCAAGCCCAACCCATCCTACTCATTTGATCACAAATTTCAATATATTTCTCTTGTCCCCAATTGTGTTTGATTCCTTTGTATACAAATAAGGAACTTTTATCACCTAAACTAGCCCAAATCTTTTATTTTTCAGTATCTTCTATCCTCTGTCGCACTATGTTCCAAAATCCATTAACATTATTTTCACCTGCTCTCCATTTATTTCCCAAACCTATTTCTTCTAGTACCTTCCCTGCCTCCCCATACCAACTCTTCCTTCCCAAAACCTCTTTTTGATATTTCAAATATTCCTTTAATATATTTGAGCTGTCTAATTTCAGGATATGATACCAATACTTCATGCTCTCTCTACAATCAATCCTTTCATCCCCATTCTTCCTAATTCAAGCAAACCATCACCCCTTGGAAAACACTTGGGTAATCCCAACACTTCCCTACAAAACATTCTGCATACCACATCCACCTTTCTCCATCCCTCTTCTACTTCCCAAATCTTGACTGCATATAACATCCTTGCCTCTACCATTGCCTCATATACTCTCTCCAACCATTTCACAGGTAATGTTGGAGTCCTATATAAACTTATTCTGACAGCTCTCCCTTGCCTTTTGCCTTTAACTTGCTCACATTTTACATTTTACCTGTGCCTCCCATCTTCCATTACTTGCAAATCTAACCCCCAAGTAATCAAACTCCTTCACTGCTTGTACTTTTTCACCTTGTATATACCTTGTATATTATTTTTTCCCATTTATCCATAACCCCCATTTTGCACAATATCTACTAATCTCAGCAATAGCCCCCTGTAGTCCTATCACCATTATTGCTCCTACTACAAGATTATCTGCAAAAAGCAATCTCGTTACTTCCCTATTTCCAACTATGCCTATTTCTGTCTGTGATCCTTTCAATAATATCATCTATAAAAAATTGAAGAATGTTGCTTAATTTGCACCCTTGCCTCAATCTAAATTTTTTGGGTCATATAATCTGTTATCCTATTTCTTTCACTCCCAGCACAAAACCATATTCCATCATATAATCTTTGTAATCCCAGCAAGAACTCATAACTCACTCCTTTTCTTCTTAACTTATAATCCAAGGCATCCCTATTTATTGTATCAAATGCTTTCTCAAAACTGCAAAGAAAATGTATACTCTTCCCCTTTTATTTCTCAAATATTTATCCTCAATAGTGTGGATTATCATTATATTATCTTTCCTTTTCTAAAACCTGCAGGAAACTGTGTGAGTTTACCTTCCCTCTGCGCACATTCATGCAATCTTCCCGCCAATATACCAGTATATATTGTCCCTAATATGGATAACAAGCTAATTCCTCTATAATTTAATTGGTATTATTGCATGGTTTAGTTGAACTACACACTCTTAATCTTCACTTACTTGCCATAATATATAGAACCAGTTTTGAGAATGAAAGCCAGGCTAAAATTTAACTGATGGATAATTCCTAAAGTTGTGGGAATGTGCATTCTGCTCTGGTGGCGGTGTGATAAACTTGTAGTTCATGTTTTCATCCCCGACAGTGTCAAAGTTCATTAAACTGTCTTTGTATTTATAGAAGTAGATTTTCTCTCAAGTTGCTAGTTTTGTAGGACCTTGTACTGATTTTAATAATTTTGTTTTATTCACTATGTTGTGGTTTTCTGTTCAAAAATGATATGCTACTGCTGATTTCTCTATTTGCTTGTACTTTATGTTCCTGAAATGTTCCTATAACTGTGCGCTTATGTTTCTCCTTGTTTTACCAATGTAGATTTTTTCACATTCCGCACACGTTATTTTGTAATACCTGCTTTATTCTCTTGTGGAATACTGTCATTAACATTGTCTATCAGTAGGTTTTTAACATTAAATCTGTTAACCCGTGACAACCTAATATTGAAATCTTTAAGAATATTCTGAAATTTTTTGTAGCCCATGGATGATATGTGAATTTTTTAAAAAGTAGCTTATCTTTTCTTGCTGAAAGTGTTGTGGTTTCTTTGATACATTTTTGTCTCTTGAATTTTTGTGTATACTACTAGTTCTTTTTTAAAACCATTTTTAACCGCTGTTTCTTCAATTTGTTTGTATTCATTAAAATATTCTTCTTTGCTAATTTGTAGATTAACCAGCCGGTGTGTTTAACTGTTGATAACTGCTTGTTTGTGTGCTGTGGGGTTAAAACTGTCAGCTTTGATGTAATTATCTGCATGTGAATCCTTTCTGTATATTCCAAATTCCCTTGATATATTATTATTTTAATATCCAAGAATGGCAACACGTTATCTGTTTCTGTTTCATATGTAAATGATATGTTTCTATCTTGTATATTCAAAAGTTTTAGGGCATCATCAATGAGTTTTTTGTTAACTATGGCAAATATTTCGTTGACTATCTGTACCATACCTTAAAAATATATGGGAAAGCTAAGTTGATAGGTGTTTCAAGTCTGCTCGTAAAGAGTTTAGCTAAAAATGGAGATAAGGTGCTGCTCATAGTAAGTCCTGCTTGTTGTTTATAAAATTTTCCTTTGAAAGAAAAATAGGCTTGATTTATGCAAATTTCTGTGAGTTTGGTGTATTCTTTTATGTGTAGATCATTAATTCTACTTGTTTTAAGCCAATCATGTAAATAAATTAGGAGTTTTTCTTTTGGTATGCTTGGAAAAACAACGATTTTAAATAGAAAGATATTAGAATGTTAGAGGAATGTAATTTTATGTCCTTAATTTTTTCTATCGATTGTCATGAATTGTTTATATTCCTGCTTTAAAATTTAGGTAATTTCTTGAATCTATTAGCTAGCCATTTTGCTAAATAGTATGAAGAAATATTGATATTGTTCATGATGTGAGGCATACCATTTCCAGTCTTGTGAATTTTTGGTAAACCATATATTTTTGCTATTGCAGGGTTGCTCTGTTTTATTTTGTATATTGTTTCCTTTGGGATAACTGCACATTTTTAGAACCTCATTTATTGAATTAATACATCCCTTCAATTGGTCTGAATGGATCTGAACCAATTCTTTTTATTTAACAAATTCTGCTTTCTAGTATTATAGTCTCATTTATCCAATATTACTAATCTGCTTCCTTTATCGACTTTTGTATAAACAACACCTTTATCATTTAAGGATTTTATTGTATTCCTATATGTCTTGTTTACTGCTGTTTTCTTTTTAATCATGTCTTTAAAAACTTTTTCTGATTTCATTCTAACCATTTATTTTTCTTTGTTCTTTAATCCTTCAATGGCCACTTCCAAATCTACCAAATAATCTTCAATTTTAGTGCGTTATTGTACACAAGTTTTTAAGCCTTTATTTAAAAATGCTAATTCTTCTTTTTTGAAACTTTCATTAGATAAATTTTCACATAATTCTGTGTATATTCTGGATTTCTTTGGTTTATGATTAAGATTTCTAAACTTATTTTTCTGATTGCTGACATTTTGTTTACTCAAAATTGTATATGTTTCTAAAGTTATTCTGATTAGATTATCCCATATTATGCAACCTAACCTCTTTGAAATCTGCAAGTGTTTTCCGTATAGTTTAAGATCAATATTTGCCATTTTTGTATAATGTTTTGCCTTTTCTATTTGAACAACTTTTTCTTGGCAGCTAACTGCTCGCAACTGTTGTGGTTGTGTGTAACAATTTTCCAAACAATATTTGGACATACTTTATGTTTAAGGCACTGGTTTAAAAAATGAATATCTACAGAAATGAATCTGATTTTTTTCTTTTAATTTTATATACTCTTTAATGTCCTTTTTCAAGTTATTAAAATTACAATTGAAGTTATTCAGGTCATTGTATCTTCTGTCTGTGTACTCCATCTTATAGTAGTTGCTAAACGAATTAATTCAGGTTGGTGTTCCTACGGCTCGAAGGCCTATTTACTAATTGAAATTAACATTTTAATTCCTCTATAATTTAAATTTGAATAGTTTGGGATTTTCACAGTGAAATATTGTATCATATAACAAATTATTTACGAGGAAGTCACTCAAATTTCACTAGTTTTATTCTACTTATTTTGACATGTTTCAAAGGCAAATTTCCTTCATCGCCAGCACGGTTCTACTGTCAGTTTTCCATAGAATTATCATGGTGGGAAAATATATTCCTGAATGAAAACAAAGAAAATTTAGCTAATTTTGGCCTTCCAAACAACAGCAACCTCATCAAAAAGTTTATAAAATCCAAAGAGCAACCTCTTAATACCCAATTAAAAAACTGACAGTGGAACCATGCTGACGATGAAGGAAATTTGCCTTTGAAACATGCCCAAATAAGTACTTATTAATGTCACCTTTTAATTTATACAAGGTTACTGTCATACTAACTTTCCAAATGTTAGGTATTACCTTCACCTCGTTTATTTTATTTAGTATCTCTGTTAACAATCTAACACCTCCCTCTATTCCTGTAAATGTTTTCCAGAACTCCCTTAAAATTTCATCCACTCCTGGAGCCTTATTCCTTCTCAATGCTTTAATCTGGTCTGCTACTTCTTTCATATTAAAATCTTTATCTAGTCATTCTATCCTATTTACAGCACAACTCCATTCTAAATTATAATTCCCTACACTCCCAGCTTCAATCAAATTTCTAAAGTAATCGGCCTATTCCTTCAGTTTTATTGTATTTCCATCCTGTTTCTTTCTCCAAATCCCCTTTATTACTGCCCATATATATTTACTATCTTTAGCTGCTCTTGCTCCCCTTAATTTTTTCATTCATTTTCCACTGCCACTCTTCATTTTTCTCTTGTATTAAACATTTATAACCCCTTTTTATGTTTAAATATATTGCCTGTCTACCTCTTGTTCTGACCTTCTCCACCTACTTAATTTCTTTGACACTTCATGCTTAGCTAATTTGCACTCTTGATCATACCATGAATAATCTTTCCTTTTTTCTCTGTGACATATCTTCATCTTTTTCCCTGCCCACATTACCATGGATTCCAACCTTGATACTGCCTCCTCTATCCTACTTGCTCTTTATGCTACCATAACTCCATATTTCCATATTACTCCTATTGTTAATAACATATTAGCCCAGAAGTGCTCTTCATATTCAACTCTCCACTTGTAACATCTTATATATTTCTTCTACCTCCCTGCTTTCTTCCCCTAGGCTCAACCTCATTATTAATGAAAAAGGTCCTGTATCTACTACCATATCTAACACTTAAAATCCTAACAGTACCTGGTCTATTCCTTCACTATATATTATGTAAATCAATCACATTCTGCCCATTTACATAGAACTCAAATCAGTTTACTGCTCTCTCTATTATATACCTTAACCCGACTCTTTCTTACCTTTTCATCAGTTCACATCCATGCACTTTCATATTCTAGACCCACAGACCTTACATCACTTATATCCCCACTCTTACATTAAAGTTCCCCGCTATTATAAACTCCGTATTGGGATATTTCATACCCAATTCCTCTATTTTTTGACTTAATTGGATATATAAGTTACCACTATGAAATTCTGAAACACCAGGTGTGTTATACACTATTGCTACACATATACATAATTTAACACTTCACGTCACATACCTTGAACCACATTACCTGCCCTTCTTCTAACTTTTGTATTTCGCTTACTCTAATTCCACTATCTTTTTTTACAAATACCCCTATACCACCTGAAACCCTTCCTCTATTACTTCTCCTTATTCCTTGTACCTATATAATCAAAACCATTCACAACTATTTTCTCATCCAACAGGTTTCTACTAATGCAATCATGTCACCTTTCTTTAACACTTGGAACACTTTCCCATTTTTCATCTTTGATCTTAACCCCTCCACATTCCACAGCACCACTCTCCAGTCTAATTGCTATCTTGAATCATACCTTCCACTTCCAAATTTTTCTAGCTTTGCTCTATGCCTCGTTCTCCTTTCTCCTGTAACCTCCTGCTGCTTCTTTGCTATTTCCATGATGCTTCCTTCTGGGATTCACATCACCTTTAACTCAAACCAAAAACACTACTGCTTTCTTCTCTAATGATGATGATGCCTTGTCACCCACCACTGGTATTTCTCATGCTGCGCAGCCTTTCTCCTGTTCATCACCTTCTTTCCTCTATTCAGCTCGCATACCCTACTCTCCTGCACTGTCGAGTTCTGCATTTCTTCTACCTCCTCATTTCTTGTTAATGGAGACTCCCTAGTAGATTTCCTTATGCTGTGATCTTGTACCTCCTCTGATACTGTCACCATAGCTGTCTTCACCAATGTACTCTTCTCAGCTCCGATCTTTTCTTGCTCCATACTTCCTCCACTTGTTTCCAATATCCTCCTCTGGTTTTCTTCCTCTCTGGAAGCGTGGATTACTATATCACTCCCTTCCTTTCTTTTTAATACCTCCAAATGTACTGCCTCCACCTTATTTATACTCTTATTTTCTCCTGTAATAATTCTGGCTCCCATCCTTACTTGTCCATTCCCTTTAGCTGTATTCATGTCTATTTCTGGAACTTTTTCCCCATCAATCCGTAACTGGTAATTTCTTAAGTAAACCTTTTTCCTTTGATTCTTGCTTCTTTCATCACCTCCCTTAATTTTCATATTAACATTATTTTTCTTGGTGATAAATCTTTATTGATAAATATATCTGTTCCTCTTCTTTTGGCTCTACTTAATACATCATATACCAAATGAACTGTTGCTAATTTTATAATAATTAGCCTTGGCTGTGCCCATCTCCCTGTCCAAGTTGCCTTGACAGTTTCCCATTCCTGGATTTTCACATCTAGCTTCTCCTTCATTATTTGCTCTATTTCTTCTCTGGTCCATACTCCCGTTCTCTCTTTCACTTCTACAAGACTAAATTGCATCTTCTCCTCTCGTCCTTCATTATTTCCATTTTCTCTGTAACCATTTCCACTTTCCTCATAGCCTCCTTCATTTCCTTTCCTAATCTTTTATCTCTTTAACCATCTTTTCCATTACTTTACCTAGCCGATTTTCCATTCCTTCTACTCTGCCCATTTTTTGGTTCATACTTTCCAATAGTTCTTGAATTTCTAATGAACCAGGATTTTTCTCAACCCCTCCAATTACCAGCAATATCATAGTTATACTCATTTAGAAAATTAAATTTTTCACTACCTCTGCCAGCAACGTTCGCCATCTTGCAACTCTTTCCTATTTTCTTTCATTAGACGTTTCGATTCTCCAATAAAAGATTCATTCCTTACCCATACTCTCCTTGTTTTCCTGTGTTTTTAACCCTATACTTCCAACGTGTGCTAGTATTTATTATTTGGGAGCAATTGCTGTCTGCTGTGCATGCGTTCTTAGCAGGTCTGTCAAATGTTGGTAGTCTTCCTCCTCTACTGTGTGACTTTTACATGTTCTTTTGTTTTGCCATTGGTATCACTGCCATTTTGATTCTCACTGGTCCTAATATTCTGTTACTACATAACCTTGTTATGAATTTGATGTATTTTAAGTATTTGTAATGCATTGCACTTCTAGTAGTATATGTGTTGCTAATATCAACTCTAATACCTTGGATGTTTGTTACATCTTTTCCAGTCTTATTCACAGTCCTCTTTTACCTATGGCGGTAACGCTGGGAATTTGTCTTTCATTACTACCATTCTTTTAACTTGACTCATCCACCATACTGGATGCTCCACCAAATAATGAAGTCTATGCAAGATGGGTGTCTTGATTTATTTTTACAATTCAGAAGGAGCATCATGTGACCTGCTCCCACAGTTTGTAGAGCTTTACAAGCTAATCAGAAAGAAGTAGTACAGGCCATAGCTACAGGGGATGAAGCATTATTATATTTGGAGTGAGAGAGAAGAATTAACAAGAAGCTTTTGGAAACTGCTTAGGATAAGATTTGAGGATATAGATAGATAAGTTGTGTATGCTGTAATGAAAGAGAAACATTCTTTGGTGCTATACCAGGAATTAAAGGAGCATAGTAGCAGGGAAGGTTATATTAACAATTGTAATAAGAATGAAAGGAAAGGAGAGCATGATTTAGGTTATTAGTTTGGGAATTAAAAGGGGGAAATTTTGAGCAGAATGTTTGTGTTGTCTTTTTGGGAACTGAAAGTGCTGCATATATATTGTTTGAATGCACATGAACAAAGGAGTGGAGACAGAAGTTGCTTAAGGAGACATTAGTGCAAAAGCAAAGTGCAATAAAGAAAATTGTTTGGGATCCATCTCAAATGAAGAATTGATTATTTGTATAGAGTTAAAAATAAGTGAATGTGAATGAATAACAAATGGGTGTCTTGTGGTTTGTTAAATTAGTTTTAAAAATTTTGTTAATTATATAATATGTTTAGGTTTATAATAATTAATCAGTAAATACTGTTTTGAATTGAAGCTGAGTGCAATATGTAAAGTTTATTTGTTGATTAGTGATTGATGAACCAAGAAGAATTGGAACAGAGTAAAAACTTAAAAGAGAGCAATAATGAGGAAAATAAATAAGGAAAAGAATGGAAAGAGAATCCTCTGGTGTGAAAGAATTATTTACTTGAAGTGTTGACTGAATCTATTGTCATCTGGAATTTCTAAAGACTACTGAATAATCAAAGGCAGAGGTTAGCTAGAATTATAGATGTTAGTCAGAGAGTACTCTAATTATGTTGTCATTATTTTATTTTGTGTGGTTTCATGAATGAAAATAAGAATAAATAGGTTTAATTTAAATTTAGTAAAGAAACTTATTGTAACAAACAAATTGTATTGGGAGGGAATCACACCTAAGAATGGCCAAGACCAAATAGATATTGTATTCATTTTGTTTTAGCATTTCAATAAATATAACAAATATACAGAAGGTATGGTTCAGCAAACCATCAAAGGTGACTCAGCCATTTGTTCCTGTCTGCTTGACTTCATTGTAAGAGGTAATAGAGAATAGAACATTGTCATTATTAGTGGTGTTAGTTCATATGTATAAAAATTAATTGTGGAAGTAATGGGTAAAAAATGATTTATAATGTTTTTACAAACATAATTAACAAAGTCTAATTTTGTGCAAACAGCTGGCAAAACTAACATAAAAATTTAGCATATTTCAGTTACTGTCATAGGGGCTCACAGCCTCTAAAATAAGTGGGCACATGAGATTTTATAATCAATTCAATGGCACCATGCATAAACCTCATAAATCTTAATTGTAAATGTTTGAGATAATGGTGTCATCTGTAATCAATACAGATTTTCCATAATAAAAAGGGAAAGTATAAATCTTTTCATAAGTGATCATACAATTCTGTTGACTTCTAAGTTCTATTTTCCCAAAACCATGTTTGTGTGGGTTATAGGGATTCATGCATGGAGCCATAAAATTGAACTTGGTATAAAAAATGTAAGTATAATTTTCTATAGAGAAGCTCTATCATCCTGCTTTTATATGAGTAAATTTCACAGTGTTTTATTATTACGAAATCACTCAAATTTCACTAATTTTGTTCCACTTACTTGGTTAAGCAAGCTGAAGATGAAGGCAAACACCTTTGAAACATGTCCAAGTAAGTGGGACAAAATTAGTGAAATTTGAGTGATTTCGTAATAATAATTTGTTATATTATACTATATTTCACTGTGAAAATCCCCAATACAAAAAACTACTTAAAAAATCCACAGTGTTTATTTGTATATTCTTTTTATTGTTTAATATGACAATTTAAATGAAACTACAGGTAACTGTATTGATGCACATGTGTATTATATAGATACTTAGAATAAAATTTCACTTCATGAGACAACTTTATTACAACTGACTACATGTTTCACATCACCACTTCACAAAGGATTCATTAACTAAGAAACATGCTGGCAACATCAAATTGGTAATGACCTCTGCATAATGGCATAGTTTTGCACTCCTCCTAATACTTAGGTTAGGTGCTGTTAAGTCATTTTTCTCAATGTTGCAACTGATAGTAAGGTGGAGGCCTTTTGGTTTCTAAATTGAATACTTTTTGGATATATGTGGTTATAAATTCTGAGCCCATAAATACCATCGTTTAGGCCCTGAAGGCAAGTACAGAACACATGGATGATCCACTAAAGACCTTTGACCATCCAGTTCTCATCAAACGTCCTAGCAATGCTACAGAGTGATGTTTAAACAAAGGGGAGCGCTTTTCAAAAGAGAGTAAAAGAAAATATTAAATGTTTTTTTCATTTGCAATTAAGAGGCACTTGACCATGTGAGCTTATGTGACACTGCCTGTGGTTACTGTGGTTCTAAGTATTAAAAAAGAAAAAAAAAAAAAGTAAAAGATATATTTACTAACTCTCAGGAATAAAATATTGCAGAATATTATTTATGTGTACACATGCAAACTAAAACATGCCAGCAAAACAGATGTAATATCAATTACTAAATGAAAATTTAATGCAATGGCACAGTTGATATATGCTACTTAACCTGAATTTAAAAGGGACAATGATTACAGAGATAGGCAGGAGCTTTATAGAGACTTGTTAAAAAAAATTTTTTTCCTCACTCCCCATAAAATGAGATCTTACTGTATCCAGCAGGCAAAAGCTTCTGGATAGACAACATAATGCAGTGAAACCTCGATCTATCTTTCCTGGATTATCATTCAATTTATGCGGTCCCAAACGTTTTCCCGCATTATTCGTTCAAAAATTTAATTCCCAGAGAAATTCTAACCTCTAGCTATCTTTTCCAAACTGGAATCGTAACATGTACAGAGTTCGCGTTACGCTTGATTCGAGAAAGTGCGACTCGAACTCCCCGTAGTTACCGATACTTTTAAAGCCGCATGATGATGATGATGATGATGGGGATGGGGTGGTGGTGGTGGTGGTGGTGATGGTGATGGTGATGGTGATGGTGATGCACCTTGCACCTTTTCCCTGCCGACTCCCTGATGTTGTGGAGCCGGGATCTGCGGAGCGCCTGGCCACTAGGTGGTTATATCTCCCTGTACGCCTGTTGCCTGCTGACACGTCATGTTGAGTAACGTTATGAGTTGAATGGTTGATAAATCGGGGATGGGACCGCGTACTAACCGGTTTGAATGTATAGCGTAGAGTGTATGCTTTCTGCGCTAGTCCTGTTATGGTGTCGTTAATGTACTCGAGGTTATAAGTTTCATGCAGGTAAACTGTGGGGAACATAAAATCAGTACGAAAAATTCTGCTTAAGGTGATATTTTTCGTCTTTTGCAAATAAGCAACGTAAGATGGAGGTATGTAACCAAAAATTTCGCTAGCATACAACATTATTGCCGGAATAATTTTTATAAATTCGTAATTTGATGCGAATTGGAACGGAGTTTAGTTTAAAAATTGGAGTCAATTTTGAAATGGCCTCTCGAGCCTTTAACCTTGTGCTCACAAGTGGGGCTGGAAGATCAGCCTCTGATCCAGGGTAACCCCGAGGTACTTGACCCGGTTCATCCAGGGAATTGCCAGGCCATGCAGACTCAAGATCCCTCGGATTGGCTGTTCTGCGGCACTTGGTGACTGAGAATTGCCTCGCTCTTCTCACCACTGACGTACATGTGCCAGATCTCATTCCGTTTCTCCACCTGGGTAAGGTGTCGTGGAGTTGAGTTATTGCGAAATGCGAAAGCATACTGATAAGTAGACGTATTATGTCTTGTAGAAAAGTACGACATTTAAAAAGAGAAGAGTGTTGGTGACAACATGCTCTTTCTAGTAATCCCATCTGAGTACGACATTTAAAAAGAGAAGAGTGTTGGTGACAACATGCTCTTTCTAGTAATCCCATCTGATCTTCGACATTCAACTTTGACACGGAACGCGCGGTTTGAGTGAAAACTATCAATTAACTCTATAACCGCACGAGGCCAGCCAAGCTCTCATAAGCATATAAATAAGTCCCAGGTGCTAGGAAATGCTTTCTTAATGTAAAGAAGCACAGCGGCGGAGAACATGCACTACCTGAATCCCAATGCGGCCTTCTCCACCACTCTCAGTAATTGCTGAGTGGTTGAATGTTTCGGTTTCAAGCCAAACTGATGCTCCGGAATCAGTTGAGTTAACAGCGGCGCCAGGCGAGTCAATAGTGTTCCTTTGAACACCATGCAAGCTGGAAGGATGGACTGGATTCTTCCCCTTTTTCGAAAAGCAAATAATTTAAGCTTTTTTCCATGTTTATGGAAAATAGCGGAGATTAATGCATGGATTGAAATTTTGTAAGATGGAGTATAGGCCGCCTTGAGAGTCGGCTGATAATGCGGAGAATGGGCCAAAGTTGCCATTGCCGTCAGTTTTGACACTTACAAGGCAGTGTACGAGGACGGTGTCGCATTCAAAGTGGCCATGAAGTGTGCGACGAAATAGAAGGAATCGTTGGTGTTTTTGATACGTTGAGGAGAGTAAGGAAGAGGGGGAAGACGATGCAACAGCCGAAGCCATGCCGATGTTTGTCGAAGCTGTAAGAGCATGTGAAACTGTACGAGTTTATTCTATACATATGACAATGACGGTACGGACGATGGTGAGTAACAGAATACTTTGAAAGTGGAAAATTCGTTTCGCATGAAAAGAAAAGAAGCAGTTAACGACCTTTTACAAAGAAAGTGACAAAACGTTTTAATTTTTGTTTTATTTATGGACGCTCTTTAACTATTCAGGTCATCAACGTCCCATTCCATTCAGGGCGTGAAACGACCATTAAATTTTGCTTAGAGACCTTTGCTTTCAGTCTTGAGGTTTTTTATGTGCCGTAAATCTACGACACGAGATTTTATGCTTTACTTCAGTTCTGAAGAAGCCATATATAGCATTTTTACGCCCGAAAAAAAATTCATCAACCCTGGCGGGAAGTAAACCTGCGATCTTGGGTCTACGAGGCAAGTGTGATTACTACTAGACCACCAGGACCGACAAAAAATGTAAAATTGGCGGTAAATATAAAATTGATGCTAAATAAAACCAGTATATAAGCAAAAACGTTATTTATTTTTGAACATGATTTATGCACTTCCCATATCAATCGTTTTCCCGCATCCATTAATTGATAAACCTGGTCCCTCCAAAAAAGATGAATCTAGGCTCTACTCAGTATTTGATGTTGAAAAGAACATAATAGTGAAGTAGGTTGCAGAAGTGATATTGAAGACAATGTCAAATGCTGACCTGATATGTTTGTGTGTGCTTACAATATGGGCTAATTTTTTGCATCTAGCATCAAATATAAGAGGAATTTAATGGAACTATTGATTCCTATATTAAGGCAAAAATTTCCCTTGAAATTTGGGAGAGTTGTAATGAGCATTTAATGGGGAGATTTTTTTACATTTTAATGGCCATAGAATTAATATTTATAAGTTGGGAGAAATGGAAACTGTGGCAGACTGGTATGAGGGTATTGCATACAACTTAACTGTTTTAAATATCAGGAATACTCACAGTGAAATATGGTAAAATTGCATAACTTGACTGTTATTTGAGTGAGAGAGCTTAAACATTCTGAGAAATTTCATGAATGAAATAATGAACTGCAACTTATATAATAATTTTCTGTGTATATGAAAGTAGATGAACCTTCTCTGTTATTCATTTTTTTTATTTAATTATATGGTTCATTAAAGGCTGTCTTTGGTAGTTCAGAATTAATTGGCAAAGCATTTTATTTTCCAGGCTTCTCAGTTACTACATGAAAATCGTGCCAGTTATGTGCGCAAAATAAATTACAACAATCCACAAAATCTAGCAGTTGAAGCATTGGAGGTGTATTTTCGCATACATGCATGTATTCTCAAACTTTTGGAACAGTATGAAGGACGAAAGTTGGATAAGGATATAAGGGAACTGTTTGAAAAACTTCTAAATGAAGCTGCTGCAGGACCGTTTATGGCTTTTGTAATAAAGGAAACAGAAGGGTAAGCAATTTTGTGGAACTATAATCATGCTCTATATACTAAAATTATCCACTAAATTTGGGTTTTGAAGTAGTATAAATCCCATCAATAAAGATGCATCTTTATATTAGTAATTGACAGCCATTCATCTTGTTTTTCATTCTTCCATGCACACAGTTTATGCATCCAAATGTTAATTTGCACTCCAGCTATAGGGGAAATATTTCAGACACGTCAGTTGAAAAAGCCTTACTTACACCGAACTTGGAAATATTAAAACCCTCTTATGTTTAGTTACTCAAAATGTTCTTTTTTTTGATTTTTATCTATCTGCATATCTTGATTTGGTTGTTTATTTGATTTATTTATGGACGCTCTCTCAGGTCATCAGCGTCCTATTCAATTCAGGGTGTCAAACAGCTAATCAATTTTGCTCAGAGGCTTCTTCTTTCAGCTTGGGATTCTTTTATGTGCTGTAAATCTAGGACATGGGACCCACAGCTTTACTTTCTTTCCAAAAGAAGTATACTTATGATTTTACTTCCAAAAAAATCCATTGACCCTGGCCGGGATTGAACCTGCAATCTTGATATGTAATCATATTCATATACAGTAATTTCTGTCTTAACTGACAACTGTGGGTACTGAATAAATGGAAAAATTTTATAGTTTATGTAAAGACATACTGTTTGAACATTTTTCCATGCTGAAATTGAATATATTTAATATGGATTTTTAAAAACAAAATTCAAATGTTAGTTTATAATAAAAAGCATCATACCCTGATGACTGTGTTAATTGGTGGCCATATGATGTTAGCTTAGCTAATATTGCAACCAATTGCAATTATAATGAGGTTGTAGCACACAGTGATTCTTCAATTAACTGTATCATTTTTCATTTTATCCAACAGCTACAATTTCTGTTTAAGCATAACAAATTATTTTACTTGCACTTCAAGGAATCCATTGTGTAGCAGCATGTTAATTAACTTTAGCTACTATCCACAGGTGCAGCAATGTGCAACTGCCACATTATCATGCTCCCTATTGTGAAATGTGAAATCATGTCATATTGGTGTTACCACATCGCATCCATGATGCTATTACACTGAAAATTTCACCAAAATGATTGCATGTGTAAAACTGCAACTTTTTTTTCTTTCTTTTCTTATTACTGTATTTTTAATTTCTTTACTTTAATTTTTCTGTTTATCAGTGCACTTTATCCTTATTTTGTTAGTTGTAATTCAGCCCTTTTGTTCTCAGAAAAACAGAAAGTGATGAAGAACGAAAAAAGAGAGCTGCTACGGAATCCATTGAATATGAAAATGGAGTGACCAAGAAAACAAAGCTAGACTTGCCTGAGGTTTGAATAGTTACGCTTAGTTAGCATTTAAGTGTATCTGATTTATTTTTCATTGCTTCTGGATTTGCATGTCTACTTTTATTAATATTTTGAAGACCTAAAATGTTTTTGGTATCTACATTATACTTGAATATATAATAAATTTTATAGGTAACTCACTGTACTTACAATAGTTAATGCATTTATGTATTTTTGGACCATAAGACAACTTGATTCTAAGATAGAGATTGAAGGGGGAAACTTATGTACTTTGATTGCCGGTACATAATTACAAACTTACCAGTATGTGTATAGGGAACAATCTGTATACATCAGAAAATATTAGAAATGGTATTACTTACTCTTTTATCATGGCTCTATTTCCATGCTCTTTTACAAACTGAACAACTTATAATTTAAAAGCTGCAGTATGTGAAAATTGCTTTTTTACAGGTGCCATTATTATTGGAAACTGAATCTGCAATTTTTAACTCATTCTACACCACTCACACCAGTAGTGAACAATTGCAAAAACAATTAAAGTAACAGTACTATACCTTTGTTCACATGCCCCCCCTTCTATCCTTTTAAAGTCAATAGCCTCACCCAGCTACAGAGGAAGTAACAAGTGTATTTTGTCATCTGTCCTGTTGTGTATGGAAAAAATCTGCAGACTGCAAGTAAGATGCAGGCAGGTTTTGGCAATTTTTTTTAAAGAAAAAAGTTTTATCTTGTGGTCTAAAAATATGGTTGACATGGCCTATAATTATCATATAAACTGTTACACTGAGTGATTCATTCTTTGTCAGCCAGTGGGAGTTTTTGCTGATTGCAAGCATTTAAGTTTAGACTATTGCTGCATCACACTGCATTTGGGAGGGTTTGTTGAATTGGATAATTTTGTTAACACCAAATATAATTTGTTTGCTTTTTATCTAAAATTCACTTATGCACCATTGGTTGTCTAGAAAGAAGGCCTTTCATGTTGAATATCAACCAATTCCATAAAACAGTTAAACACAAGATTTATGTGAGCTTATACTCTTGAAGCTATTAACAGTGAAGTAGTAAAATAATACACAAGGTGCCAAAAATGTACACACACTTCAAGCAAAGAAAAAACTGTGTTAATATATCAAAACTGAATTCCACAAACACTAATGATGAGCACTAATAATCTTAGACTTTTACAGTTACAACAATGGCTCAAAATATCCACCATGGCATCGATACATTCCTGAGTACATTGAACTACTGATTCAGCAACGTTTGTGAAAGTGTCCTCAGAGATTGCAACACATGCCGTTTCAATTTCTTCCCGAAGTGCTGCTAGTGTAGCTGGTTTTCTATGGTATACAGCATCTTTAAAGAGTTCCCCATAGGCAGAAGTCCAACTGAGTTAGATCCGGAGAATGCGGTGGAAACTCAATCGGATCTCTTTGTCCTATCCAGTGCCTTGGAAGAGTGTCATCAAGGTATGCACATATACCTCGGTGATAATGTGGTGGTACACCATCCTTTTCCTTTAAAAGATTTCATCCTGAAGAGATGTTCTGACAAGCAATAATGCCAAACAATTAAGCAGACAAGTCCAATTTTTCTTGGTTTCAGTAAAAGATATTTGAAAGTATTTAGATTTTCATATGATTTTCCTTTTAGGTTTTTGTTTGATATCTTGTTATTCTTGTTCAGTTATTAATCTTTTTATGAGTTTCAATTTAGAGGAAAGTTCTAGTTTAAAAGATGGTTTTAATTTTATGGCAACTCCTTTTTTGCTAAAGTATCAGCAGTCTCATTCCCCTTCAATCCCACATGGCTGGGGATCCATTGTAAAACTATTTCTGTATTTCTGATCTGGATAGTTTTCTTATTTCATTTATAGCATATGTTGGTGGGTAACTGTAATTCCTTATACTTTGTAGTGGTGCTTTAGAGTCACATAAGATAACAGTTCTTTTGTTAAACAGAAGTGGAAATGGATAGTGAAGAGAGAAGAAGAAAATTCACTTAAATAATAGCATATAGTTGATAAAATAATGGTATAGACAGAGTAAGTTGGATATCATTTTGGTACCTGGGATCAGGTCTGAGCCAGGTCCTCTGAAATTCCAGTACATTGTGCTCATGAACTGGGGTCTGGGGTCTAAAGCAATAGCAGTGAACAATTGGTATCCTTGATATTATTGTATGATTTAGTTGAACTATTCACTCTTAATGTTTCACTTACTTGTCATAATATATAGAACCAGTTTCCAGAGCATTTCGTTCTCATCATCAGCTAGGCTAAAATTCAACTGTTGGATAATTCGTTATGCTGTGGGAATGTGTATTCTGCTCTGGTGGCAGTGTGATAAACTTGTAGTTTATGTTTTCATCCCTGGCAGTGTCAAAGTTCATTAGACTGTCGTTGTATTTGCAGATGTAAATTTTCTCCCAAGTTGGTAGTATTGTAGATCCTTGTACTGGTTTTAATAATTTTGCATTATTATGTTGTGATTTTCTGTCCAAAAATGATATGCTACTGCTGATTTCTCTATTTGCGTGTGCTTTATGTTCCTGAAATGTTTCTTTAACCATGTGCCTATGTTTCTCGTTTTTCCAATGTAGATTTTTTCACATTCTGCAAAATTTATTTTGTAAATACCTACTTTTTCTTCTTGTGAAATACTGTGATTAAAATTATTTATCAGTAGGATTTTAACATTAAATCTGTTAACTGGTGCCAAAATGATATTAAAATCTTTTAAAAATATTCTGAAATTTTTTTGAGCCCATGGATGACATAATTTTTTAAAAATTCCTCATCTTTTCTTGTTGAAAGTGTTGTGGTTTCTTTGATACATTTTTGTCTCTTGAGTTTCTGTACCTTTTTCTGTACCAGTTGTTTTTTTAAAATAATTTTTAACCACCGTTTCTTCTATTTGTTTGTATTCATTAAAATATTCTTCTTTGTTAATTTGTAGGTTAACTAGCCGGTGTGTTAAACTTGATAACTGCATGTTTGTGCACTGTGGGGTTAAAACTGTCAGCTTTGATGTGATTTTCTGCTTGTGTATCCTTTCTGTATATTCCAAATTTCCTTGACATTTCATTATTTTAATATTCAAGAATGGCAACATGTTACCTGTTTCTGTTTCGCATATAAATGATATGTTTCTATCCTAAACTTAGGTATTCATTTTTTACACTAAACTCCACTTACTTACATAAAAGTAAGACGTGTTTCGGGAGAATTTCTCCCATCTTCAGTTGCTCACCGAACTGCCGTTACTCGAAACGATGGCTGGACACCCAGATGTTCTGTGGTGGCCTCTGTTGGTTGAAGTAGGAAATTGCTGATTTCATCCATAGGAGGAAACTCTAATTTCATAAGGTTTTCTCTATTTTGTAATATAAAAAATGTTTCCCAAGTGGATAACTCCAATGGGTTGTGAAGATGTTTCAGCAGTTTAATTTCCAGTTTTATTTCATGGTTTTTGGTCCAAAAGTGAGCTACTACTGCTGATTTATCCACCTGCTTAAACCGAATATTCCTAAAATGTTCTTTCCTCCGAATTTCTCTTTGTTTTGTGTATGTAGCTCTGCTCACAATCTGCACATTTTATTTCATAAATTCCTGATTTATGTTCTGTTGACATGGAGTCTTTTACTGTGCAACCTAATAAATTTGAAATGTTGATCAGAAAAATTTTCACAAGTTTTGTGCTGTATCAATGGCTACAAATTTAATAAATTAAAACTGTATAAATTTACTTTAATGCAAGAACTATAATCTAGAAAAATATTTTGAGAACTAAAACCAGTATAAATTCAGTAAATTGCCACATTTTTTTTACCCCAAGATAATGGCAATACTGTAGCATCATAAGAAAATATTAAAAGTTCAGAAAAAGAGACAATAGAGAAGAGAGCTTTAGCATCAATTTAGTTAATTTCAGTAAGTAAAAAAAAAATTATTTCAGGAGTTAGTATACAAAAAAATTTATTGTAAGTACTGTTATATATCATGTTCCCTAATATGGCATCTAGCAGTCACTTGTTAAGAGCAATTAAAAGCACTGGCAGTAAAAGAAGGAATCACCACTGTATAAAATATTGAAGCATTAATTTCACTTCTCTCCCCCATTGTAGGACTTGCATATAATGGAAGATGTTATTGATGTGATGGAAGACATCATTAGCAAAGTTTCAGAAATAGAAAGTGAAAGACGAGCTTCGCTTGGAAGTCTAAAATCTCCACCATCAAAACATAGCAATACTTCTGAGAGAAAAGCTTTAGATGAAGCAAAAGAAGAAACCAGAAATTATGTCTTAAGTGAAAAGGAAGTTGAAAGTTTGGAGATAATGATTGTGGATGATTCATATTCAAAAGCTGGAAATACAGTAATTGAAGCAGATACTTTAGCACATGTTTCAGAAGAAGTAGCATCTGGAAACGCTCCATGCATTCTAGAAAAAATAGAAATTGAGGATCAAGTGCAGGAAGTTATGGGAGATGTGCTAATTGTGGAGAATTTGGAATGTCATAGGCAAGTAGTTTCTGAAGATGGCACAAGGGAAGATCATAGAATGGATGTAAGCATCAGTGTGGCTGAAGAAGTAATTGATGACAATATAAAACCAGATAGAGATGAGAAGCAAGCAGAAGAGCCTGGTGTGGATGTTGAAATGGGAAGCACTGAGGAAAATGAAGGTGATGATGATGGCAGTGAAGCAGATGTTGATGAAGGTGATGATGAGGAAGATGAAGATGACGATGATGAAAATGAAAATCAAGAAGGAAAAGATAAGACTTCTGTTGAAGAAAAAGAAACTGAAAAAATAGAGGGTGTTGCTGGAGGAGAAGACATTGCCAAGTTTGAACCAAAAGCTGCAACTTCAAAACGAAGAAGTTCCCAGGAAAGTATGACATCAACATCTACTGCTACAACAGATACTTCAACACCAAACTCCTCCTCCTCAAGCAGTGAATCTGAAGGTGATTCTTCCTCATCAAATGATGACTCCAGTAATTCATCATCTAGCAGTGACTCGGATGATTCAACAGATTCTGAATCAGAAGAAAATGAGGCTACAGAAGGGGCAGAACAAATGGTAAACAAGAAGGAGAAGACTTCAACAAGTGGAAACAAAAGAAAGGAACTGGAGAAAAACAAAACGGCTAAAAAGGATGATGTTAAAGATGATAATACACAAGGTAGGTATTTGTAGTTTTGCTTTAATAATATTATCTAATCCAAAATAATATAAATAATGTAATTTATACTGTGCCTTTACACCTATGAGGAATGAAGATATATTCTACCAGGTAAATAAGGGTGACACATAGATTTTTTTCTAAGAAAGTGAATTTATTGAACAAATACATGATTTTACTTGCAGTATATGAAAACATTTCAATTAAGGACACTTGCAACTTTGGTTTAAATGCTTTTTTGCATATATTTAAGGATTAGAATTTTCATATGATTCAGAACAAATTTAACTTAACATTTAAAAGTCTTTGATCTTTCTCTAAATGTTTATGAATAAATGAACATTAACCACTTAACACATCATTGCACACTCGGCAACAACATTACTGCCCCTGACTCAAATAATAGCTTGCATCCTGACTAACATGCATTTGAGTAAAATTTGAGTGCAAATGTTGAATTGCTGAACTGAGTCCCATTCTTGGATAAAATCTGCCATTAGTTCACTCAGGGATTTGTAAAATTGTTGACAAATGTGACATCCAAGCATACCCCACACATGCTCGATAGTGTTGTTCATACTTCATGCAGGCTTAAAAGTTATGATTCCTGCCAAAAACTGCAACATCCACAGAGCAATGGATGTTGTACATAAGCACAAAGTTATTGCCAAATTAGGGTGACAGGTAGAAGAAGAACTTCCTCAATATAGTGGCTTACCATCAGAGTTCTATTTTCAACAGGTTGAAGCTCATATATGCATCAAAGCAAATGATGTACCAAGATAAAGCCTTTACAAATGTTATCCTTGATGAAAAGGCACAGGCAGCATAATGCTTTCCGTGGTTTTCTTCACACCCTTTTCCTTCCATTTGGAGACTTGAGGTTGAATCTTGACTCGTGTGTAAAAAAGAGCTTGCCTCTGCTGCTCTAATATCCAATCAATGTGCTTTCAGGTGAGTTGAAGCCAAATTCATTTATGCTTTGGAGTCAAGTCTGGTCCTCTGGCAGGTTTTCATGAGTTCATTTTCATCTCTCTAAATCTTCTTCTGGATATCTATTTGCTAATTTTAAAATTGGCAACTTTCAAAGTCCTAAGAGCTGTTAAAGACAAACTCTCAAAGACCCCCAGAAGTCATTTGAGGTATCCTTAGGGCAACTGGATCTTGAGTGCCCATGATTAATACTTCATGCTCCGAAGCTGTCCCACAGCTCATAGAACACTTATAAATGATGTTCCTAACATCTCTGCTAAAAAATATATATATATATATATATATATATATATATATATATATATATATATATAATATTAATGAAACATAAAAATAAAGAAACACTATTAACAATGTAACAAATTAACACTAAAATAAAAGTAGATAAAGATAAAACACAGAGAAAGAGTCACACTTGAAACTGCTATACTTCGAACTACTGCGAGTTCTTCAATGGCAAGAATGGTCTAGCTTCTTGCCATTGAAGAACTCGCAGTAGTTCGAAGTATAGCAGTTTCAAGTGTGACTCTTTCTCTGTGTTTTATCTTTATCTACTTTTATTTTAGTGTTAATTTATATATATATATATATATATATATATATATATATATAGGTGTATCCTAAAGCAACAGCTCTTTGGAAATGTTAAGGCTCCAAGGTATTTGTAACTGAACTCTCTTGCAATAGGACATACTCACCAAAGAATCACTATGATACAACAATGCCACATTCTCAAATCACAACAATCAAAAAATAATGGAATTGTGCCAAACATTAATGAAGACATAATAAAATCACAAAAATAACTTGAAGCAAAATGCATTAGAGTAAGCTGCAGATACAGACAGTTTACATTTTTTTTTTTCCCCCAAATTTAAGAAATAGATCCTCAACTCAAATGATATACAAGTTAACCATATTATTAAATATAAGTTATAATCTATCTCAACAATGTTTTCATTGAGTGCTATGCTTATTTTGCCTGGCAAAATAATGCACAAAGGTGTTTCTTAAATTTGGGTAAAAGGAAAGTCTCACATAGGGCTAAATATGGACTAGAGGGAAGTTGAGGGACACACTTCACATTGATTTTTGAGATATTCAGCAACAACATTTGCCATATGCGGCCGAGCATTTGTGGTGTAACAACCAGGTTATGGCATGGAAATGTGGTCTTTTGTGTGAAATATGGCCTTGCAGAGTTTTCAGGACATCTCGGTAGCATTGCCCAGTTACAGTTGTGTGTGCAGGTACAGATACTGGTAAACTATTCCTTGAATATCAATAAATGAGTTGACCATAACTTTCCCAGCATAAGTAACCACTTTTGCTTTTTATGATATTGATGATAATTAAGGAGCTTTGCTGTTTGCTCTCAGGATTGAAATGATGTAGCCAAGTTTCATTACCTCTTAAAGAAATTTTTAATCTTTCTGTAACATCATCTTCAACTGCAGGCATAACCTGCATGTGAATGTCTTTTGTTTGGGAATAAGCAGTCTTGGAATCCACTATGCACAAAAATGTCTCATGTGCAACTTTGCACTACCAATGTGTGTGGGTGGCAGGGAAATTTTCAGAATTTTTGAAAATGTTCTTAAATGTTATTCAGTGATCCTTTCTCAGAATCACAGCAGCAGCATTACTGCTTATTTTCTGTTAGAGCAAAAACTGGAGATCTGGATCCCCCATCCTTTGAAATGTATTGTCTCCCCTCTATAAACATTTTAACCATCTTCAAGTATCCTATGGGGAAGAACCAACTCTCCATAGGCCTGCTGTAACATTGCATAGGCCTCAGCTGAAGGTATGTTGAGATGAAAGCAGAATTGTTCTTGCATGTCATCTCCAATTTTGCTGTGCAACTGAACATGTCTGAACTGCACACCTCTCACAGATAAAAACTGGAAGTAATAACAATGAAACTAGTACTACATTTATATTAGGCATTAAGCTAACCAAAATATTGCAAAGTTAAATTTTAATATGAAAAAGTTTGCCTATAAAAATTATGATGATTCTTTACTGAATAGCTCATATATAAGTTTCATCTTCATTCCATGACAGCATTATGCTAAATAATGTAGTTGTCCTTCCAAAGACAGATTGTTGTCAAATGATTAAATAATTTATTAAAGAAGAATTAGCCTAACTGAATGCTTTCTGTTTTGAACATAGATCACTTTGATTTAATTAAGCGATGTCTCCAAGCCCTGGAAGAGTGTGTGTTGAGGTTTCCTCAGCATTACAAATCACTATATCGCATTACACACTACTACTTCCATTCTAAGTTTTACCGTGATGTGAACAAGTGTCGAGATTTGTTACTTGGAACATACCGTTGTCTGCCAATGGAAGGAAGGCCACCTGATGTATGCTTTCAGGGTCTCTTTGCTGAAAGGAAAAATAACAACTTCTTTAACGTAAGTCACTTAAAATAATTTTTTTGTATACAGTTTCGTTTTAAAGCAGAAATTATGTTAGATCGTAAAATATATATGTAAAATTCCATTTTAATATAGTGATAAAAGCTATGCATTATCAAAATTAGTTTTTAATACTTTCTCATTATTTTGATGTATACAACAGCAGGCATTATTTATAAATAAATCATGACAAAACAAATATTAATTTAAAGTGAATTGATACATATATATGACAGGGAGTATGGAGGATACCAGTATCTGAGATAGATAGACCTGGAAGCTTTGCCTCTCACATGAGTCGCTGTGTGCTGCTGTTGATGGAAGTCTTAAGAGAATTGCGTGATCATCGGATGCTGTTAGAGCTTTATCTCCAGCTGAGGAGAACACCAGATCCAGATAAGTTAGTAGAAGGATGTTGTAGCAAACTGATATTAATGTTACTTACCCACTACCTAGGTCTTTGAAATGAGGTGTGATATGGCAGTGTGGCTCAAAAATTATGTTTTCAGGGAAGATAAATTTGTAGGGGATTTGCATTTAATTCCTTTAAATGGGTATATATATATATTTATACAAACTTAACAGCTAGAGTGATGCAACTTAAAAATACAAAATTCAAAATTTTAAAAATACCAATTTCCTACAAGTTAATAGAAAAGATATTTGCATACTTTGTGAAAAGGAAAATCCACCTGAAGCAATGTGCTACCATATTGGCAATACGGGTGCATCTACTTATTGTGGCAAATGATGGAAATGGATGGAGGGGCTTCAAATTTGCAATAATCTTGGGAGTTTGGTATTTGCAATGGACTTCATCTCGATTATACTGAGGAAGTGTCCTGATAGATACTAAGTTGTATTACAACTTTAGAGCTTCTTTCTGTTCACCTGTTTGCTGGGATTTACTCCTGATACAAGTTTCTTTACCATGTGTTTTTAACTGAAATCATTTAAGAATGAATGAAATTTATTGATATGCTAAGAAAAATTACAAAAATATAAATACAAACTACCAGTGGACCTCCGGCTGTCTGGCCCAGGCCAATTTAGGTATGACCCCTCATAGTCACAAAAATATAAATACAATAAATTGGTTTTATACTATCGCTTTAATCAAAGTTCTAATATAATTAAACATAATATTTCCACCTTGATTGTATCAGTCCCCAGCTCATCAGCAGCAGCTTACTGGAATTTCAGGAGACCAAGTTCCAACCAATCCAAGGTCCTAAATAAAGGTTTTCAGTTACTCTATCTATGCCATTATTTTGTTAGCTAGCTACAGCCTCTAAAAACTTCTAGTTCCTTTATTTCTCAAATGCATACTATAATGCTAAATATGTTCAGCTTCTAAAAAAAAAAAAAACAATCTCCAATCTCAAACTCAATAATTTAATCAAATGTAATCCACTCCCAGCCATAATCAACTTTATCTAAATTCTAATATAATTAAATAAGGTACAACCCGTTATTTGATTTACTTTCCTTCTTAGTACCCAATTCCATTTATTTTTCACTTTAATCAGGAACTGAAGATTTTCATTAAGGCTATTTTTCTATTTAATTTAAACCATTTCTTGTTTATAAACTCTTTTCCCCAGAGTCCCATCCCTTTGCACTCAAACACTATAGATTCCATATCTTTCCTTTTCCCACACATTGAACACTGGTTCTGAGGAAACCCTTCCCTTATTACTCTCCACACACCTGCTTTTAACCATGCAGTGCCCTCTCTTTGTTGTTTATTTGATTTATCAATATACTTCTCTCTTTCCCATTTATTTTTTATTGATATATAAAATACTAAGGATTTTTTTTCCTGCTATGTAGCTAAACAGTTGTTGTATTTCTATATCTTTCAATCTCCTTCTTACAGCTTTCCAAAAACCATTTCCATTGTTCTCCTAAATTGTTTATCATATTCTTGTATTCTTAAGATGCTCAACTTAAAAGATCCTAAATATAGACTCTTGTTTTATTAATCCCTCAACTGAAGGATGTAACTTTACTAAAGCATTTTAAATGTTAACAAAAGCTTTGCTACTTTGAAAAGTTTCAGAAAATATTAACAATAGGTAACATTAAGATTGTTAATAGCAGAATGCCATTATCTGTCAACTGTTGCTTTAGTAAAAAATAATATACATACATATATATCCTCCCAAAATGGATGTTATTGTGTAAGGGGTTTAATATCATTTAATTTTATTTTGCAGAAAATACCTACGTGATTCAGAAAGAGAACAATTAAGCCGCCAGGCTTTGACTCTTGCCCTTCAAGCACTGAGAATTAAATTGCGAGAAGGACCTGTGACATGCAACTTTGTCCTGGAAGTATACAGGATTTATCAGCGTGTTCAAAGGCACATTCCCCACAAAGAGGCTGTGTTCTCTTCTTTACTAACTGAAGCTTACAAACAATACACCAAGGTAAGTACAGGGAAGTTTACAAATAAGAGAAAGTTTAGAGGATTAGAAATTTAATATTTAATTCAGGGTCATTGTGGAGTTGCTAAAGCACGTTTTGCTCATGATATAAGCATTTGTATTTATTTCCACAGGCAGAAAATGTGGTGTTAGATCAGGCTGTACGATTTTGCCAGCAGCAAATAGCAGCAAGTCGAGTTACAGTAAATCCTGCAGTGACAACCGTGCAATCTCCCCAGACAGCTACCCAGGTAATAAAAACCATCTTTAAAATTGCTTTCAATGGATGATCTCAGCTAACATGATTTATTATTTTCATTCAATAAACAAGCAGGAATGGAATGTCTTTAGGAAATACTTTTATTTTACTAGGCTAAGTAAAGATAATTTTTGGAGTATGCAGCCATTTAATACCTAGTCTTGCCATAAATAAGTAGTTATAAAATTTTGAAATGAACTGTACCAGGTGTTTTGGTCAGCAGATAACAGTTTTTATACTTAACCCTCATTGTTAAGTGCAGCAGAAAGAGTACATTTTTAGATTTAACTATGGAATGGGGAGATGATGAAAATTGTGTTGCTGTGCTAGTCCTTCATGTGGTAGGAAAAATCACAAGTAAGATTTTCCAGATTCTTAAAAAGCTGGAAATCAGTAGGATATTTGCAAGGGTGTTCAGTGCAAATGATTGCTACAGCATTATGCTAACAATGGTCACTGGAAACCCTTTTTACTGAAGATAAAGTATTCAATACTGAAGAAAACTACAACCATAAAAACGATAGTAATGTCTCAACATGTAAAGCTTATGAGATGGTCCTGAAAGTCCAGAGAAGCCACCATTTGCCTCAGTAATGAATGATGGTGTCATCAAAGTCCTTTTCTGTTAATGGGATTGAGGACAACTGCCAAAATGTACAAAACTTATGGAACCTGTGTTGAGAAAACCTGAACATGACTTTGTTCAAGAATAGGCATGGGTACTTGAGGCAAGATTCAACTCCAGCCCACAAGTCAGGATCCATGTGTAGATGAATGTAGATGAATGACCACAGAGGCTTCAGTCATGCATGAGAGCAAAAGGAGTTGACAACCAACTTCTTTCCCTTTAACTTTTTCTTGTATCTGTAAACGGTCTTTGACATTTACTTAAATGTAAATTGGAACTTGCACAGTGAACCCAATCATATTAATTGATACCATTGTATGAATCAGTTGAACTACACACTCTTAAAGCTTCACTTACTTTTCATAAATGTATGGAACTGGTTTCGAGAACATTTAGTTCCCATCTTCAGCCAGGCTAAAGTTCAACTGTCGGATCATTTGTTAGTTTATCACACCGCCACCAGAGCAGAATATACATTCCCACAGCTCAATGAATGATCCGACAGTTGAACTTTAGCCTGGCTGAAGATGGGAACTAAATGTTTTCGAAACCAGTTCCATACATTTATGAAAAGTGAAACTTTAAGAGTGTGTAGTTCAACTGATTCATACAAGGTCTTTGACATGTCTGCATCTTCCCTTAATGCTATCCTATACTAATATTTCAAAATACGTTTACTACCATGCCTTTCCTGCCAACTCTTCCCAATTCTACCAATGCTAGCCCATTTGAAGTTGCCCTTGATAATCCCAACACCATTTACAAAATGCTTTGTGAATATGGTTGATATACTCCACCCTTTCTCTGTACCCTATATTTCAAACCCATACATCGTTTTTGATTCAGCCATCGCTGAATAAATTCTCTCAAGCCATGTTACACTTGGAATCTTTTTTAAACAGGTTCTTAAAATATTAATAATTAATTTTCCCTTTCATAATGTATTCCTTTCCTGCTCTATCCATCTTCCATTATTATTTAGTCTAACCCCTAAATAGTCCCTCTCTTTACTACTTCAGTTTCATTACCCTCCAGCCACCATTTCTCATCTCTTTTGAGTTTATTGCCTTTCTTGCATACCAAAATTATTTTCAATTTATTTTTATTTATTTTTAACCCTCATTCTTTACAATATCTGGTTATTTCTTTTATTGCTTTATTTAACCCTCTGCTTGTTATTGCTATTGCTAATAAATCATCTGCAAACAATAATCCTGGGATATCTTTATTATTAATTATAGTGCGATGTGTACTCTCCTTTCCTATTTCCTTTAATATGTCGTCTATAAAAAGATTGAAAATATTGGGCTTAGGTATATAACTAAAACCTTGTAACAGTATTTATAGCAAAATAAGTACCTATTTAATAAAAGTATCTTATATGAACTTATACTTTTGAAGCTATTAACAGTTGAGTAGTAAATAATTTGATCTTAGCAAAGTGGCACCGAGTTCCCTTCATTGTAAAGTATGGGCGGTAGGGAGCTGACAGAACTGTTGGGTGATGCTCAATACAAAATCCCTGCATAGTATATAAAGAATTGGAAAGTTTATATCATGACAAAACTGTTCCTTACCACCTTTCCTCATCTGCAAGTATTTTCTTCTCAGCTGGTGAAGAAATTTGATGTATAGCTTGGAGCGTGCTTATAGACAGTACTTTCATGATCAACATACTTTACCTTTGTCCATACCTCATCACCCGTTCTTTGAACAAGACTGGGACAAGTTCCATTGTAAGACAATAGCTGTAGACTCATAGCTCAGCTTAAGCAATTAAGAGCTGATTTGATGAAATTTGGATACAGCAGTTTTTAAAGCTGTGCAATTTCAGCACAAATTCTTTCTGCTCATGTGACAAGTCACATGATTTTATTGTCAGATATTTCTAGTTTAGATCTTTTGCAATATGCATATAATTCTTACATTTTATGATTGTTGTACTGTTAATATTCATTCAACATTTTTAGTTTTTCTAGCTGTTGAAGGTTTGTACAACTAGAATTTCTTTCAGCATGTTTCCAGCTATCTTTCAAATGTCAATACTGCAGTTTTATCTGATTTTGCAGTTAGCCCTGTCTCATAGCTTCCTTAACCATTTAAGTTGTTCGCATGTACAATATTCAAGTCTGAAGTAAAGCTCTATACATATTTGTTAATGTACTCAAGGTCAGATTCCTTATCATTTTCTGAAACAAAAATCGAAGTTTTAAGGAACCTGAATGCATTTTCACAAATCGGCTTTAAGGAAACTCATTTTCCCAACTATTATCTGAACCTTTTTACCTGAATTTCCATTTTCTGGAGTGCGTTTTACAAGATTTCAACAGAAATAAAAATGACTCTGATATGTGTTTGAAGCTTTATTTCATATCTGTTTCTTATAATGTGAAGTTATATGCTAATGTGCATAAATAAACCAAAAATATGTTTTTTCCTTCCTGTACAAGCACAGTTCTTTGCAAACAATTCTGGTGTGCTTCCATTTCCTATTGAGTGTAGCTCTACCATGTTTTGCTGACCAAAATAATGTTATGATGGCCTCTTGTTTCTGCTTGTTCTTTCTTAATTTCTGCTACACATCTATAAAACATGAGATGGTGTTTGCCCACTACATGCTGTAATATATTGTGAGCCTTTATAATATTATTTGTATGATGTTGGTCTTGCAATGTGGCTATGTATTGGCCACAACTCAACAGGGTAGTGTAAAGTTACAAAACTGGTCTTCCCGAAATGTATGTCACACAAAAATAGCCAAGAATTGGGAGCATGTTACAGGTACTTCATTCATAAGAAACTTAAAGTGGTCACAAATGCCATGAAAGCAACTTGCATGCATACATTTTTACTGCAATGCACTGCAATTATACGCTGTATGCCTCCTGGAGTCCCTCAGCCCGTATTCAATACATTAATTGTCTCAGGTGGAAGAAACAGCAGCATGGTTGCTGGTTGTAGCTCTGTCATGTTGCTGTTAATGATTGCCTTTAGGTTTCTTCCTCTAGTTAGCTAATAGTCAGTATATAAGAGGCACATGCCTTTCTCATAAATCTGAGTAAATAAACAGTAAATAATTGCATAAATACAGTTGGGCTTACCTTAAAGGTGCAATTTAGGAGCCCAACATCATTTCTCACCAGGAGATACAGATTTTTATGATAGAAGGATTTTCCCATCATGGTTTGATATAGGAGTCATATATCAGAAATTTCTCTCCAGTCAGTATTTTCTTATACTGCTGGAGCATATCAGTAATATCTTGAACTGAGGGCAGATTAGCTGGTGTGTCTTGATAGTACTCTCTCCTGCTTCACATTGTCACATTCTGACAAAAGTAATAGCACATCAAGCAGTACTCAAGATAGTTCATGCAGTATCTGGACAGATAGCAACTGGATTGTCTCTTGCTCCTCTATGACTTTTTTTTCCTCTATCTCTTCCCTCTGAGGAGGTGTGAATGAATTGACTTCTCATCAATTTTAAATACCCTGCAATAAATTGTAATCACTCTGTAGCACTCTTTCATTCATAGCAAGTTGCACTCCCAATAAATTGTTCCATCTGATCATTGCTTACTTTTCAAATGTATATGAAACAGTAATTTCAGTCTTCTTCTGTCAGTTCAAGAATAACTGTCATGTCTTAGATAAAGATTTGAAATGAAAGAGCAACATTAATTTACAGTTTGAACTTACATAACAGACTATGAAATATTTGTAATGAAATAACATACAAACAAGCAACAGTGTTACATTATTAGCAATTACATTTACCATCTAAAACCAGCTTATTAGGATCTACATTTTTTTGTATACAGGAAAGTGCATTCAGGAAAATAACCATTTCCAGAAAGTAAGTTTCAAGAAAGCCAGATTAAGGAAATGATTTTGGGATAGTGACTGTGTCGTGAAAGTTTGGGAAAATGAGGTCAGGAAATCACCAACAGCCTACTAGTCAGCGGTTTGCAATGATTGCACAATACATTAATTGCTGATTGACTGTACAAAAGCAGCATTGTCCATGCATGTACAGTAAGGTCCCCTCTAACTACCAAGTTACATCTAAGTCATTTGAATGATTTTTAAAATATTAAAAATAATTTAATATTTTCCAGATAGGCTCTAAGGTGTATCCTGATGAAAGGGGAAAATACCATTAGCCAATTTTATGTAAAAAAAAATCTGCATTGCATTGAACAGCCTTCAGATAGCAACATTTCATTTGAAAAAGTTGCTCATAAAAGAAAATAATGCTGATGATAAAAAATAAACACTTTTCCATGAAAGTGTTGAATATCTGTTCTTATTGGCTACACTTTTGAAGAGATAGTAGAACTGTAGTGTCTAGGTTCGTTATTCATTTTTAAGATGTGTTGAAATTCTCCTTAGAGACTGTCAAGTATAGGAATGATTGGAACTGAAAACCTGAATCAAATAAGAAGAACCTGATGCCACGATTGGGAATTGAATCAGATACCTAGTTTATGAAGATGTACAACCAATCTTCCCAAGTTGCAATCCCATGTCAGAATAAGCTAAAGATCTAAAGTTAGGCTCCAGCCATGATTTAAGATTTTTCCTATCTAATTAATTTTTCCAAGGCATTTTTTTTTATTAATTTTATTCTTATTATTTGGGCAAAGTATTATAATAATAACAATAATAATGTAATTTTATTGATCATTTAACATGATGTAGTTTAAAAAAAATAGTACCAGGGTGCTTTGGAAAAACATTATTATTGCTATCATTATTGTTGTTGTTGATCGAAGTAGTGCTGCTGCTATTTTTTTATAAATATTACTAATCTACACATATTACATGCAGATTAAGAAAATGATGACTGCTTAAATTCTTGTTCTATACACTACACTACCAATCAAAAGTGTTACCATATCTCCCTCTCCTGCTAACTTAATTGCCATGAGTGATGATGAAATAACCATGACCTAACATATAGTATGGTGTGTTTCATCTAGAAACTGATGGTCCAATGAGTTTTATGATCATTACAGATGAAACATTTCTTATAAACACTTTTGTTCTAAGTTCATTGATGATTATTTTCATAGCACTAAACTGTGCTGCAAGGTATGAATTTAATTGCATTTGTTAAGGAAATCAAGGTGTTAGAAGGTTTCTGTCACCTTTGTCTAAAAATTCACAAAAACCATTTAATATTGTAAGTACTTAGGAATCAAAATTATGAGCATATACAATGGTAGTTTTGCACTAATAAAGTATGAAGCAATGAATTTCAGTGAACTAAATGAAAATAAATAACATCAAATAGTTTCATTTGCTTATCAGTGTTTTTTCTAGATTGGAAAGAAGACCACTCCATTCATATTTTTGAGTGAAAATGTTCTTTGTCAGAAGGAAGACATCAAATTAGTCTTGGCTTCATGATAGAGTGCTAGTTTTGCATTGACCATTCTATCTAAATATCAATGCTTTCACTTTTGTCCTTTCCTTCTTCTAGTACCTACTCTACTCATGAGATAGGAATGGTTTCCCAGTGGAAACATTCACTTACTGGCTAATATGTCTCCCTATTAATGAAATAAAAGGGTAGGGCCTTCCTACCTATCTACTGCAGAGATACACCTTCTAGCATTCTTTCTGATCAGCTTCAGCCAAGATGTTGCAGGGTGGGACTAGTCTTTCAGTGTAATAATTAAAGTTTTCAAGAAATCTCTTGGCTACATAGCCAGTGACCCAGGTATTTAAGTTTTAAAAGCATTTGGCGCATGTTTTAGATTTTAGGAGTTATAGAGCAAAATTTTCTTTTAACTAATTTTACTAGCTAGTTTTCTTAGCTGATTCATACATAAGACATTAAGTCATTTTCAGAATGTTTTTGTCATAGCAATCCATTGTATAATTATACCTTTCACCTTTATTGGATTGTTTGTTCTTTGAAATATGAGGGTAAGCTATTTCTAGCCCATTTAAGATTGTTGCTGTGCCTGATATGTAATAAGTAGTATTTAAAAAGTATCTTTGAATTTTATCAGGTTATCCTCTTCTTCCTTATTATTAAGTCACCTTTTCAGGGAACCTCTAGGGCTTATTATATTTAAGTATATCTTTGTATCGTGACAACCTCCAACATCAATGGGAAGATTTTATAAATGTAACAAATGCCAATTTAAATACATTTTACAGCAAATGGTACACACAAATTCATTTTCAAAATAAATGTTGTATTGCCAGAAACATCTTAGCTTTCATTCATTTCTATTTTACTAACTTACAGGATTCATAACATAGGAGAAGCATTTTGCTTATATTTCTTTGTTTGTCCTTAATTATACAGTAAGCAGTTCATTTGAAACCTCGCTATACTGTTGCTGTAAAACAAGTTTTTACAAGGAAAGCCATTATGACTACCAGGCAACCATAAGCTTGTGAACTTCATTAACAAATATTTTTAAAAAAATATATCCAAAGGGAGGGCTTTTGATGACATCCATAGTAATGTGCACCAGTACACAATTACTGAAGAACATTCTTTGCAGCAATATGAAAGTGCTTCTCCAATAAATTCTAAAGATGTCCTGTACAAAATAGAAGTAGTTTTAACAATGTCTAGTCATCATATGGTCTGATGGCTGCTTGTGTTCCTTCATGGTGTCACTCTCATTATTTAATAGAAATGTGATATTCTTAGGGTGATGGCTGCAGAGCATAGACCACAGTTCAACATGTACATAATGCCTTTTTAGTATCTAACCAGTTTGTTTTTTATAATCATAAAGTAAATATATGCGTATTGATGTTGCAGAGCTATAGTTCATCTTTACCTTCAGCAGTTGGACTGTATGCAGGTTTATCAGCTTCACAGCAGGCATTGCCACATCAACAGCAGCAGAGAAAATCAACTCCAAGCACAAAGTCACCTATGAATCCTGTAATGCTGTTAACCCAAAGCCCATCTCGACCAAGGGGAAGACCTCCCAATGTATCTCGTAATTTAACGTCCACAACTAAGTCATACCCTCGTGTGTCTGTACCTAAATTAACTCCACAGCAGTTGGCAAATCTTATGTCTCCTGCAATATCTAGTTCAGCAGTGCCATATTATTCCCTTCCAAGTCTATTTCCAGACCCTAATCTCATCACAGCAGCAGTTCAGTCAAAGATCCCTGCAATGTTAGATCAACAGGTGGCAGCCTTTAATCTGATGAATCTTCAGGCTCAGATCGGTGGCTACCAGGCTGAATTTTTGAGACACTTTGTAGCCACTGCTGGTTCTTTGTCTTCACCTCTGCTTCCACCCATTCCTTCACCACAGATGCCAATGCCAACTCCAAGAGGAAGACCACCTAATTCAAGCTATGCAACAAGCAAGACCACATCAAGTCAAACAAGCATAACATCACCAGCACCATCATCATTACCACAGCAGTTATCTTCCACAGCACTCCCACCAAGTATCTCTATCACACCTTTACCCACAGCACATGTGCAGACAACAGGAGGAACTGGTACTGACAGTGCATCATCTGTATCACCAGCAAAGCAGGGCATTAGCAATAGCAAGAAAGAAAAAAGTTCCCCATCATTGCAGCAGAAACTGCAGGCCTCTCAGGCTCTTGCAAAATCTTCCAGTCTTGTGTCTTCATCACCTCCAAGAACAGTGACCAGTACACCTCAGATAAAAACTAATACTCACAAGTCATTAAGCAATTTGTCACTTCTTACCATAGCAACACCTTCACATTATCCTTCCACTAAAGATACTAAGAGCTTTAGTCCCCAGTCTTCAAAATCCTCTCCTAATTCTATACCATATCAGTCATTAATGAAAGGCAATGAAAGTATGTTGACTGCAGCTGTATCCATCAGCCAGGTAGGAGTAAAAGACACATCCCCCAAGTCACAAACACCAAAAGTTCTGAATTTTCGAAAGCATCCCTCACCTCCTTCACATTCAAGTCATATTCCAGAGTACACAAATGCAAGTTCAGCTCAGCATGACATGACACATACAAGAGCCTCAAATGGTGGCCATTCGCCAGGGACTTCCAATATCCTGATGCCAAGATCTGAAACATCAGATAGTCCCATTTACAAAATTTCAGAAGCAAACAGAAATCCAGTAGGGAGTGGAAAATCACCAAATTCTCTTTTAAAAACTAAATCCCCAGATAATGCTTACAAAATACAGAGTACTGCTAAAACTCAAACTAAATCCCCAGATAATGCTTACAAAATACAGAGTACTGCTAAAACTTCACCAATGCGAAATGTAGCCAGTACTGCTGAAACTTTAAGAAATATAGGGCACCAGATTACAGTAACACCTTCATTACCACAGGCTACAGCCACAACTCCAAGTATTTCAGCATATAACCGAATGCAACCAGAGAGATCTGAATTGGAAATCATAACAAAAGCTAAGGCATCTTCACTGGATCTCGGTGTGGCCATTCCATCTTCTATAACAATTACTCCTAAGCAGCAAGCTGTAACTGATACCAAAGTACAAGCCAAACCAACTTCTGTTGCTGAAAATCAAAGGGGAAATGTCAAAAAATTCAAGGATACTGTCTCCATTACTGAACTTAGCAGGAAATCCTTACAAGCAGTTCCTGGACCGAAGAAAATGGGAAATAACAATGGCAACAAACAGGATGATAATAAAGGAAATAGTGGAGGAATGGATGTGGAAATAATAACTCTAGAGTAATTAACTGTCAGAAAGTTTATAGATTTCATGGAACAAATATTTGTAATGCTTAGGATAATGCAGTGTTTTACATTGAATTTTAATTCAGTCAAATACTGCACTGTAGTTACAGTTTATCAATAATGTTGTGATTAATTTTTTTAATGTTTGCAGTTTGTTAAGTCATTGAATTTGTGTAAAGTAACCACTATTTTTAAAAGTGACAATTTAGTAAATGAGAAATGCCTATTCTGATTAATTTTTAAGATATAGACATATTTTAATAAATGAGAAATGCATATTCTGATTAATTTTTATGATATAAAAATATTCTATTTTGTTTGCAAAATAATATCACAGAATTTTGAATCTGAGAAACTGAACTGCATATTATTTGAAATTACCATAATATTAACCATCTATTACAGAACATTTGCTGAAACTGGTATAGTGAAAGTCATATAATGTAACAATTTTTTGTAATATACATACATTAAAATATAGTGTACTGATGAAAGGAAAACTCCAGATTTAACTGACCCAAATTGAAATACGATGTACATGCAGCAATAAAATTGAAGTAAAAATATTACTTGTGTTATGGTGTTTTTTACATACTGAAACGGAAGGATAAAATGAAAAAACATTTGTACATTGTACATTAATTTTAATCACCAGAGATACAGCTGTGCCCACCCAATCCTATTTTTCATGCTGTTGCAGAAAGATATTCACTTTTCTCCTATCATATACAGATTTTAATAATAACTTATACATTACATTTATTTAAATGGTCTTAAATATCAGACACTGTTCTATTACCAAAGTTTTTTTTTACATAAAAATCTTTAACATTAATATTATGAATTACTTAATGTATTATATTTAAAACTTAGCATCTGAATTAAATTTGATGCAGAATTGAAAGTTACAAATGATTAACATATGATTTTCTTTTAAACACTTTATTCAAATTATCATGATATAGCATCCAACAATAATCTGCTATAATGGACTCTTGCCAGAAGCCCTGATAGTAAAATCTAATTGCAAGTGTAAGAAATGAAGTTTGAACAATATATTACATGATTTCTTTATAAGCTTCCAAAAATTCCTTCACTTTTTGTATGTGATCTGGGTACTTCATCCAGGAAGGGCATACAAGCCATTTGAAGCTTTTTCAAACTCTCACTGAGACATCTTTTTTTTAGTCTTGTAACTGAGATATTACAAAATGTTTCACTTAATCACTAAAATCCTTTTAGATTTGGATTTGTGTTTTCAAGAACTATTAGCTAATGAAGTTTAATATGGAAGGATGGAAGTGAAATGTTTGTTGAGTCAACCAAATGTATGTGTTGGACGTTTCTTCAGCTCAATTGTACGAGAGTAGATCCATAAGTTTCCAGCCTAACCATTTTCTAGGTATGATAAAAACAAAAACTATATTAATTGATATCATTGTATGATTCAGTTGAACTACACACTCTTAAAGCTTCACTTACTTTTCATAAATGTATGGAACCAGCTTCGAGAACATTTAGTTCCCATCTTCAGCCAGGCTAAAGTTCAACTGAAGATGGGAACTAAATATTCTCGAAACCGGTTCCATACATTTATGAAAAGTAAGTGAAGCTTTAAGAGTGTGTAGTTCAATTGAATCATACAATGATATCGATTAATATGATTAGCTTCACTGTGCAAGTTCCAATTTACATTTAAGTACAAAAACTATATTTCACTTTTCAATATAGTTATCCTTTATTGCAATACACTTCTCACATCTTTGCATTAACATTTCAACCCCCCCCCCTGCCAAAAATCGTCAGAAATCTTGTCTGCAAAATGGACATAAAGAGCATCCATCACTTCTTTCTCATAATTGAATTTCCTTCCTTGAAGGTCCTTTTTTTAGTTTTGAGAAGAGAATATAGTCGTTGGGAGCTACATCTGGGCTGTAGGGTGGATGGCAATCTCCTTGAAGCCACATTTCTTCACAGCTTCCTTTGCAACAACAGATGTGTGCACAGTTGTCGTGAAGAAGGCGTACACCACCACTCAGCTTTCCTCACCTTTTCTCTTTGATGGAAGCATGTAGTCAGAGCAGTAGGCCAGCCTAGTACTCCCCAGTTACTATGGTGATCCTCTCCTTGAAGTCAATGAAGAGTATTCCTTCACAGTCCGAAAAGATTGTGGCCATGATCTTCTTCTTGGTTGACTGAGTGACCTTGGCCTTTAAAGGCAGTGCTTCGCCAGGTTTATGGCCATCCCCATTGATTCTCTTTTAGACAAGGGATCATAGTAGAGGACCACAGTTTCATCTCCTGTAACAATGGTTTGCAGAACTTCTCTCTCATTGCCATGGCAGAGCTCCAAAAATGCCTGACAACAGATGACTCATTGCTGCTTTTGAACTGAGGAAAGAAGTCTGGGTACCCATCTTGCAGTAACCTTATTCATGTTTAAATGTTCATGAATAATTCAAAGGACTGTTGTAACAGAAAGACCCAACTTGCTGCTATTTCTGTAACTTTGAGCTGTAAGTCTTTCATAATTTCTTCTTCCACAAGAGCGATGTTTTCAGGAGTGAACACTTCCAAGGACTGATGTGCATGCTCTTCATCTTTAAGGCTTCTCGACCCATTCAAAAGAGTTTGGCCCATTATTTTATGGTAGAATATGAGGGGGATGCTTCCCCATATACACCATCCAATCGCTGTTTAATTTCATTTGGAATAAATTTTCCTTTTGTGAAGAACTTAATAAAAGCTGGATACTTCATTCTGAACATTTCAAATCTTCTACACATGGTCTTCTTTATGCAACTATATCATGAAAACTGAACACAGCAGAGTGGAAGTTACAGCTGCAATTATTTACTTAAAGATAAGGTATGACACCAGATAAGGATTTTGTGAAGGCAATAATCCTTAACGGCAAGGCTGGAAACTTGTGGACCTACATACATCTTTTTCCCTAGTCACATCTTATGTAGTTCTCTGCTGTTATTCACCACTCTATAGACAAAGGAAGCAGCCAAATTTTGCATACCCATCATAATACCAATAGCTTTTAAATCTCTGCAAATGCACATAACTTTTTATCACTGACACATTGTTCTATTTCTGACATAATTCTTGTAGCTAACTAAACATTTGAAATGTGGACAAGATAAGATTATGCATACACAGTGAAACAAAATACTTCAACAAATGTCATGCACAGAAAGGCTATGTGAGTATTCATGAAATATGTTTATGCAACTTATGTATTTAGACTGAAAATATAATTGTTTGATATGCTTTGGTCAGCTCTATCAGATACTTTTAAATTTATTTCCATTATGGTTTGACAGAGAATATTAACTTATAAAATTCAAATCTAAATCACATATACCCCAAATTAAAATATCTTGTCAGAAAAATATTATGCATGCACTATCCAATATCTTTGCTCAATAGCTAAAATACAGTTTTTTTCAGGTGGGGAATTTGTTAAGCAATATTAGTTGCTGCTGCTAAAAGGATTTGTCCATATACAATGAATGCTGTAAATGCAATTGCTCAGACACCAACAGGATTACAGAAATAGAAAATGACATACAGAAGCTGCAGTAAGTGAAAAAAGCTTGAGTATATACTTTTCTACTCTTTCACGCTTGATGTTAAAAGATACGGTAGATTAGGTATATTATAAAGATTGTGGTGAGGTTCAATATCGTAAAAGAATTATTGGATCTCATTTCCTTTTGTGACACAGTTCATGGTAGACATTTTTGTTGTTTATAAATTTAATCTGAATTGGAGGAAACTATATCAGATGGGCAGCTGCATTGATCAGAAATCTAAATTTTTTGGGGGGGGAGGGGTATATTGCATGAATACTTAGCTGGCAGAAGATATCAAAGATACTTTTGCATTGTATACAGAAATTTTTTAATGTTAAAATAGCAAATTATGAAAATTCTGTATGCATGTTCTCTAGGAAGCTGTGGCCCTGGTGTGAGAGACTATTTGCTTTTATTTGGTAATTTTATTAAATATATACCTCATATAAACAAAAAGAATTGGAAAATAAGATTATTTATTTTATTAGGTATAAGGTCTTTGTATCAAAGACTTTAAAGATTTTTAAAAAAAGAAAAAAAAATAATTATTGCCACAAAACCACCCCTGCCTGCCCTTGGCTAAAAAAAAAAGTTCATCATGAGGAGTTGGATAACCTAAGCAAATTCCTCACCTAGCGAGTAACTTTAAAAAGAATGTAAAATCAAAATTATAGTATTACTTATGGTATTATCATGGCAAACTGTAAAGCTAATAAAACGAAAAACTAACTACAATACATTACTTAACTAGATGGGTTGTTTTTTCCTTCAAAATCGGTTGAAAGTAAATGCCTATTGTGAAATTTCTCTAATTTTCAAAATTAAGAGGAACTAAAATCTATAAGTATTACAAAAATGAAATAATATTTTTCGAATTCTTATTATTGAGATTAAACCACAAAAATTAATGGTATACTATTAATTAAATGAAATTATGACCACTGAAGGACAAAGCTACATTGAGTGGGTATTTTTCAACATTTTTAAATACAACCATGTTGAGACAGGATTTTCCCAGCCTCGAACCCTGCAGGTAATTATCCTTACCATTTAAATTAAGTTTATATATATAATTGTGTATATCCATATGTGCTTATATCTTATAATGTATTTGTGATGTATGTTTCATATTTACTTTTGTTATGTTCACTTGAGATTATAAGTTTACTGATATACAATACTAAGGTTACTTTCAGTTATTTTGTTGACACAGCAAACCTGGACCTGTAGCCCCTTGTCAGTATTTGTATAAGCTTGTCCTGGGTCCCGTTGGGTTTGTGAAGTGAGGACTTTTAAGAATTTCTAAAAGACGGACCGCTATTGCAAGGGTCATTTAAAGGTCATTGGAAAGGTCTTAATGTGTGTTGCATAACACAAGATTAATGACTTTCCTTCCCCGCTGCAATCTATCGGCTCACAATAAAGACGCTTGAAAGTATACCAATCAAAAATAGCGAAAGATGGTATGTATGTAAAATAACCAATAGGAAGCTTGGATTAAAAATAGACAGCTCAGATCCGTCATAATTCAAGACGCTTAAATATTATGAATAAACGTCCCAACCGACAAATTGGAACAATAACAAGATATGACGAAATTCGAAGCCCGGGAACAGTCAGTATGGTCAGTACCAGATATTTTTGCATTTCCCATTGAATAAACCACTACCTTCTTTATCCCGCTCTTATTTACTTCCCAAAAGAAAGCTAACGATCTTGCAGCAGTAAGAGCAACATAATTCTCCAATAGCAAGGAGAATCTTTTCAGCAGCTTACATCCAGCTTGTAACGTCAAGTTACTGAGATCGGGTGACAGTCATAGTAAACAGTTTTGTACAGGCAGTATAATTGAGAAGTTAGTAGAATGATCGGGTGACGGAATGAATAGTCTGTATAGTAACTATCAGGTATTTAAAATATGGCCGTGAGATAGTTTGTACCGCAATTGTGTGATAGCCAGGATGTTTACGGTAAAATAGATACAATCCGGCTTTAGTTGACTAGAAAGACATATGGTGCAGCGAAGGTTATTGGACAGTTGACCGGAGAGAAGACTATTGGTGAATAGACGCTGAGAGCGCGAGTTATATATTTTAAAGTATCAAAATTAGGCTACCGGAGAGGGTCATCGCGATTTATACTGACTTTGATGTCGTGAACTACCTTGACAGTAGGAAGTGACGAGTATTAAAATCCGTCATGGTTCAGTTGAACGTAATATAGACACTCTTAAGACTCCATCAATCAACGGAGAATACTGTAAACACCGAGAATTGCTTATAACAGAACAAATCAGATCAGCTGATCTGGATAGCCAGTGTAATCTGTTACTAGTGACCATTCCATTCCTTTCTTCTCGAGCGAGCAATTTGCCTCAAAATCCAGCAGAGTTTCAGCCGGAGCATCAAAGAAATTAATCATCGACTGCAGGAAGCAGAGTAGGCGGAGAAGAGGACAGCATATTGACCTTTGATATAGGGACATCAAAATCAGTTAATCAGATTCTAGTCAAACTAACGCTTCAATGTTTATGAACTGAGTCCTTGGTATCATCTTTACATTCACTGGATTAGAGAGAAATGACAAACTTTCGACTTACATTGTGTATTTAAGATGTTCATATGTTTCAGTAAAGCAAAAACATGCAACACTTGATGTTACAAACAGGGTTAAAAAGTGCTGCTCCCGTCCGAGCGGCTAGCCAGAAGTGAGCGTTAGCGGAGAGAGCTGAGGTAATGTGGCACTGCAATTAGCTAGATAGCAGGCTATTGCAACTGTATTGCAACCTTGGAACCTCATTTGATCGCCAGAAATCATGGATGAAACATAAAATTAACGTTGCTCTCGCAGCTCAGTTATTTGACAATTCCATTAGATGTCTCTCATTTAAGATGAGGGCGCTACAGCTGCAAATTTAAACCGTGTTCAAACCTATTTTGCCTAACAGAAACATACCTTTCATTAATATGTGCTTTAGAGTTGGCAAATAGAAGGAAGACCGAATAATTTTATGCGAAATCTCATTATTGAAAGTGGTTATTTGCAGTTCCGAAACAAAGAAACGTGCGTTTTTACGTCATGTGTTGATATCGCGGTGGTTGTAGGTATGCCAGGGAATCACAGACGCATGAGTTCACGTGTTTCATGTTTATTACTAAGAGAGCAAGGGGAAAATATACCATTATTAAAACATTAGTGCGCCGTGGTGGAGTAATTTATTACATAGATGCCTTTAAAGTGCGCCTGTTTAAAACTATAGGCAACACTAGGTTTACAATGTAAATGCTATCTGGAGGATGGGATGTTGTTTTTGTATACTATAACCGTTAATATAATATTTATAATGGTACCTATGTGCATTAAATAAAATTACATGTATTGTTATTTTTTGTACATACATTGTCATTGACAGGTTCATTAACTTGCGTTTTTACTCTTCATTATATACGAACAGATTACATTTTTAAGTTATGTACAGGCTGTGTACAAAAAATTGCATTACACTTTACTTCATATAACCATCCTAATTTCCTACCTGCTTAGAATTGGGTTAAGAAGATGAGTTACTGTCAGATTTTAAAAAGAATTTTCTGGTGCAACGCAATATAATGTATTGGAGCATAAGAAGTCTGTGGGTACTTGACAGGATTATCTCACTATTTACATAATTTGTTTTACTTGTAGTTTCCTTTCTTTTTTGAGGAAACTAAGTCATTGTTAAGCCTTCATTCGACTTCGACAACAAGCTACAGAACCGTCGAAACAGACTAAAAATCCGATCTGTAACAGCAGCTTTGAACATACTAGCCACCTTTTTGCGTTTTCTTGACTCTTCAGCACAGATTTCTAATATTCAGGCTGTCGACTGTTCTGTCTCTGGTGTTTGGAGTTCGGTTAAAGCTTAACAATGACTTTTTTCTCCGAGAAAGAAAGGAAACTACAAGTAAAACAGGAGGAATAAATAGACGAACAAACAAATTTAGAAAGGCTTGCATTGGCGACCTGCGGTGGCTGCGTTTTCTACTCGCCTACCACGATCAAAGTTCAAGCATCGCCGGATGATCCGTACAAAAAGTGGCGCTCGATGCGGTCACCGGTTATTAACATAGAGTTGCATATATGTAGAATTCTGTGCTTCAGGGAGAACGGAGCAGTAGATCAGGTAAGAGCGTCATGCTAACCTGTGCAGATAGAATCAAGGTTGATAATATTACACAAGTTTGGTTCTTCCGCAACTAACGCTATTGGTTGGCGCTCTGACATCATTGGTGAACAAGATGAAAACTAGGAGACATGAAAGGTGTCATCTTTAACAATAAAACATGCCTTTATACATACAAATTGTTCGTCGTTGTGATAAGAATTTACATGTTTAAACATATGTATGCTTTAATAAAATGAAAAACGAGGAAAGTGGCAGTAGTTTTCAAATTAAATATCGTAATACCCGCTAACCTCTAAATGAAAAAGTTTTATTCCAAATACATACACGCTTTATTAACTTTAGCAAACATGAGAGGACGGCTAACTTGCGCAGAGTGGACAAAGCTGGTAAAAGAGAATGCATCGTTGTCCGCAGAAAACAATAGCATTTTTGAGACACTGTCCTAACGTAATGGCTTGGCATACGTCATCTCCGTCCCAATTAACGCGTTTACATTTCTTTTGAAGTGATCTGATCTGATTGGGAGAAAATATTTTACCTAATATCCCTCTCACCTCTTCAGAAACTTCATTATTTGTATCACTTTGAAGTTTGCGAAATTCCATTTTCGTTTTTGAAATTTGTTCAATGAGGTCTTGTTGATATTTTTTAATTTCACACACGTTTGATTTAAGTGTTTATTCTTGGCCTCTAATGCTCAAACAATTTTCAAAAGCTACAAAATTTCTGAGAAATCTAAACTTTCGAATTCGATATCACATGTTTCAATACCTTGCGCAAGTAGTTTCTTTTTCCAAAACAAATGTTTTAACTTCTCTAAGGCATGTATTTATGCCTCTCTGATCTCTGCAGTGAGCTAGTTTAGATCTGAAAGCACTAAGCCGGTAACATGACTCTCCGATGCAGCGCAAACGGACAAATTTAGTGAAGGAACTAGGCCTAGTGTTAAGTGCACGTTTGCTAGGTAAGTTAAATAGTTCTGATTGCAAATCTATAAAATAAGATTCTGAAAATGAAGGAAGCACATTCTAGCATTGGTGATGTTTACTTTGTCTTTTCTGTAACATGTTGATAACCGAACATTTTTTAAAATCAGAATCTTGTGGAAGGCTGTGCAGCTGTGTGTTATTTTCTTTTGCATTGCGACTGTATGATTTGCATTCCCGCATTGGATAACCGGGCATTTTGTACAGAATATATTAAAAACAAATTATATTAAATAAATTATAATACAAAAGACTAAATTAAAAAAACAATCACATTAATTATACATTATACCACCACACTTATTTGCTGGACTTTCGTGCTTTTATTCCCGTGTGGCGTAATGCCAAAATAAACGAAAACGTGTTATCGTCTGCGCATGCTGAATACACCCCCCGAATAGTTTGAATACTATCATCCCATGCTTTTTTCTGCCGGAGTTAAAGGAGATTTGCCACAATTACGATTTACTCGCTAAATTAGTTGCGAATTGGAATAAGAACAGTTTGCCACAATTGCAATGATTTAGTCGTTAAACCACTGGGTCCACCGGTTTCTAGGATTTGTCCAAGGTTAGCTTACAGATTAGGTTAGGGTGTTATATATGAATTAATTACGAATTGGAATAAGAGCAGTTTGTCACAATGATTTACTCGCTAAACCGCTGGGTCCACGGGTTTTTAGGATTAGCCCAAGGTTATCCAACAGATTAGTTTATAATGTGTACATATGAATTAGTTGCTAGGTGGAGTGAGAGCACGTTTCCCACCGTTACAATATTTCACTCGCTTACTAATGGTTTGCCATAATTACAATGGTTTACTCGCAAAGCCACTGGGTTCACCGGTTTCTAGGATTAGCCCGAGGTTAGCCGACAAATTAGTTATTGTGTGTGTATATATGTGAATTAGTTGCGAATTGCAATAAGAGCACCGTTACAATATTTCACTCGTCTAATAATGTCCTCATTACAGTGATTCACCCAGCCCTATCCATTTATATTTACAAAGTAAAGTACATGTGAATAAGTTCCACTCTCTCCGCTGTCACTCACTTCTGGCTAGCAGCACGTTTTAGCACGGTCTGTATGGTCAAGCCATGTTACTATTTGAAAACAATCACAATGTACTAATCAAATATAGACAATAAACAATTGCAAGTTCTGTCCATTTTCATTGACTTTGAAATTTAATTTAAATGTTATTGTAGTAAACACACGTAAAAGAAGAATTTTTCTGAACTATAGAGCGTTCTTACATACAAATATAATTCTCAAACGCATATTAGATTAATATTTCACATTTGCTATCTTCACGACGATGCTTTTGTTAAATATACAACATATTCAATGTTATAAATAAATGTTATATGCTGCATTAATTTGTCCTTTTATTTTAGAAAATTATACACACGAGCACTTCTTAAATTTTGGTTTTCAAATATAACTCTACTTCTTACGGTCCGATTTCCCTAATTTTCAGAAATTATTTTCCTTATTTTATTTAAGTGGTATATACCGGATTTAATTGTTGTGAAGAAATAAATATTTGTGCTACTAGAGTGATTTTTAAATTTTGGGTTTTAGGTAAACCCACACTAATGGCTCGATTTCCCCATTTTTCAGGAACTATTTTTCTTATTTTATTTAAATGGTATATATACCTAGTTTCGATGCGAAAAAACAAATATTGGTGCCGCTCGAGTAATTATAATTGTTGGATCTCAATAATTTGATTTCACTGATTTTCAAAAACTATTATTCCTATTTTATTTTAATGGCTTATACCGAGTTTCGTTGAGAAAGATAAAGCATTGCGACCGCTAGAACAACTTTTAAATTTCACTTTAACTCTCACTGTTTAAATTTCGTTTGCAGCTATACCCCCACTTCTAATGACTCAATTTTCAGAAATTATTGTTCTTATTTTATTTAAATGGTATATACCGAATTTTGTTGTGAAAAAACAAATATTGGTGCCACTAGAAATTTTGGGTTTCAGAACTATTTTTCTTGTTTTATTTAAATGGTATACTTGAGTTTCGTAGCGAAAAAGCAAATATTGGTGCTGTTAGAGCAATTTTTAAATTTCGGGTTCCAGGTAAACCTCCATTCTAACAATCTGATTTCCCTGATTTTCAGAAACCATTTTTTTTTCGTAATATTGCCACACCATATGCCGAGTTTTCTTTAAAAAAAAATGCGGCCGCTAGAGCAATTTTTTAATTTCTCTTTAACCTCCACTCCTAATGGCCCGATTGTCCTGCTTTTCAAAAACTATTTTTATTAATTTATTAAAATGAATTATATTATGTTTCGTTGAGAAAAAACAAAAATTGCGGCCGCTAGAGCGATTTTAATTTTTTTTTCTTTTTTTAATGTTCGTTTTAGTAAGCCCCCAACCTCAAAGTTACAATTTCAGTGGTTAATGAACTCAATGAATCGTTTGTTTAATTTATGGTTATATGCCGAGTTTCGTTGAGAAAAAAATTCCGACAGCTAGGGCGTTAACAGACACACACACACACACACACACATACACTCACACACACATAATGATATATATAGTTATTGTCAATTTCAGTGCCTACTAGGTAGGATTGATGGACATTTAAAGAAATTTTTCAAAAATCAACAACCACAAAACTACATTCCTTTGGAATTCACTAAAAAATAAATAAATATGCATTGCCCAGAATGGGCTATGATGAAGACATGTTCCCTCCTAACTTTGCTGATATTCCCCATGCCTAACATATGAAATTGGTTTACAATCTTGAAAACTGTTACAATATATTCACACACAAATTACCTCGACAGTACTTACAATGTTCAGCCATATATTTATATGTAAGAGGATGGTTGAATATAGAAATACACAAAATTAATATTTGGATAGTACAATCAATTAAGATTTATAGCGGTTACATTATGATATTAGACCTTATATTATAAATGAAACAAAATAAAGGAAATGTTTAGACATATTTATTTTTTATGAACCATATATGTATAACTTTTATTTGTTAAAATAAGCAACCAGAACTACATTTGACAAAATACCTTAATTACATGATAATGCATTATTTGCAGTGTATGAAAACAATTCAGTAACTCTGAACAAAATTAACAGCAGGTTTGCAGTGGACTAAGGTTTACTAACCCTAAAGGGCAAACTTTTCTCCTCTGTTAAGAATTATGAGACCAATATAAACACTTAGTCTTGAAAATTATTGGTTTTTGATCTTTAACAAAGTTTAAATAATCTTTGCTATTTGAAACCTGTGGTGAACAATTATATCTGACTGAAAGAATTGTATACAAGTTATTTAAAGCAATTACAATCTACAAACATTTTATAACATTACTGTGAGTATGACTGTGTGACTTATAGTTCACCTATATAATTGCTTTTATGATACTAAGAGAATACTTAAGGCCATTTTCAGCATTTTGAACCACGAGCAGCATTGTTTGCTTTTGATAATGCTTTTACTCCTAGCCCATGAATAGCAAAAACTGATCCGGCCATAGGTTCTTGTGCCTGTAGTCCATGTCTGGAAGTGGTCACATATAAAACATCCAAATTCTGTCCACCAAATGTAACCGAGGTAACCTGACTTGCAGGAATTGGCAGAGTTTGTATAAGTTTGCCATTCTTTGGATTGACATTAATAATCTGGAAAATACATCATGTTATACACAAATCAGAAAATATAGTCACAGAAAACACTTAAAGATTCTTGCTAGACGTGCTAATTTAAGGAAAAGTGAATTGAAAAGTCTGGTGATAAAAAAGAAATCTGTGAACATTAAAATTGAAAATACCATGGTGCATCAGTTGTCTTTTATAAGGATTCAAGAAATTTATAAAATAAAAATATTTCTGATTTTATGAATTCACTGCTTTCAATTGACTCATTGTTACTACATCATTGAAGTCACTATCTTTTACCATTGTTTCCTGCAAGATGTCATCCTCATTTGTCATGGTACAATCAAAAACTTGAATTGTCATAAATTTTGTCATTTAAGAGTGCATCAGAAATATTTTGGTTCCTAATCTGCAAAGTTTTAAATCATAATTTTCTTCTCTCTGAAAAAGGTCAGGGGACATTTTTATCAATTTTAATATGTTTGAATTGCTAAAAGAGTACCTAATTGGCATAAATCAAACATTCTATTTCAGGTCTGCTTACCTGACCTCCACCAAAGCAAGCAACCCATAAGTTTTCATTTGAATCAATAGTCATTCCATCAGGAAAGCCTTTCAGGCCATTTTCTTGGAGACTGAAAACTTTTCTTGGGTTAGCTAAAACAGTAAAATAATAGTATGCATACAGGTTTTGCATGATGAGCTTATATATCTGTAAAAAGTGTTTTAAATATGTTTTACTTACATATGGTGCCCTTTTCCAGATCAAAATCAAATGCATCTACTTTAGAAGTCAATGTGTCAATGTAGTACATTATTGTGTTGTCCTTGCTCCAGGCAATTCCATTAGATATAGACACTGGACTTGACCTTACTGTAACATTGCCATTGCATGGCTCTAAGCTATAGAGAGATCCCTGGTTTGGCTCCAGCTTACCCACTTCCAGTTCAGCTCCCATTGTACCTTTAAGGGAAACAAAGCCTCTATTAAAATGAGAATAAAAGAACAGGAAAGTATATAAATTGAGATATGGTAGAAATTCTCCTTACCAAAATAAATTTTCATTCTGCTTCCTCATCCTAAAGAATAGTATATTCCAATACACAATTAGAATTATATGTATTCTCTTCTACTTAGAAGAGAACTTTTGGGATAAATGTTATCTATCACATTCACTCAGCAGTTAGAAATCTTGCACATATAATCACCACCAAACAAACCAAGTTATATCTTGACACCACCCTCAAGTGTTGCATTTGTCACCTCTTTGTAAGATTTACATTTCCATTGAAAATGCAAATTGAGATAGTTGGCAAAAGCTTTGGTTTTAAATTACATCAGCAACTAAAACATATTAGCTCAGGAAGTTGTAATTTTTATAATAAAAAGGAATATTCTCTAATCATTTAAAATATTACTGTTACTATATATGATTATCTGTACCAGAATTACAAATCATGATATCATGAAAATCATTAAAATACTGTGATTTATAAACATAATAAAAATCGTAGTGAAAAAAATGATGTTATTTACTAATAATTAAATGAAACTTTTATCTATATGTATTATTAAAGTGTTGCTTTTAGAAGAGTGATTTCAATTATTAAATTGTTACTTTAAAAGTTGGCATTGAAAAAGTTATTAAATTGGGACATTCTACTACTTGTTGGCAGCTTTATGGCTATGGAAATAATGAGATAGTACATGTAATAAACTTAAGAATCTAGTCAAAATTAGGCTTACCTCCCCAGAGTCGTCCTTTTGCATCAGCTTTACCATCATTCCATCTATTACCTGATTTGTGGGCTTCATTTTCTACTGTAGCAATGACAGTTACATTTCTTTTGTTCCTATAATCAAATATGGCATTCTGTTGATTCCACTTAACCAGAACTACATCATGTCCTCTTGTAGCAATAAATTCTTGAGTGTTTGTTGCATTAACTGGAATTACTAAACTGACACTTCCACCCACTGCAAAAAAAGTTCATATAGTTCAGTTCTAAGAAATAACATTTAGAAACCTATATTAAGATAACTATGTAATTGAGTCGAACTTACACTCTTTGCTCCACTTAATTGTTTAAATATGTAGGACCAGTTTCACAAACTCTTCATTCACATCGTCCACCTCTTGTTGACAGCAAACCATTATGCTGTGGGAATTTGTAATCTGCTCTGGTGGAGATGTGATGAACTTAAAGTTTATGTTTTCATCCCTGGAAGTGTCGAAGTTCATTAAACTGTCTTTGTACTTGTAAATGTAGATTTTCTCCCATGTTACTAATTCTGTAGGTCCTTGCACTGATTTTAATAAAATTGTTTTATTCAATATGCCATGGTTTTGTCCAGAAATGAGATGCCACTGCGGATTTCTCCAACAGCATGTATTTTATGTTCCTGTTATGTTCTTTTAACCATGTGCCTATGTTTCTCTTTTTTTTCCAATGTAGATTTTTTCACATTCTGTATAACTTATTTTATAATTATCTGTTCTTTTCTCTTGTGGAATACTGCCATTAACATTGGTAAGCAGGAGATTTTTAACATTAAATATGTTTACAGCTGCTAACCTGGTATTAAAATCTGTAAGAATATTCTGAAATATTTTGTAGCTCATGGATGTTAATACATATCATCCATGGGATACAAAAAAATTTCAGGAAGGAGGGAGGCAGGCAGATAAGGTAGGTAGGTAGGTGGGTGGGTGGGTAGGTAGGTAGGTAGGTAGGTAGGTAGGTAGGTAGGTAGGTAGGTAGGTAGGTAGGTAGGTAGGTAGGTAGGTAGGTAGGTAGGCTCAAATCCAGTTCTGCAGTCTTTGCAATCAAGTGCTTCATGTTTAGATAACTAAGCTATTGGAATTATAGCCAAAGATTCAGTCAGATAATTAACCACTTTATAACAGTACAGTGCATTTATTTGAGTTACGAGCCAGTAGAGCATGGCTTGTACTAGGAGAGATCAGTCATCAAGGCCAAATAAGCATACGCAAATAGTAGCTTGTATTTAGTTTAAGGGAGACTTTATCAGCAAGTGATTGTGTATTGTGTGTTATTCAATGTTTTCACTGTGTGTATGGTATGACAATTGTTCTTCTTTACATATGCTATTACATAAATGAACAATGGGTTTTTATGTATGATAAATATAAGAAAACAGATTTTTGCACAACTGGTAAGGCGATATTTTAACAATTCCAGGTAGAGATATGTTTGCCAGCTTGTTAAAATATTATAAGAGATGGGATCTCTCAATGAAAGAAACATGTTACAAAATGCCATATTCTTATTGAAGAAAAGTTAGATGAAATACAGGAATTTTCTATGCAGGTGCTGACAATGAATTGTTGTTAAAGGCATCATTTTCAACATCTCACATAACACAGGATAGAATATACTTTTACTTGTAAATATGTATCATTTTATGTTTTCAGTAAAAATATAGATAATAAAATTGAACTATGTGCATGATATTATCTCTTTTTTTTTTCCAATTATGGCAGCTACACTCCACTCCGAGGTCGTTAAGGCGCAGACTCGTGAGCGGGAGGTCTGGGGTTCGAATCCCGCCAGGAACATCCTCCCTGACTGAGGTTTTTTCCAGGTTTTCCTCAGTCCTCATAAATGGCAAATGCCAGGGAGGTACCCTGAACTTAGGCCTGGAGCGTTTCCTTCCTTAAAAGAAATCCTTTCCCGACATATCATTTCTCTCATGTATCATCAGTGTCCACTACCTGTGTTGCCTCAGTAGTAAAAACGAGCATTAAATACCATTCAAAAAAAAAAAAGCTACACTCCCCACTAAACAGCCATGCTCAGATGGCAACTCAAATAATCTCACTGTATTTACCTATAAAAAAAGATAATTAAATAAAAAATAAAAATTGTCCTTCATAAAAAGAATAAGAAAATTTATATGCAGTCATTAATTCTCCTTATGGCATCATTAGATGGCAATATATTAGTGAAAATTGCAGAATTAGATTATTTTGGGCACATCAAGTTAAATTTCAAATAACAGGGTACCATGTCCAATTATAGTTCTCATGAATGGAGGAGGTTGTGTTTGGCTTGGTAAGAACAGGACAGAGTAAGGTACATCTTAAAATTAAAATGTAAAGATAGAAACATATTGTTTACGTACGAAACAGAAACAGATAACATTTGCCATTCTTGGATATTAAAATATTGAAACGTCAAGGAAATCTGGAATTTGGAATATACAGAAAGAATACACATGCAGATTCACATCAAAGCTGACAGTTTTAATCCCACAGCTCACAACAGTTTAACACACTGGCTAGTTAACCTACAAATTAGCAAAGAAGAATATTTTAATGAATACAAACAAATAGAAGAAATAGCTGTTAAAAATAGTTTTAAAAAAGAACTAGTACACAAAAAAGATACAGAAATTGAAGAGACATAAACATATCAAAGAAATCACAACACTTTCAGCTAGAAGATGAGCTAATTTTTAAAAAATTCAGATATCCATGGGGCTACAAAAAATTTCAGAATATTCTTAAAGATTTTAATATCAGGTTAGCACCGGTTAACAGATTTAATGTTAAATGCCTACTGATAGACAATATTAATGACAGTATTCCACAAGAGAAAAAAAGCAGGTATTTAGAAAATAAATTGTGCAGAATGTGAAAAATTTTACAGTGGAAAAACAAATAGAAACATAGGCACATGGGTAAAGGAACATTACAGGAACATAAAGTACAAGCAAATAGAGAAATCAGCAATAGTACATCATTTTTGGACAGAAAATCACGACATAGTCAATAAAGCAAAATTATTAAAATCAGTAAAAGTACCTATGAAACTAGCAACTTGGGAGAAAATCTACATCTACAAATACAAAGACAGTCTAATGAACTTTGACACTGCTGGGGATGAAAACATAAACTACAAGTTTATCGCACCACCACAAGAGCAGAATACACATTCCCACAGCTTAACGAATTATGTTGTTGTAGTTGTTGATCTAATGTGCACGATTTTTATCCATCAATTTTTCCCTGGCCAGCCAATATAATTTGTGTATTTTCCCGTCAGGTGCAGCTTTCCTCATTTCTGTGCATTCCAATAGATGTTCTCCGTTTAGAATCTTGTCAATAATCCAGATCTTACATGTGTTATCATTCATAAAACCAAATCTGTGTAGATGCTCCACCAGACAATCATGTCCAGTGGCCAGTCTAAAATGAGCAACTGCTTCCTTCCTTGATAGATTTTTTATTTTTTTGTACTGTTTCTTTTATATTAGAATAATTTTTATTAGATATTTCCACTTGAATATTATGTTGATATTTTTGTGCTATGGTCATTTTGATATTATTTAATTTTATATTTAATCCACAGGGCTTTATTGGTTTTGAATATAGCACTGCCCCCTTTTTGGCCAGAAAGTCTGCATTCTCGTTACTTATCACTCCCACATGTGCTGGTATCCACAGTAGTATTATTTGTTGAAATTTTGTTTGGAGTAATCTATAATAAGATCTCACGTCCCTTACATTGTAAGATTCATCATAAGTACAATATTCATATGAACTATCATATCGTTCTATAGCTTGTATAGCAGAAGCTGAGTCTGTAAGAATCACTTCTTTATTTTCTTTTATATCAGTCCTACAGTATACCTGTTCCAGTGCTTGTATTGCCACCATAACTTGTGGATTATCTAGGTAGTGTGAAATAATGCGAAAAATATTTATAATATATACCACCTCCCACATTATTTCTCTGTTTGTCTGCAGATCTATCTGTGTGGATTCTAAGCCACTCTGTTTCAGGGAATTGGTTGTATAGATGTTCAAGTGCTAAGGTTCTACATACCTCTGTTGAGTCCTCTTGTTTATTTAATTGTTCTGTCAGTTTTTTATCTATTACTATATTAATATAATCCATTGGATTAGTTCTTGAGGGATATGGGATGTTCTTCTTTGCCAAGTTTAAATAATTGTAATTCTTCTCTAAGTAAGCTTTGTTTGTGATCTGTGTTTTTAGTTTGTGTTCTTTGGGTAGTTGATGAAACCATTAATGTTTACTTGGGTTTGTTTTTAATTTTATGTATAATTTTGCCACTTAACAAATTATCCGACAGTTGATTTTAGCCTAGCTGATGATGAGAACAAAATGTTCTCGAAACCAGGAAGCATTAAGAGTGTGTAGTTCAACTAAGTTATACAATAATATCAATTAAAGGTACATGTTATCATTTTAAAGTTAAGATGAAGTTTGATGTACTTAATCTTTTTATTTAAAGATAAAAATATGTTGTATCATGTAAAATAAATTGACATAATTTATACATGCTACAAAAATAATACAGAAACTGTATTTACTACACTACTTACCAAGTTTTGCACTTGTAACTATTCCAATTTTTGGATCATATTTATTTATCAACCCTGATGTAATATCCACAAAGAAAAGTGTCTGTGTTTCAACATCCCAATGTGGTCCTTCACCATGAACAAATGGCGTTGTAACCTGAATAATTTGTACTTTAGGAAGAGACATGCAGGTACAGAAGCTACAACATTCAGAAACAGACATACAGATAAAACTGAAATCCATTGCTGTAAGGTGTAAGTGAATGAAAAACTGAATTTAATTATTACAACAGCTATATTTGGCAAACCTTTCGGTACAATTACTGAAAGAATAGATTATTAAGTAATATAATATAATAATAGAGTTGCTGTTCTCTATAACTCTGTTTAAGAGCATATTCATAATATTTCAAAATAAATCAAAGCAAACTCATAATGTCAAATTGGATTCTTTTCACAGAATATTAACTCTCTTTTTAAGATCTTTATCTTTATTGGTCTACCAGCATATCACCACAAAATTGTATAATAATTTTAGGTGGCTATTTGTCATTTGTATGCTCATAAACTAAACAAACTGCAGCTCTAATGGCACGAGTAGAAACCAACAAAAAATTCATAACAGTGAGATAGGCAAGTTATATTTAAGTATGAAAAAGTTTGCTATCATTTATCAGTTAATAATATTATTCATTTGGAATATGCTAGAACAACATATTAGTTATGATCCATTGGTTCCTAGCATGATAAAGACATATTCCTTCATAAAAGCATAGATTGGTTATTTCCTTTATTTTTAAATAACAATAATTTTTTTTTATTTAAATTACATTAGTGTAGGATGTTTTCCTTCATATTCAACTGTGAAGGAATGAGCTAAACATTTATGTTTCAGCAGAGATCATTAATATGAATTTATAATTATAAATTTGTCTTTTATTTTAATTATATTTACATTTGTACTCCTTTAGTTTTTATTCTATGAAATATTTTGTTCATCCATGTAATTAAGTTGTTCTTTGTCATTAATTTACTTATTGGATAAAAATAAATCAAATATGTATTATGTATAAGACTGGTTGAGTTGAAGACAAAGCACTAAGGCCATAACCCTGCCAGAATAAATAATTGAAAGATGGTGGGAATGCTTGTCAGCTCTTGAAGATACTGACAATAGAAAACATCTTTCTTGTACAGGACAGAAAGCTAAATGGCAAGCACTTGAAAATATGGGAATTATCAGTAAACCAAAACTTTGAGAAACACCATGTTTGAGATCATTCATGAGGTTCTTCACATAAATAAAGCCAGCACAAGTAGAATGCCTCAACTTCTCTCATCAGTACAAATAAGCAGTGAGTGGTGTGTTATGTTATGTTGAAATATTTTTGGTGCTATTCTGGGATAACCAGGGGAAAGTACTGGAATCATTATCATGGGAGGAAACTGATCCTTTATTATGATCTGCTATCAGAAAGAACTGAAGGACCGGTGAAACTGGATGAACTTTCATAGAAAGGGGTAAGGTCATTTGATCAAGAAGATTGCAGCAGCAGTTTTATTTATTATTATTAATTAATTAATTAATAAATTAATTTTGTACTTACAAGTCAATTGATTTTTATTTCAACAGAATTAAAAATGGAATTTGAGGTCCCATGATTGCATTACCTTATTCCGATCTTCCTCTTATACTTTCTGCACTAATGTAATTGCTTTCACTTCATTGCTTCAATCAACTGATTTCTTCAGAGCTCAGCAAATTGTAAACTCAGCTTCTTGAATATTTTCTGTAAAATGTAGATAGAACTGCTACCCTGTTATCTTCTATTCTTAATCTCTTTTGTTATCATATTTATTACCGAAAATTGTGATGCTCATCATTACAGCAGTTAATCGTTTTATTTATTGTGCTGCAGAAGTGTGGCAATTTTTTATATTTTGTTGAGTTCTATAAAGGCTTTTCACCATTCCTACAATCTGTATACTTTGCAACTTGATTTTAACTTCATACAGATTTTAAAATATATTTATTTTAATTATTTTCACTGTTCATACTGTAGCCTAGTCATTAAGTACCTGCTTAACTAGTGAATTTGAGTCTGATTTCTGTTTGGAGCATGCTGCCTGCACAAGTTTTCTCAGAACCCATAAGATAAATGCCAGACAATGAGCTATGATACGCTTGTGACTTATTTTCACCCCCAATGTTATATATTATATGTACAAATGTCCTATGGCAGTTGGTTTGGTTGCATGGTTGTAGTGGTGGTAGAACCCTCTCATCGTTGTTTGAGTTTCTGAATCATGTGTATGAACTATAATTGAGTTTAGCCTATTGTATACATTAACTTTAGATTTTTTTTTTCCACTAGAATACTAATGTTATCTTTTAAGAATGTGAAAAAATTAGTAATAGTATGAAAAAATAGAAAGCTTATATACAGTAGACAAAATTAACTTATAATGATGGGTTATTTATCATAAATAATTTGTTATATGATACTATATTTCACTGTGAAAATCCCAAACTATTCAAATTTATAATGATGGGTTTTAAGAAAACTCTAATAACAAAAATAGGACTGCTTGGTCACATAGTTATTAAAATCTCAAATTTTAATTTTTACAGAACTGATAATGGCATGATTGTCTTATTCGGGAATTTATGTTTGCTTTATCAACCCTGTAAATAATATTGAATCTTACATCTAGGTATCTGGTGTTAGTTTTATAGATGTTTTAATCAATATAAATGCAACCAAATTTTTATTAATTTTAATTATTTTGTTGAGAAGTGTTGGAAATTTTAAAACTCATGAAAAACTCAAATTGCAAGGATGTGTTTAATATATTTAGTAATTTTTTTAACAAAACTATAAATATAAATTTAATACCTTATATCTATAAATTACTGTTTTATGGAGCATGTATTTTTTGACTATTTTAAGTTTTCTTAACTCTGTCTAGTATATAAGAAAGATGATAAAACTAGTCCTGCTAACATACAAAGTAATGCAAATACACAAAGATAGTTGAACATAAATGGCAAAAATATACTTAAAATTAATAATAAAGAAAAATAAAAGCCAATTAATAGCAAGCATATCATAAACAATGCTCTGGGCAAAAATAGATGCAAATGCATCCAAGGAAAAAAGTAAATAAATAAATAAATGAACAGAAGAAATAATAAATAAAATTGGATGTAAGAGAAAAAAAGTGAAGAACAAGCAAGTAAAGACTAGATAAAGTAATACAAGGGAAACATTAACCAAAGTATAGGTATATAAAATGGGTAATAAGAGAATAAGATTAGCTGAAAAATAGCATCTACAGTGTTAATAATTCAGAGAGGTACATATAAAATATATATATATGATAAAAGAACAAAAAGGCAAAAGAATTGTAACAGTAATCAAAGTAAACTAGGGTGAACAAACATAAACAGAAAACTAATAATAAATTTATAAAAGAGTCAAGAAAATCCAAGTTAAGTCTAATTAAATTAAGATAGTGAAATGTAAATATAAAACACGGAAATAAGCCTAGTTTTATACTGGAAAAAGAATTTAAAGGTAAACACAGGTTAAATAGATTAAGAAGGTAAGAATAAACAAAATAACAGAATAAGATTAATTGTAAATGGACAAAATTAACCAAAAAATGCTTATATAACAAAATACATTACAGGTTTAAAAGTAAGTGTAAATAATAGAGATAATAAACAGACAAGGGGGCCAATGGGAGGCAAGTATAGGCTGGATATATTAAGATAGGTTAAAACAAAACTAACAATATATATATATATATCTGAATAAATACATTAATTAAATAATGTGAAAACCCAAGAAAAGGCAATTATGCAGATAAATAGTCTTAAGACAAACAAGTATAAACAAATCATATAAATAAAGAAATAATAAGAACCAAACAAATTATTAATAAAGAATCAAGAGAAGTCAAGAACAGGGATGAGTCTATATATAATGAGATGTGTTTATTAATATATATGTATATATATTAATAAACATCTCTTTATATAAACAAATAACTAAAAGGAAGAAGAAAATACGCAAATGTTCAAAATATACAGTAAGAATGGGCTAAGCATAAATATAAATAAAAAATATATGTACATATAACAGTAAAAAAAGGACAGGAAAAATAAAGAATTGATGAATTTAGCTTGAATTCAAAGAACATCCTGAAGGGTAGAAGATACCCCCAAAGCTTACAAGTTGAAGTTCCAAGTGCTACTAACTTTTTCAAGAGTCAAAGTGAAAGTTATTGTGGTGACCTCCATTAAAATGTACAATAAGCCGTTATTTGTATAATACACCTAACGACATCATAGGCTACATTTGCCCCCGCCCACAAAAATATTACGCAAGCGTCTTTGGTACTGTTTCAATAGCTGTGCATAATTAGGGATTAAAAATATCAAACATATATGCAAGACGATTATCATCTCTTTAGATTTCCTGCTAACAGGCAAATGTATTTAGGCAGCAATGCATTAAAGGTTCAAGAGTGCTTTTGGGGATATATGGCGTTCAGAAATGGTTACAGAAGTTTAAACGAAGGAAGGGGGTCAACTCTATTTCAATGCACGGCCATGGGTTGCAGATGAAGATGAGCAGAGGAGAAAATGAAAACGCTTATCTAATGTGTTCTTAAGTACGTTAAGTACATTTAATAGGGGAAAGTGTTTAAGGGAATGGGGATATTTTAATAATTAACTCATTAAAGCTACACTACACACCTCCAGTCTCGGGCTGGAACAGCCTATGTTAGACCGTCGCATTTTTTCCCTAGATCAAAGTATGTATCTAGGAAATAGATCATCATTCGAACATGTCTTCAACTCTTTGACACTGCAATAGATGTTCTTGAGAGCGTACACTGGCTCTAATATCAAGTTCATGTCTTGCATAATGTTTACATGAGTCAAGAAGTTACTTACCTGAGCTTAAACAATAAGACAGTGAAGATCTGCAGTTTGACCATTGTTATCTTGTACGAACACTTTAACACTTTTGCACAGATTGGGGCCAGAGCCTTTGCATCTTATTTCGCCTTGAGTAGCGGTTTACCGTTTGTGTATGTACCGTAGAGGTCGGCTTTCCTTCTTACCAGCGTCATAATTATAGTAAGCTCACTATCCAAATGGAGAATTGACCCTGTGCGAAATTCGAGAAAGTTTCCATTAAACATTCCAGCAAACTTTTTTGTATCAGTTGTGCAGTGTCTGCTGTCGAATTCGAATTCCTAAGGTCGTAACTGCACTAGCACTGTGAATATTAATTATGCAATAACATGATGTTAGACCTTGGAAATAACTACTCAGCTCTTTTAAGTTAGATATTTCATTTTTCCTCCAAGTCCATCTATTTCTCAGCAGTAGTCTTCCCATATATCATTTCCCTGCAGTGCTTTTTTCTTTCTAACACGATTTTAGTTAATGATGTTTTTAGAGATTTTATTTCAGTATGAGAAGCAAGTCCGCTACTAAAATGATGGAAGATTTTAAATTTAACGCCTGTTTATAATATTGTTAAGTATTTTATGTGTGATACTATTTATTGTAAATGCCTGTCATATAAACCCAGCAGAAGATAATTTTAATTCTTTATAGAGCCAGCATGTGGAGAGGGGAGGCATTTAAACCACTCGTATCCCTCCTCCCCATAGCTGAAACTGTTGCTATTCCTATTTGCCTCTGTTTATTCGTTGTATTTCCATGTTCTTAATTTTTCTTATAGTTAATATTTAGTTTAATGATATATTTTGTATTTATTCATTGTATTAAAAAGAAATTTTAAGTTTTGTATGATACCATGAAGATACCACCTTGAAATTTCGACTGAAGAGCTACAAAACATAAACTTATGTATATATGTTTTTAGAAAGTTTAAAAATTCCATTTCGCTGAAAAGAAGCAGTGAATTTTGAAAACGTCCACGATTGTGTTGTGTTATATATCAAAGGAAAGTCCTATTCATAAGCTTTAAGATGACACCTTCCTCATGACCGTAGCTATCATTGTTCTGTAGTAAATATGCTTTTAAATATATAAAAAATTGTCCAAAATTCTGAAAGTTAAAATCCTCAAACCTCTTCTGTAAAGGTGCTAATGTACAAAAAAATTAACAAAATTCATAATATTAAGGTTTTATGCATTGGTTGATTTGATATAGACTTCCATTTTAGTTTATCCATATTAAATTTGGTTATTCTTTTACCATTGTAGCGCTAGTGTAGTTTATTTATGTATTTTTGTGTTCATATTTGTCTTAGTTTATCCTTTGTACTTACCTGTTGCTACTTTCTCTTTGGTAGCTTTAGTTTATTTGTTTTTAATATGTTTGTAGTCATCATTGCCTCTCCATGTATCCAGGCTGTAATTGTCTATTCTGGGCCTCCCTTATGCCTTTAATTAGATATAACGCACATATTTAAGTTCGTGTTAGCCTGTCTTAGCTTACTTAAGTCGAACTCTCCTGTTTTTGGCTTCTCTTCTGGCTGCTGTTTAATTTTCGTATATCATGTTGTGTCCATGTTAGCTCCTCATATTCTTTACGTGATCTAGACCTTTGTAGCTTTAGGTTAGTTTATTTATTTATTTTAGGTTTATATTTACCCATATAATGTTCAGTTTTCCAGTTTTTGTTTTCCTTGTAGCGTTGTTTATTTATGTACTTTTTGTTTACGTTCATTTCTCCATATTATACATGTGTGATCAGATTTGCTTTATAGCTTTGGGTTAATTTATTTATGCATTCTGCACTCATGTTTGCCTATCTTAGTTCATCTAGACAATAGATAACCTAGACACAAACAATCTATACTGTTACTAGCTGGTTTTTGGTTTCCCTTGTAGCTTTTACTTTGCTTATTTTTATGGTTATGTCGGCCTACCTTAGTTTATCCATGCTATACTTGCTCGATCTTGGTTTCCTATTTAGGTGTTGTTTAATTTATTTGAATTTTTCGTGTTCTGTTTGCCGATATTAGTTTGTTTGGGCTGTATTTGACTGCTGTTAGCCTTTCATTCCCTTTATTTAATTATTTTATTACTAAACAAGGCCACGTGAACGTTTTTAATAAAACATTTTTAAAAGAAAGATTTTTTTAATAAACACTGACTTTGAAACATAGTATTTTGCTAGGTTTAAAGTTTACGGTTTATTGCAGCATTATAATGATCACTACACTTTCGTTCATGCAGGCGGTTGAAAATATGGATAGCAAAGATGTGTATGTTTGAGAGAAGGAGGAGAGGAGGCAGTGTCTTCTATTCCGGAACGTATCTTCATTATTACTACCTAAGATTAGTGATAACTCAAGTTAATATTTATATGTAGTTTATCGAAACAGTTGATTACAAAAGCAAATACATGGGCCTCAACATTAGCCTACATTTACTCGACTTTCTTAGCATGTCTAATGGAAATTTAATTTCGACGTTGCTGAGGCACGCAGTTCACAGAATCAGCTCAGACGCAGATAATACGTTCTACTTCGGACGCGGGCACGCAGTTCTGATCAGTAAGGCAGTTTTTAAGTTGAAACTCAACTTAGAAGCAGATACTTAGCGCTTACTTAACATACGCAGTCATCGGTTAAGCATTTTTCAGTTTCACGCACAACAGCACTCTTGTAAGTTCACATTCGGCGAAAGGCACTTTTTGTTGTTCTGATTTCGACGCAGCACTCAATTGTAAGATATACACGGCAACACACGTAGTACTCAGGCTCATTTCTAAGTTCCACTCGCGACAGCTTAGTTTGTATTCGACGTAGCCAAGCCTATTGCGCAAAACCAGAGATCGCGAAAGATTTTGAACATATTGAAGTATGTAATTGTCGTATTGAGTGTTTATTTATTGAACTCCTCTCCGAATGAGTGTGAATCAACAAAACGCAGAAATAACTCTGAGAAATTGTTGTCATTAAAGCGTAGGCAACAACACCCAGGCGATCATTCATCAATTTACCAAATCGCTTCAAAATTGGCATCACTTCGTGAGGTCACTCGTCATCGACAACATATCGCTTCAAAATTGGTGTCCAACCTGGGGCACTTAGCTTACTAAACCGCTTCACTTTATTGACTTACGAGTATTAAAGAAAGAAAGAATGAATGAATAAATGCATGAAAGAAAGAAAGAAAGAAAGAAAGAAAGAAAGAAAGAAAGAAAGAAAGAAAGAAAGAAAGAAAGAAACAGAAAGAAGGAAGAAAAGTATTCGTAGACCACGACTAAATTTAATTACAACACGCTTTACGTTTTTCAAATAAAAGTGCAATTTATTGTCATTTTCTGATATAGCCGTCATTAGAAAATCAGTGGCATTTGATATCGATTAATAACAATTTGCATTAATATGCAAAAAATACTGCTATTAAAGAAAGAACGAAATATAAAAGAATAATTTCTAAACCAACAAAATTCGGATCAAAAATGTTTGAAAAAATAAAGGCAATTTAATACTTTCCGCAAAAAGTTCGCCCTGTATTTAGAGGATATGGCAATTTTCATTAAATTTTATATTTTAAGCTTTCAGAAAAGTGATTATTGTTCGACTCTGCTTTCAGAGCAGTCTTTGCATAAACATCGCAAAGAACATTCCTTTGTTTCGTGGAGCAAAATAGATGTTTTTTCCTTAACTGTTTAACACCTGTTTTCACTGTTGAAGTATTATAATAATTTTTATAAAGAAGGGTTCTAGTCCTAATTTTAAGGTACCCCTTCGCTGCATTTACCATTAATAAGGGCTGGGAATATCTAGAAAAAACCTCAGTCAGGAATGACAGTCCTGGCGGACGGAAATCAAACACCAGACCTCTCGTTCATGAGCATGCCTTAGCAACTTCGGTCACCCGTTTTGGTAGATAACGGTGTTAGCAGAGGAGAGTTACAGTAGAACCACTCCCCCGCCCCTTTAACTTGAGGTTTCTTTGGTACACACATTTCAAGAGCGAAAATTATATATACAAAATATATAAGTTGCTGAATTGCAGAAGAAAGCGATCACGTTAATTTATGGCCTTCCTCCTTGAAGTGAGTGTACACTAAGACATGATGGCTTTGCCTCCTGTGTTTGTTTTTCAATTCAGGGAAAACTATAGTAATTATGAAGAATAAGCTATGTCCCATAGGAAATAGGAATCATTAGGTCGGTTTAAATGTAACTAAAAAATACATATAAACTTTTTTGTATGCTTCACTTAAAGGTTTTAATGTTTTTCCACTGTCTATCAGTCAACTGCCTTTCAGCAAATTTAAGAACAGAGTCCAGAAATTGCTTATAAATAACTGCATATATAAAAGGGAAGAATGTTGTGATATTTGTAACTTAAGCGATGTTAATTAGTAATAGAAAGTAAGGTTACAACGTTTGTGTAGGATCGAAAAATGCTTGCATTTAATTGAAATTCACAAGATACTTCAAAATACATTAAACTATTTTTCAACGTAATCTCCGTCGAGATCGATACACTTCTGTATCGAAGAACCTCAAGCCTGAAAGAAGAGGCCTCTGAGCAAAATTTATCGGTCGTTTCACGCCCTGAATAGAATGGGACGCCGATGACTTGAGATGTTAAAGAGCGTTCGTAAATATACAAACTCAAATCACCTCCGCAGCCAACTCTTTCAGCCACTTCTTCATAGCTTCCTCGAACTCCCGATCGTTGGAAAAACGTTTCCCACCCAAAAACCTCTTTAGTTTAATGAAAAGGTGATAGTCCGAAGGCGCCAAGTGGAGTGAATAGGGGGTGTGGGTGAGAATATCCAATCCAAACGATGTCAGCAGCTCTTGTGAAACTCGCGCAATGTGGGGCTTTGCGTTGTCATGCAGGAGGCTGACTCCTTGGGTCAGCATTCCCCTTCTGCGGTTCTGAACGGCTCTTCGGAGTTTTAGGGTATTGCAGTAAGCCTCTGTATTAATGGTAGTCCCTTTAGACATAATATCCATCAAAAGGATACGGTCCCACAAACAGATGTCTTGACTTTTCCGGCTGAAGAGGTCATCTTGAACTTTGGGGAAGATGAGTGACACCACTAAAGTGATTATCTTTTGGATTCTGGGATGTAGTGACACACCCACGTTTCATCCCCCGTCACGATAGAGTCGAGCAAAGCTTCTCCACTGAGCAAACGACCCAAAAATTTATGGGCGGCGTTCACGCGTTTTTGACGATGCTCCGGTCTGAGCATTGTGAGCACCCATCTCGAACATAACTTCTTGCAACCAAGTTTTTCCGACACAATATCACCAAGGAGACTTCAGAAAATTCTTCGTGAAGGTCGTTAAGCGTCACAGGCGGTCATTTCGCACTTGTTCTTCAAATTTTTACACAAGTTCGTGAGAAATCACTGATGGTCTCCCCCTCCTTGCCTCGTCGTGAGTATCAGTACGGCCTTCTCTGAACACCTAACCCACTTCGTGACATGCTATCGACTCATCTAAGGGGTGCTTCACCACTTGGAGATTTCTCGATTTAAAAGGGACGCTTTTTGTTTGATACAGTTCTTGGTACCCCATCAATCGCGAGAAATTGATTAGAATGTACCTTTTATTTCAGCTAGCTTTAAGGGAAGGGTTCTGTTTGTAAGAATGTCAAGAAAAGCAGGAATTTCGCTCGGACAGCAGAGAGACCGTTTTGGCAGACAAAGGAGCTCTCTCTATTGTTCATTAGGAGGACGGGTGTTCGCCCCGGTCAGGTATGCTGGGAAAGAAGAAAGCTATAATACCGCTAAGGCCGTTGATCTGTAACGTTCAGTAAAACTTGAAATTAGACGCTGGACGAATCACCGAGTGGTTAAGTTCAAATAATCAAACGGGCCAATAATATGAGAGTGGCATGAAGTCACAGCTAACCTATGAGGATGTCTAAATTCATAGTGGCGGGAAAATAGAGCGTCCCTGCATCACGTGGTAAAGCGTGCTATATTGGGTATTTAAGAACAGAAATCGCCCTTTTCGAGGTCTTTTGGTTCGTCTACTCCTTTACTCTGGGAACTCCGAGCAGTTCTCGTCAGCATTCAGATGTCATAGGAAGACCAATGTTCGATCGTCACTTCAGCTTGACACGTCTTCCGAGCGGTCAGCAATCACACTGCTAGTCAAATATTACAGATCCGCGTGTCTGCCCGACGTCTCATTACTGCGGTTCGAACAGAAACGCAAGGGGATGCACTCTTTGTAAATAAACGACATCAACCTCCAGATAATGTGTTCTCTCTGGTCGATATAATACCTTTAATTCCCTTTACTCAACCCGGCACTACCAGGACCCGAAAACCAGCTATATCCCTGAGATCGACGAGAAGAGTTATTGAGTGATGAGCTCGATCATAAACAATCAAACTCCTATCACCATTCTCCCCGCCACCCACAACCCCTTCAAACCTTGACCCTCCAACGCGGGGCAATTATCAAAATTAACCCCCCGCATCATCCCACCAATAACTACTTCATGTTCCGTTAGAATATGATGGAGAAGGGAAATGTATTTACAAACTGAGTCTTTGGGTTTAGTTCGAAGTTTGATGGAAGGATAAAAACTGAGTACTAACAGCAGAATAATTAGGTCTTATTGCGAGCTCCTCAGCACTGCGCACTATGTGAATGCGGTATAAAGAAATTGTATTTTGTAGATATTGATATGAATTTGTCTGCATTCTAGAAAACCTGTCTAAGAAAAAGAGTCAAAGTAATAATAAATTAAGTAGGTATTTACTTTCAATTATTGATTTAGTTTTAATTAATATTGATTTTTACTTTAGACTCGTCCTAAACAGTAATCTCAGTAGAATAATTTTAAGAAAATATATTATGTTTTTATGATTTTAGTTTATAGCACTCTGATGCGTGGAAATATTTTGAAACCGGAATCATGATTGGGTGGTATATTTTTTATATTGGTAGGAAAATGTATTATTTATTCAATCAGACAATTTTGGTGCTCTTCTTGTCTTGTCTCGGCTCTTGGAGTCATGGGTTCGATACTTCGTAACTCTCTGGTTCCAATGCAGAGGATAGGGATCTCGGGGGAACTTTGGACTATTTATAATGACGCAATGTCATTAGGGAGGAAGGCGGTTGTTCACTGTAATAGTATGAGGTTCGGTTCTGGTTGGACATTTAATTTATTTGACAATTTTGGAAAATTTTGGAACATGCTGTGCTTCTTCGTATTATAATTAGCTATATTCACTCGCGTATTTATTCACTTTAACACAATTTTGAAATATAACAGTCGCCTTATCAATAATTCGGCGTGACTATTGTTACTATTACGCTTGCACTGCCTAACTGACTCTCACTGATTGGAAGATTTACTTTGATTCCTCGCGACGGTTTAACTATTCTATTATAACACTGAATATCTGATTACTGATGCGGATACAGACTAATTGTCACTCTTGCTGCTACCGTTACTGCTGTTACTACTGTTACTGTTACGACTGCTTCCTCTCGCGAATGCTTAAAACTTAACTTCTTATAGTTATATTACATCTCTTATGCGAACTCGCTCCTCCCTCGTGAAAATTTAATTCCTTTAAATGTTATTGAATTTGGTTCCTTCTAGAACATTTATTGGATCACACAAGTGCCTGGTTTATTACAAGTTTTCTTTTATTCGTCGGGTTTTTTTAAATATGTTGATTGGTCGAAGTTTCTGGGTTTTACCAGGAAATATACATCTGCTATACCCACGCTAGAAAGAAAGAGGTATCTGCCTTTCACTAGATTCTTGCGATAAAGCACGCATCTGCAATATATGCGGTCTCCCTTTGAAACAGCTAATATCTTGTTGATTTCTGTGAAAACAGGTTTTTCTGTATGCGGTTTGTTCTGTTTCCTTTGACGGCAAGTACAGTTACCCATTGAATTCAAATTCCTAGCCTTTAGAGTGTAATGACATATGGCGCCTTGGGAACGGCGAGTCTGTCCGAGAGGGCTTGAAAGAGAAATGTTTAATAAATTACCCTCTTCCCAGGTAAAGCGGCCTTTTTCTTACAAAAGTCAGCATGTCCATTCCTTTTATAGTAACATAACAACGATATTTATGCACTGTCAATAATGGTATTATAGAAAGATAACTTGAATATTACTTACTAGTAAAAAGACATATCTATATACATACATTAATACATACAATATTCGGGTGCTCCTTTTAATTGTAATATTAATATCCTTGATTACCTGAACCAAGATACCATTATTATTATTATTATTATTATTATTATTGCCGACAGAGGCAATTATAATTAAATAGGAAATTTTGAGACAACATTTCCTGCTTCAATGTCAATGAACAACAATAATAATCGTCTCGGATAGTATCAGTTCATCGATAAAAAATAAATAATGGTAAAAAAATGGTAATAAAAACGCATCGAAAAGCTGTCTATCAAATGTGTTCTAAGAAAGGAAAAACTGACCGAGGGCAAGTTGCATGTGCTGTGAGTCCCAGTAAGTCAGTGCAGTGCGACGCCTTGCAAGACAGTGCGGACTCTCCATTAGCAGTGCCCATTTTGTTGTGGCATGTCACGCAGTCACGTCTTCATTACATTCTTCGAAGAGACAGCGAATAGTGTCGGTATATAACAACAGCGGAAGAATTTCAACAGAGAAGTTGGGGAACACTTGGTTTCAACGGGACATTGCCGTAGCCCCGTACATCTATGAACAATATTCGTCACTTGAAAATGCTTTGCGGGAAGACTGATCTCAAAGGGGTTATGGACATCTTGGTCTCCAGATTTAACATCTCCTGACCTCTTCTTGTGGGGATACCTAAAGTATGCTGTTTATGTTACTCATCCGCAAAGTATTCCAGAATTGCAAGCAAATATTCAGAACTGGGTTGGTATCATTCTCACAGAAAACATTGGAAAGGGTGTTCATTAACATGATTAAACGTGTTCACTTGTGTGAGGAAGAACGGCGGCCACTTCCACCACTTACTGTAAAATAAATAGTTTCACTAAGATTGCGTGACTTTTTGAACTTTCTGTAATACTTTCTGTATAAATGTGCCATACTTCCTTACTTGAGAGTGGAGCTCAAACTGGGAAACACTTTCATTCCCAAATGGACACAAAGCCGGGAACACACAAATCCTGTTGGTAACCATAGGCTGGCAGATCTAACCGAAGATAGAGCCTTATGCGTTGACAAAGCCTGCCTGCAAGTGAAATTAATATCCTGAGAAATACATAAAAATATTTTGTGACCAATCAATATGGACAACTTTTGTAAAATAGCAATTGCATTTATCTGTATGAAAATAAACAGTCATTCGTCATGAACACTTCACATGAACTAATATTTAAAACAAAACCTAATTGTGGTTAAACAAAGCAAATTGAACTTTTGAAATATAATAAAACAACTATAATTAATGTGTTCAAATAGCAAACTATGAAAACTTATTCACAAATAATATTTCTAACAAAGCTTTGGACGGAATAATTAGTTCTAGAGTCATTCTTTTGCACAAGTAAACTAAATTCAATATTAACAAATGTTGACGCAAGTGTAATTTTAGAACAAAAATTATTTTTTGTCAACCTGTAGGTACTTATGGCAGAAAATGAAAAATGAATTAAGCATTTTTCGAAAATATGTTATTCTTTATTGAAGATTCAAATTGGAACGCCACACAAGCCTCTCAACTTTTTGTAAAATTAAGAGGACAAGAAAGCAATTCCAAAGGCACAGATCAGCGTTGATTACTGATGATTTTAGCCTTGAAGATGAGGTTGGTCAAGAACACCCGTGCAGTTGAAAATGATCTGAAGGAAATCACTGAAGCAAACTTCTCGAGAGACTGTTAAGGAACCCAAACTAAATGATAAATTAGGTAAGAATGAGAAAGTTTGACAGAATGAAGTATATTCATGACTACTACTGCGGAACAGAAATTACCGTTTGTGCCAAAGAATACAGTAAGGGAACTTCCGGAAGGAAGGGGTGCGGTGAAGGATACACCGGGTGGCCAGGATTAATGGACATAGACGGGCTTCCTAACATTGTTTTCAGATAGAACACTCCGACGCCGGCGAAGCCCCTTTTCGTCCAAGGATTTCGAGCCTCTCAGAAGGATCACTTCCTTACCAGGCGCCGGGGCAAAAACCTTTCGAAAGCGCAAGCCACAGTCACACCGAACCAGCCCAGCTCTGCCTGATACTTTCGACTCTGAAACAATACTATTGGTATGAAATTAAAGGAAATAGGAGAGCGAAAATTTTGCATAAAGTATAGATCCATTCCAGCAAACGCCTAAGTAACCAGGGGAAAACGAAAAACCAAGGTCAGGATGGCCGCCCTAAGGGATTTGAACCCGAAACCTCCAGAATAGGAATCCAAAGTCATTCTGGTGATTGATTATGATTAATCTACAAAATTTCCCCAAACCGAACTATTACCTGAGGAAGGTTATGGTGACCGTATAACTGTCTGTGGTTGATTTAATCTACTAACAGTTTATAAATTCTGGAATAATTGTTACCGATGTATAATATATGACAGGAAAACATCATTGGTGCAATTCTGCTTCATGACAATATAGTTCACACATCTTGCAAACACACTGTAGAAGTATATTTATCCAATTGTCACTTTTTTAAACATTTCGATAGTTTGCTGAAGAACTATTAAAGACCATTTAGAGCCTTAATGGTCTCCAGAAACCATGCTATCCACGTGACATAAACTATTGACAAAATATATAGAATGCTAATGATGATCACTTTTATTAATTCGGAATTATTGTGACCATTTAGAGACTAAATGGTCTCCAGAAACCATGGTATCCACGTGACATAAACTAGAGCAATAACAAAAGATATTTGTAGTATAAAAAATAAATTATATTTCTAAGAATTCTCGTTTCTAGATACTTACCCAGAAATCACAAGCAGCACAAAACAAATATTTCGTTCTACCATAGTCACCGACGATCACAAGAACGCCGTGAATTACAAAAAGGAACTGGTGACGTCAATGATGGGAAATACCTACTTGAGCTGGCTCGCGCTTGGTGGGCTGTGAACTGCGCAGTGTCTCGGAAGTGACAACCCAGTCCGCATTTTGTTACTAATTACCTTGACCGCATCTTAAATTATAGGTGGCAATTAGAGATAAGTACCTCGTAAATTACGCAATATCAGGCTCCATAAATATGGCAAGAGCATTTCATAATTTATCGCATTCCATCAAGAAGCTTTAAATAATATATATTTACACACCAGTTACAACAACATGTTATGAATACATTTATTCACAAAGGATTAACAATATTTACAATAGTTAATAAAAATAGAACATACTATGATGCCTACAGTATGAACTGACAAACCTAAGATCTTTTTACCGTCCATTTATAATGATATGGCAGCTTAGAGTGCTCATTTTGGCATCAACTCAGGGGCTTCAAGTAAAACAGCACTGCAGTTCGTAGTCGTTCATATATTTTGTTTGTCATCAGTTTTTTTTCAGTAAACAACATTCTTGGTTGTCTGCGTTAACAATTGAAAGGTACAGGATTGATATATTATTATTATTATTATTATTATTATTATTATTATTATTATTATTACTATTATTATTATTATTATTATTATTATTGTTGTTGTTGTTGTTGTTGTTGCACAATGGGTGGTATGCTATATTTAAAGTTGCTGTTTAAATGTTAGTAAGTTGATCATACCACAAAAGTATATACTGTTATACCACATACAACTGGTTGCTAGCTAGTGTGATTAGAATGAGTAGTGCAGTAAGTGAAAGTGTGTGGTTTTATTCTGTATTTAGAACTAACCTGTTACATAAACAGGCAAATTTTAATTGAGTCTCGTTAATATCTTGTGTAATGCTTACCGTCGTTCAGATTAAGTATCGTTCTGAGCATTGAATATTCAACCCATAAACTACCAGGCGACTTAAGCATATCACTTCTCTGCACGAAATAAGCTAATCATGTTTTATCATTAATAACCTCATTTTTAAGAAAGAGACATCCTTTAAAAATAGTATATGCCTTCTCACACCTCATTTTAGAATTGACAGGTACCAATAAAGCGCAGTCTACATAACACGGGTCTTCAATTGTTGAATCTTCATACATTATCTGTATAATCACTGCTCATTACATTTAAGGTAGAACTAAAACATCAAATATTAAGTTTCAACTTTCTATATTCCAACAGTATCAACGTTCCTACAGAAACAAAAAGCATTCGAAGTTCATTATGAATCGATCCAACTTCATACTATATGAACATTCCATATATTTAGTTTAAATGTTATAAAATAAAAATCGTTAAATATAATATAATTCTTGCAAAAATAACATGCAATAATACACATTTGTTAAGGGCGTAATAGATTCTCGGAAACTGGAAAAACTCTTTCCTCAGTTCCCTTACAGTGCATTCACCACACATGCATCGCAATCGTTTGATAATACTTACTTAGCCAGGATAATATCATTCATTGACGCACTGAAAGCAGTAATCATCTTATTGCTGTACTGACATGATAATGAACTGAAGCACTGACATGTTATGGTTCACATTCAAAACAGCTCCTAATCTTTACGTTGTTTACTATATACATTTATAGTGCATTTCGTACAATTAAACAATTAAATGCCAGTTGACAGTGGCGAAGAATTTCCACTCACAATTCTGAATTCTTATATATTAATCTCTACCCACTTTCTTTCTGACCAAGGATATTCGAAGCAATTAAATATTTGTTTACTTCTGATCCCTCTATATAGCCTTCTTATTTAGCCAAAGTAATGAAAAACCTGCATGCTTTCTTCAGAATCTCTCATTTTGTAAGACTTGTTTTCCTTTCTTTCAGCTAGTCACATATCCACTGTTATCATAAACAACATAATACTGTTAAATCTATGGAGTACCACGCATAGTCTACACCAAAGATAGGTTAGCCTTTCTCCGCGTATATCTGCATTCTCTTGTGCCAGTAGGAAGACGACCCATGGTCGGCGCTCGGTATTCTCTCTTTTCTTAGGAAACAGATGTTGAGGGACTACTGACACCGCGCATAAATGACCCATGGGTTGTTTTCTCATTTTTTTTTTTTTTTTTAATTTGGTGGTTTCCTCACTGTTTGTCAGTAGAAAGTTGAATTTCACAGTGTTAACTGTTAAGTTACATAAAAGCATTATCTATTTTGTGACAATGAATAACGTGGACATTTTACTGAAGTCTCCGTTTTCTCGTCTAAATTTAACTGTTAAATTGGAAGCGAAACGATTTGGTCCTCATCAACCGAAAGCTATAGGAACTTAATTCAGCTAGACGGCACAAAATTAAGACTTTTTTTTTATGGTTTTGAAAAGAATATCTTCGTTGATAGCTTGTGAATTGAGAAACGTATCTTGTCTACATGAATGAGATTAGAAAATAAATAGAAAGGGCAAATTTATTTCTGTCCTAATCGACGAAACAACAGATATTACATGCATGCCACCTTTTTTTTTTATTTGTTTAACGCCCGTTTTAACTACTGAGGCTGATACATGAGACGAAATGATATATTGGGGAAGGATTTATTTTAAGGGACGAAATGTTCCAGGCCTAATTTGCCATTTATGAGGCCTGAGGAAAACCTAGCAAAAACCTCAGTCAGGAGGGAAGGTCCTGCTGGGATTGGAACCCAGACCTCCGTTTCATGAGCCTGCACCTTAACAATCTCTGCCACCCGTAGGCAGTACAATTTGTTGTGATATCACGATACATCAGATGAGGTTAACCGGTTGAATAATCGATCCTTATGGTGTAGTAGTAACCATATTTGCCTCCTAAACCCAAGATCGCGGGTTCGAACCCGGTCAGGACCGATGGGTTTTTTTCGGTCGTAAAAATCCTAAGTATGGCTTCCTTCGGAAGGAAAGTAAAGCCGTGGGCCCAATGTCGTAGATTTACGACAGATAATGAACCTCAAGCCTGAAAAAGAGGCCTCTGAGCAAAATTTGTCGGCCGTTTCACGCCCTGATTTGAATGGGACGCTGATGACATGGGGTGTTAAAGAGCGCCCATAAATAAACCAAATAAAAAAAAATGGTTGAGTAATTCATAAAATTCGTTGCTGTTTCTGAATTGACTGCAGAGGGCTTAAGGAGTGCTTTAACAACTGAATTAAAAGAGTTCCATATAAACCAGAAGTTTATAGCGCTGCAGCTATGAGAGAGTGTCTGGGAGAGGAATGCAAGTTCTGATAAAAGAGACCTTCCCCCACACTATTTGGTTATGCCTCTGGCCCACTCTTCTATAGAGACCACGAGCTGTCACTGAAATGTATCAAACAACATAGGGGAAGCATCCGTTAAAGTGGATAGCCGATATTCAATAAACAGTTAAAGGCTCAAGCTGTCTTGCGTAAGAGAAGTAATCATTTTTCGCTCACTCTCCATTAGAAGTGAATAGGGTAGTTCGTAATTTTTCATTACTGTGTAGGCTAGCCTTGGTCTCAACTTGTTTGATTATGTCTGTTCTATTCTGGGATTTTGTAGAATTTGAAACCCACAAAAGGCCCAGAATGCAGACGACGATATAAATTTAAAATATAATATTTCGCTATTTTTAGTTGTATGTGGTAATATAGAATGATATAAATATATTATTTTAACAGTAAAGGCCACATTCTATTACATTATGTCTTTAAGGGACTTGGTCTGCAGTCGCAAACAAGTTTGTGGAGTGTTTTGATCGGGGAAAATGAGAGGAAGCGGTAGGAGGAGCCTCGAATCATTATGCATATTCGCTACCTGAAACGTCACTTCCCGTCACGTGAGTTCCAGGAAAGTTTACCTCCAGTTTATTCAGATTTTTGTTGAATTACAAAGTTAAATAAAATATTTTAAAAGATGATAGAAAAACATAATATAATGGCAACATAGTCCTATATATTAAATGTGGACAACCTTGCAGTTATTTCAATATCAAACATTGATGATACATTTGAAATAATATCCTCTTGCAGACACTCTTCAGCAGCGATAAGTTATTTCGTTTGTAGGCAGCTGTTGCTGAATGGCAGCTAGTGCAGTTTCAAGCGAATTCATGAAGTAGTTACATTATTTATGTTTGTGTTAATTTAATGTAAAGAAAATGAGCATTAAACATAATTTTCGTTCTAAGCCTTTTCTTTGCGATCATTGGAAGAGAAAATGTAAATGTTAAAACTGGATATGGATACACTAACTGCAAGTATTACTTTTATTCAAATTGTTATTGCAACATAAAAAGTACATGGGTAGATCCATAAGTTTCCGGCCTAACCATTTTCTAGGTATGATAAAGACAAAAATTATATTTCACTTTTCATTATAGTTATACTTTATTGCAACACACTTTTCACATCTTTCAATTAACATTTCAATCCCCTCTCCCCCAAAATAGTCAGAAGTCTAGTCTGCAGAATGGGCATAAACAGTATCCACCACTTCTTCGTCACACTTAAAGTTCCTTCCTTGAAGATCCTTTTTGAGTTTTAAGAAGAGGAAACAGTCACTGGGAGCTAGATCTGGGCTGTGGGGTGGATGGGTCGATTTCCTTGAAGCCACGTATCTTCACAGTTTCCTTTGCTACAAGAACTGTGTGCACACGCGCTTGTCGTGAAGAAGGCGCACACCACCATTCAGCTTTCCTGGCCTTTTCTCTTTGATGTGGAAGCACGTAATCAGAGCAGTAGGTCAGCATAGCACTCCCCATTTACTATGGTGTTCCTCTCCTTGAAGTCAATGAAGAGTATTTCTTCACAGTTCCAAAAGATTGTGACCATGATCTTCTTGGTTGACGAGTGACCTTGGCTTTTAGAGGCGGTGCGTCACCAGGTTTACGTCACTCCATTGATTCTCTTTTTGGACAAGGGATTATAGTAGAGACCATTATTTCATCTCCTGTAACAATGGTTTATAGAACTCTTTTCTCTCATTGCCACGGCAGAACTCCAAAAATGCCTGACAACAGATGACTCGCTGCTATTGGACTGAGGAAAGAAGTCCAGGCACTCATCTTGCACTAACCTTATTCATGTTTAAATATTCATGAATAATTCGAAGGAATGTTGTTTTAGAAAGACCCAACCTTGCTGCTATTCCTGTAACTGTGAGCCGCCGGTCTTTCATAATTTATCCTTACACAAGAGCGATGTTTTCGGGAGTGAGCACCTCCAAGGAATGACCTGCACGTTCTTCGCCTTCAATGCTTTTTCGACCCATTCGAAAAAATTTGACCCATTCTTTTACCGTAAAATATAAGGGGGATACTTCCCCATAAACACCGTCCAATCGCTGATTAATTTCACATGGAATAAGTTTTCCTTTTGTGAAGAACTTAATAACAGCTGGATACTCCATTTTGAAAACTTCACAATCTTCTACACATCGCTTTGTTTATGAAACTATATCTGAACAACTGAACACAGCGGAGTGGAAGTTACAACTGCAATTATTTACTTAACAGATAAGGTATAACACCAGATAAGGACTTTGTGAAGGCGATAATCCTTATCGGCGAGGCCGGATACTTATGGAGCTACCCTAGTACACAATGCTACCTGTACAGACAGACTCTATCCTGCAGATTCCAGTCTTTAATCAAACGGTTACTTAAGTTTGCTGCTCTGAAAATAGCAAAGTTTTTGTTTTGTTTAGATAGGTGCGTTACTACGATAATTTAATTAAATTCTCTCTGTCTGTTATGTATGATGAGTTGATTCTAGAGGCATGATGTGTATATTTAGCAGTAGTAAAGCTGTGCTGCCACGGGTCGTTGTTGACACCTATAGAAGGCTGTGACATATTAGCCAAAATTTGCTGGTTAAGTTTCCGAAGGCCCTCAATGGTGATGGGAGGTCTGGTAGCAACACCCTTTTTAAACAGACTAAAGCCATTGGTGGGACTTCTGGTGACTTGGCGGGGATTGTACTTAATGATATCACACAGACATCCGTCTTAGTTTCTTTCCGATAGGATGAATTGGCAGTGTAACTGATTGCCTTATTTTTGAAATTTCCTTACCATACAAGAATACACAACATTTACCTGACAGTAGGCTGCGCTAATCTTCGAATTATTTCCAACATATGGGCTTGCAATTTAAATATAATTATGTATAAACAGTAATTCGTGGGTCTTAACTCATCACTGGAATACACATTATAATTTTTTTTTCTGTTACGGAAACAAAATCACTGAAATTCGATATTTGTAAAGTTGAATATGACATTGGCAATAAAAATGTCAGATGATATCTTGTTTACTCGTAATTTTAAAACTTATATATGAGAGTTAAACTAAAGTTTTCAAAACGTGGTAATATTAGACTGGACTTTACTTCAATTATTATAGATGTATCTTTTTAGCTTGTCAGCTGTGGTAAATATTAGGAGCATCCCTCACCACTGACTAGTAATTATCATTTAGCATGGATGCGCTCTGTTTACCTAGTAATATCGTCTTTCAATGTTGAAATTGCCTGGTAAAAACGCTCGTGAAGTAAATACTTAAATGCACCACAGTTTTCCAGAAAAACGTCCCAATGAGTGGAGAAATGTCATCTTTAATGAAGCATTGCACCCCATTTTATGTTTTCCCATTACCACATTGTCCACCATTATCCTATATTTTGGGGCCTGGTGGTTCTCTAGGAAATTTAAGACATCTAGACTCTTTTTCACGAAACAACCAGTCTACTAGTTTATAGTTACTAGCCGTAATTCCACCAGTTCCAATAAAACCTGTTTCACTAACATTTATTCTACAATGGTAGAATCGTAACATTTTGTCATTTGTCATTTTTCAAAATTACTAGTATAGCGACTGTATCCGAGAGTCAAGAAGGCTGTTTCGGGGATATTTATTACTCCATGGATTGTTTGTTGATGCGATTTTGTTTCGCGGTATGTATTTTAAATTGTATATTCAAGCCAAGAAATAGCATTAAGTCTACCACGTCAAAATGAATCTCTAGGTTTCAAAACGTAACCGTGCTGCATTTAATTAATGAGCATAAAGCAGTACTAGTTGCGCGATTCTCGGACAAAATTGCGAAGAAAGACAGCATTGAAATGTGGAAAATAATAATGCGAACTGTGAAAGCGTTGGGGTTAATTACATCGGAGAAAGATTGCGCATATAGGACACATTTTGGCCAAACATCAAGAAAGCTACAATGGTAAGTGCTTTTATTTTACATTCATATTCGCCATTCATGTTGTTATCCAAAAATAATAGTGTAAGTAGCTCAGTTTCTATGGAATTTTTTTCAATAGGTAATGAAGAAGTACGGGAGTGGGCGGTAGATGTGAGACTACTTATTGCATAAACAACCTTTAATGAGCTTTATAGTAAAATGCGTGGAGCTTAATTGATAGAATCAATACCTAACCTAAAATATGTACACTTGGATGTAAATCAGCTTTCGAGATTCATGGGTAGAATTCTACTAGTTAACAATATGGAATATTACAAGATCAAATGTTTCGTGAAATAGAACACTAATAAAGCAAAAGCGCTCAATGATATCAGTTTGCCACACTAGTAACTAGTAGGTTACACTCATAAGTTCTAGAAACACACACTTGTAAAATAAACTAGTAATACTAGAAGGGATACTAGTTTTATTAGATCACGAGCCTCGTGAAACAGGGACTACAATGAAAGATTTCCAAGCAGTATTCTCTTTTTGCGTCAAATTATTCACTTGAAACCATTTATACGTCTTGGGGATCCTATGAAAATACTTTTCTTTATTTTAGTCTTGCTAGTTTTGGAAATGTTGAGAGTATGTAAACGCTGCCGGTACATCACGATCCAATGATTTTAAAGTTTTTAATTAGTCCTAGATTAATGAGATGAGGAGGGGTAAATTTTTATTATATTCGATCAATGGCTGTTGCTTTATATTTTTCATTCCTGGTTCCTAATTTTATGAAAGAAGCCAGTCTTTCCTTTTGAAGTGAGCAGATTTAACCAAGCTGTCCCATTCACACAAGAAACAGCAATATTTTATAAACCTCTGCCTTAGACCACATAGGATAACAACCATCTTGAAAGCACCACTTACATTTATCACAATTTATAAAATGTAAACGATCTCCCATATTTTGATGTGTTTCTTTCTTATTCACTATTTATCCAATTGGGACTGAAGCGAAATATTGTCATTGTGAAATAATGCACTTTAAGACTCAGTATGGACGAATCTAAAATAAGCCTCCATTGTACGGGTGTGTGTTAGATATTTGTGTCCTTTTTTAGGACTTGCATATATTATCATTATTTACTTACCAAAGAATTCTGACGCATACAGACTCCTTCAACATTTCAGTCATATAGACAACTGTTTGTGTGGAGACGCCAGGAGCTCTGCTTAAGTGAAAGTTCTTAATGTCTGTAGATCATTTAATTCATTCTGAGTCTTCTGTAAGACTGAGATGCAGTCTGAAGCGTAAAGTTGGGATCATCGGATGTGAACGCTCCGCCTATTTCTTCAAAAGTGACACATCATTGCTTTAGAACTCAGGTGATAGTAGAATAGGAAGTTTATTGAAGCGAGGCTCTAGGTGAATAGCTGGAGGTATATCTGGTTCATTTACAGTCGATATTTTCTTCTTTGAAACAAGCTTTACTGGTGATACCATACAGAAATTTGCATGATTACTTGTTCCCTTTAAATCACTTTAGAGTAAACTGATCTATTCCCGCCCCCCTTTCAGTCAGTCATCAAGATTTGGAAAACAGCCATTGCGACAAACTTCGGGTGTCGCTCTTTATTTAGGCCTCCTGTCTTATGCCCAAAATAAAGATCACGTGCTTTCTTAATCAATGGATTTGTATTTCAGTTTGTGACGTGAAAGTCACTTATCTACATACATAACAAAATTATCTAAAACATTTACATATTTGCATGGGATGATAATTATTTCTATTATAGTGCAGAATTAAAAAAAAACATTTCCTCTTGCAAAATAAATAAGTAGTCATCTGCGCATATACCTCTACAAATTCGTTATGCATTCAACACAAAAGCAAGATGCAAGCTGTATCATTCAGTAATTTTTTGCATCCAGAGCCCTGTTACATAAGTTTACTAGTATTATAAGATCAACCTTGCAAATTATAATTACAATTAAAATTTTCTATTCGTATTACTAATTCTTTCTGTTACATAAAACTAATCATTATAGTAACATTCCTCCATATAAGTTTAAAAATTATAAGCTCGTAATAATTATTGCCACCTGAAATGGTAAAATGCAATAGAAATCAAAAGTATTTTTGAACAGTGTTTGGCGCCCGTTTTTACTACTGAGCCACCACAGGCGGTGGACACTGATAATACATGAGATGAAATTTTAAATTGGGAAAGGGTTTTTTCAAAGGAAGGAAGCGTTCCAGGCCTAATTTTAGGGCACCTCCCCGGCATTTGTCATTTATGAGGACTGAGGAAAACCTGGAAAAAACCTCAGTCAGGGAGGACGGTCCTGGCGAGAATCGAACCTCAGACCTCCCGCTCACGAGTCCTCGGCCACCTGAGGCAGTATATCAAAAAATGAAGCTGTGTGTTTTGGCTAAAATACCAAAAAAGCAGTATTGTTTGGATCTTTTCTTAAAGCATTAATAAAATCGATAAATTAACAAATGAAAAGCACATGTAAAGCGAAAGAGTAGCTCTGTTTCTTGATGCATTTGTATTTATTGTAACATAATTTCTACTTTGCCAGGAAACATTCTAAGCTTTTCATAGAACTCTGAATATAGAATTTAAAGGCCACAAGCTATTGGTATAATATTTGTCTCCTGGGAGCAATTATTTGCAAGTCTTCTTCATCAGAAGAATCAAAGAAAGGTTGTTAGTCTCATGCATACAAACCTCAACAATAATTATATATAATTGATGTCGCATTATGAAATATTGGCAGAGGATACAATCATTAGAGAAAGAAAATATTATCAAAGACTGCTTGGGGGCACAAGAAAAAGCTGGTTATCACGATTAGAAGTTGTAAGAGAAATTGGATTGGAAGAGTTAGTTAGTTTACAGTCACCAAATGGGCAAAGAGTATGGATTAAAATGAAAGCGAGGATTGACGATATAGCGAAATAGGAAATGTTTGGTAACTTAAGAGATAAGAATACTGCATATATTATAGGAGTTTTAGGAAAGAGTGGAGCAGGGAAAAACATATTGATGATTATGGCAAAATGGAAAGGGATGATATGGCATGGTAAGAATAGAAACAGTGATGTTAGGGTGCCCATTGTGTGTCAAGGTAGATAAGAACTTCACTGTATATTAGAATGTACAGAATTCGAAGGATGGAGAGAGGAAATACGGAACAAGAAGTGAGATAATTTGCAGGCAGAACTTTTGGCATTAAAAGTTTTGGGGATTAGCAGAAAAGAATTTTTTAATAAATTTGGAAATTATGCAGGGAAAGTAAGAAAAAATTGTGGAGTAAAGTGATCAAGGCAAAGGAAGAAGGTAATAAAAAAAACAACGATGGAATATGAACCCCTTTAGGGAGATATTTGTAAAGTTCATTAATAGCATGTATAATTAGAGTGATGTAGGATACAGGTGTTAGTTGATAGGGCCTAGAATTAACAAGTACTCAAAAATCAAGGAGATATTGTAAAATTGTAATTGAAAATGTGTAGAAATAATAATAAATATCCATTCATAAATAATTGATGCAGTGAAATTTATAGGAAAAGTATTATTAGTCACGAATATTAATATTATTAGTAATTATTTTGTAACATAAATATGTAAAAATAGCTAGTATTATTAAAAATTTTACTAATAATTTGTAATTTTTACTCAGAATATTATGCAACAAAAATACTTTACAAATTATGAATAGTTTCACAATTAGTAGAATATTATGCAACAGTCCCTACTTTAACTCACAACACATGCATCTTTCTTCACCTTCTGTATTACAGGAGGTGCAGTGAACCTTCACACAGAAACTGCCAACATTTTATCTAAAATTGAATATACCATGCATTGACTGAATGTTTAAATCCAAAACACAGTGATCATTTTTATAGTTAAATTTATAATAAGTAGCTTAAAATTATAAGAAAAAAAAACCGTTTCCGTAACCTGTAGACTGTTTGATAACTGTTTTATCCTAGAGAAGAATGGCGTTCTGATTAAGAAGAGAGCTTAAAGAACAAAATTGTTGGCAGGGGCTAGAGCCTTGACCCCGAGGCCTGTGACGGCAAAAGTGGAGCCGGCGAGTGGTTGCAACGCCAAATCCTGCTCTGTAAGTCCCAGGTGGGACGTGGTAACATACAGAATGTCCAGATTTGGGCCGCCAAACGTGAGCGAGGTGACGCGAATAACCGGCATTTCCACACTTCGCAGCAGTTTGTTGGCCGTGGGGTCTACGTTGATCACCTGCGTAAATCATGAAAACAAATATATTAACACAATTAGACTCTTTCAATAAAAATTTCGAAACATTATTCTCCGACATACAACATGCTTACGAATAAACTGGTGCGATCTAAAGCAAACTTTATTATAATGCTTGACTATAAATCAAGCGTTGGCATCATCAGAAAATGAAACTGGTGCCAATTCCGCGATACCCAAATAGTTTTTTGAACACATATTTTTGGATTAGATAATATTTCATCCCCCCCCTCCTTTAGTTTGAAACGCCCTGCGCAAAATCTTCGAAATCTCTTCCTTATAAAGTTTAATTGTTATTTCT